>OY769908.1:21917724-22153769 GCA_963669185.1 Dyspetes luteomarginatus | reverse complement strand
GCCCATTTTCATCAGACATTTACCGTGACGCATAATGACTTAATCACAGTTAGCCAAGTACAGTCAGGCTCCTTGTTACATCAGATGGGAAATTTCGAGTTGTCAAAGTTCATCTCGAGTTAATAATTTCAGGCGATGATATACATAGTAGGTTTGAAAAAGTTCCCGAATATTGCCTAGAGCGAATTATCATTGCGTGATAGACAAATATTCCGGAACTTTTTCAACCTACTGAATATAATAAATGGGCTCATGTGCTCGGATGGATGAAATGCAAAGTCAAAAATTATATCCCAGAGGATGAAAGATTATTTTTTAATATTAAAAAATCTCGTTTTAAATTAAACGGAATTTAATTGTACAATCATAGTAGAGTATTAAAATTCCTCGAATTAAAATTGGCAATAAAAAATTGTTGTTTGATTGAAAATGGTGTGATTAATTTACACGTATATAAAGTTTTAATTATTAATTAAATTAATTGAAATAATTATCTTGTAAATTATTAATTTCATTCAAGAATCATTCTTGAATGAGCCCATTGAAAAATCAAGATGGATGCTGTTCGATTTAAAAAAAAAATAAATTACTCCTTGAAAATGGTTAAAATTCAACTCGATGTTGGTTTATTTCTCTCTCTCTCGATTCCAATACACTCCGCTTAGCTATATCACTCGAGTAAACTTTGCTCGGAGCACCAATCGAACACGTCGTGAACATGGTACAGAAGCAACACGCTTACGCCATTTCCAACGAAACTTAATTACAACAAGGAGGAAATTGCGGTTGGTGGAAATTGAAAAACAACATTTATTCTACGATATGCGATCGTTAAGGTAAACGAGAGAGAGAGAGAGTGTGTGTCTAGCTGGGGCAATATGTGAGAGCGATTTAGAGAGGGAGGGAGGGGGGGGAGACGCATTTGGGCTGCACGAAACCGTCAGAGGGCGTTCTCGTGCCCTTCATAATAGCACGAGAGATAGAAGGAATAACTGCACAGAGAGCCGAGATGACTCATGTGAGAGCTCAGAATGAGAGAAGAATTGAGAAAGTGCTCGGTAATGTTCAGAATTTATCTGTCTCTCTGCGGTCATTTGAGGGACTTTTTATATACTCTCGGGGGATAAAAAAATAACCGAATGACCTTTTTCCAAGGGAATGTGACACGAGAAATACGCAATGGGAGAATAATAAGACGATTCGTTACTTTTGTTGTATTTTTTTTTTTTCGACCTTCTTCAGCCTGTCAAGCTTTTTTACCCTCCAATAATATTTGTGTTTTTAGCGATGCTCGCGAGTCCCTGATAAAAATATTAGACGTCAGGACGAACGATGCAAGAATCAATTTATAATTCAAAAAAATAATTAACCACCTGTGGTCTACGCGTGGATCACCACGAAGCCACCAATCGATCTTCGACGTCTAGTCAGGACGTGAGAAATTTAATTGCACAAAATACAAACAAAAAGGCCCATTAGTGTTTTTTTTTTTTTTTTTTCACGTGCGATTGAGCTCTACGTCAATGTGTAACGGGCCTCGTTTGGTTGCTCGTAATAAAAATGAAAAAAAAAAAAGAAGTCGAAAATTTTCATAATTTTTTTCTGGTTTTTCTCAAATTCTCACAAAAAGAGCACAAAGAATTTTGAGCATGCAGAGTCGAGAATTGGCTTGTCGCTCGTCGAAAAGTACAAGTTTTTTTTTTTCATTCAGCTTATAGAATCGACAAGCTTGCTAATGGGAAATAATTCAAAGCTGCCCCCAGGGGGCGTAACACGTGTGTCAGGGAGCTTTTCATGACGGAGATCGAAAAGGAAATTAATGGGGTGAAAAAGAAGAAAAAAAAAAAAAAGCAAAACAAGATATATCGTCAACGCGATCTTGAGAGGATGGGAATTTTGTGTAAAGTGTGAGAAAATCTTCAAGTATTACCAATATTTATATATAAATATTTCTGTGTGTGTGTGCGCGCGCGCGCGCACGTGTGTGTGTAGGCAAGCATGTCGGAATTGATTTTGTTGGACTGGGAAATAGTGCAACGCTCTGAGTGAAACGATAGAGCTTGGCATCTCTCGTGTTTTTCGTTGCTTTTCACTCAATCGGCTCTCTCGCTCTCTCTCTCTCTCTCTCTCTCTCTCTCTCACTTCCTCTCATTCGCAATTTTTGCAAGGTGGAGTGACGGAAAAAAAAAGAAAAAAGAAACTGTCGATGGAAAAGAGCGAGCTGAGCTTATAAGCTTGCACGAGCGTTGCACGATCGAGGGCATCGGAAATATAAAGAGTGTGAGTGTGAGTGTGTGTGTGAGAGAGAGAGAGAGAGAGAGAGAGAGAGAGAGAGAGAGAGAGAGAGAGAGAGAGAGAGAGAGAGAGAGAGAGAGAGAGAGAGAGAGAGAGAGAGAGAGAGAGAGAGAGAGAGAGAGAGAGAGAGAGAGAGAGAGCCAGTTCGAGAGTCGTGCACAAGCGGAATAAAAGTGTTTTGTCGAGCCTAAGTGAGAGACAAAGAACGAGCAAGCGAGAGAGGGGACGGGAGAGACGGAGAGGGGAGGATGACACACTGAATGGGTCCAAAGTCCACGAGGCACGAGGCACGAGCTAAAGAGCCCAGGCCAGTTTCTCATCGAGGTGGGTACAAAGTACAAAATTCTCACACACTCCCATACCCATATACATATATACAGATATATATATATAAGGCATATATATATACACATGTACATAAGAAATAATGTGAGAGTTAGGCTCGATGAGTGCGTGGGCGTACCAGAGAGAACCTGAGACAGCCGGACTGAACAGCGTTCGCTTTTACTACTTAAAACGTGTATATATATATATATATATATATATATATATATATATATGTATATGCAATATTCGAGTCGTCCTCGTTTTCGTTTACCTCGGCGGATAGGAAAAGAGAGAGAGAGGTCGCCAGCTCAAAGTGTTAATCACGTAGAGTCACAAATTTTATACTGAAATTTATTATTTTTTTTCGTTTATTCTTGTACGAGACGACGAGAATTTGTCAATTAAAAAATGACGCACTTTGACACCGTGAATTTTGTCTCTTTCGAATTTATTTTTGGTCCAAAGTCGAATAAGCGGCCATGCGCAGTCGTATAAAAATTTATTTTCTTTCCCGATAATCAGAATCATGAAATTATTATTATTATTATTATTATTATTGTTATTTCCGTTGGAGAAAAAATAAAACGTCTCACTCGACGTGACACACCGGGATTGGACTTTGTCCCAGGAAATCCTTTGGTTCCACGACAGCGCTTCATCCACAGGGATACATACATAAATGTATTATTATGATTATACAACAGACAACAGAGAGTTGTATATATGTGTTACGGTGTTGCCTACAGAAGTTTAGCCATTGTTATCGGTCAATTCAGCGTGCCTATTGACATCTATTATTGCCGTACAACGGATCAATGCACACACACACACACACACATATATATATATATATATATATATATATATATATATATATATATATATATATATATATATATATATATATGTGTGTGTGTGTGTGCATTGATCTATATATAAATATGTAAATTAGAGTTGCGCGGGTCAAAGGTGACATGAAATATTAACATGAGGTAAAAAATGTTTAAATTAATTCCAATTTGCAACTTTTGCCAAAATTATAAACAATTTTTTTCATGACGTTTTTGCAAAAATTCTAATTCTCTCTCGTACTTTATGATCGCTCACACACGATAGCAAAAGAGTAAAATTCGGCGAGTGAATTTTGTATATCCGTGGTCGATGACACGAACGTCTATATATATATATGTAGATGACTGTGAAATTGTACTTTGACCGACATATTTTTTTTTTCTTATCACATTGGCCGTTAAATCGAAATCGTTGTTTTTTTTTCTTTTTTTTTTTCTCGTTATCAAAGTTTTATCTTTGTAAGTGAATATTGGCGAGACGATAGCCTGGCCTACCACCTTTTGTGATTTATTGTAATTTGTAAAATTAATACATCGCTCTTTCTCGGTGTTATTTCAATCGTTATTCTCGTATTACGTATTTTCTATCCATCCTTATCGCCCTTGCCAAATTTGTTTTGCCAGACTATCTCTCTAGTACCCTATAATATATATATATATAGAGAGAGAGAGATTTTTTGTGAGCCTTTTATATCCCTCACCTGCCCTTTTTCTCACACAACTCTCGACGACGATATATATATATATATAATAATAATAATAAATAAATAAATAAAAAATATATATATATAATATTTATTTATTTTCTATCCTACACGAGAGAGGGGCAAATACATCGTGTTAATTGCCACTTTTCGCGTGGCTCGTAAAACGGTTTTATAGATTATCCGTCTTGGCCACGAGAACGTCTCAACGCGAGAGGATTTAAAACGGATCACGAAGAAAAACGATTAAAGAATGGATCGTGAGTTTGCGTGACGTTTCATTATTACAGCTGGCCAACCGACAAGACGGCCAATATATATATATATATCAGACAAACTCGGCAATCAGAATTTCATCTTTGCTATTTTCTTTATTCTGATAGCAAGCGCGCTCTATATAGAAAAATATATATATATATAGAAAATCACGAAAATTGGACAATTTTTTTATTATTAATTTTAGCTCGCAACTTTTTTTTTGTATTATTATTCAATCAACTTTTCGTTTTTTTAAACTTTTAAACGGCTTTTAAACAAACAAAAAAATGGAGACGAGGCAATTTTTTTTTTTTTTTTAACTGACCAAAAATATTCGCGTTGATGGGGGAAACGAAAAAAAAAAAAATTCTTCGCTTTCTGAAATTATTTCGACGAGAAGGCGCGTCGTACCATCAATACGTGTATCACGCGAGCTGCCGAGTGATGAATATGAATATTAAGAGGGAATTAAAATAGAAACGAGTTATAAACGAGTGCGTGAGGCCTTTTCGGAGGCCAAACGAGAATTTAGCGAACTGGAGAATAACGAATAGGAGAGAAAATGAGACTAAAGGCGCCTCTCGAGTTTTTTTTTTTTTTTTTTTTTTTTTTCCCTTCAAATATATATTCACGAGACATTTTCTATGCAACTATAGCAATTTTTTTTTTCTATCTGTAATTGAACAATTTATATTATTGCATTAATATTTTCGCCACCATTAATCTATAAAAATTATAAATGAAAAAAAAAAAAAAAAAAAAATGAGACTAAAGGCGCCTCGAGTTTTTTTTTTTTTTTTTTTTTCCCTTCAAATATATATTCACGAGACATTTTCTATGAAACTATAGCAATTTTTTTTTTCTATCTGTAATTGAACAATTTATATTATTGCATTAATATTTTCGCCACCATTAATCTATAAAAATTATAAAAAAAAAAAAAAAAAACCAAACATAAAATTCTTTACGTTAATTTTCTAGAAAAAATAATCAAAATAAAACACGAGAAAAATGAAGGTTTGATATCACGAAAAAAAAAAAAAAAAAAAAAAATTTGCCCTCTGACCTCCCTAATGCCAATCTCATCTGTTACAAATTCTCTCAGCCTTGAAGCACTTTTTTGCCTTACTCGTGGCTCTAGGCAAGGTTTTCTTTTCTTGAAATATACTCGCGAGTCGATTTGCGTGTAAATATATATATATATATATATATATGTATATATATATATATATAGAGGGGGGGAGTAGAAATGGCCAACAAGCTACGAACGGCTGTTTAAGCGTAGAGGGCGCAGCATTTGCAAAATCACGTTTTCGTCATTTTGCAAATGTATACTTAGACCATCGGGGTCAAAAGTCTCGCCCATTGAAATTGAGATTCAGTGGCTGGACGATTTTTTTTTTTTTTTTTTCTTTTAATATCGGGTCAAAAGTCTTTAGGTCTGTGGAATTAAAATTGGATATCAACGGGTAAGAGTTTTCTTTTTTTTTTTCTTCATTGATAGCGAGACAATCAACAGATTTTTTAATTTTGTCAAACAGTCAATTATCGCGATTGTTTTTTTTTTTTTTTTTTCTAACCCCAGCATGTTAATAATATTTAAGAAATATTTAAAATTATTGTGTGTCTTGAATCGTATATATTGATATTTTTTTGATTTTTAATTTGATTATTTTTCATAAACGATAAATTCAACATGATCACTTTTATACAAATTTTTTTATTTTATATCCCGAAATATATTTTTTCATCATATTATTTGTATGAATTGTGAAATGATTTTTTTTTTTTTTTTTATTATTTATTTATTATTTATTCATTTTATTTTTATTTATTTTTCAGTGAATGTGACTTTTGGCAGGGACGGTACAACATCCAGAAGAGTATTTCATATAGTCACCGATCGACCGAAAGAGAGAGAGAGGGAGAGAGAGAGAGAAATATTTTTTTCATCTCATTCTGGAATGGCCTCTTCGAGCCCAAATCCTTGTTCTCTCTTGCTCCATCGTGTCTTTTGCCTCGTCACAGATATATATATATATATACACATTGGTGGGTCGAACAAACCTCGCGAGACTTCACGTTTCGCTCTGATATTCCCCCGTCGACGAGAGATTGAAAACCGTTGAACGCGAATATATATAGTAGACAGAAATTCTCGTGAGTTATCATCGACTTTTTTTTTTTCTTGCACGAATCGCGACTTGTCAGTCCATGCAGCTCGAGGGAATACACACGAGAGGCCTCATTTTATTTTTCATCAACAGGGGTTGAAAAAAAAGGGTGGAAAAAAAAAGAAAAGATTTTCCAGATGAGCGGAGAGCGATGAAACGACACTAACGCCATCTTGCCCTGAAGCGATTCATCATTCTCTTATTATACATGATGACCTATTCCCATTCGATTTTTTTTTTTTTTACATAAAGCCTTTAGGACCTACGCGGGATAATTTTTTTTTTCATTGCTTGTTCCTTCCTTCGTTTTTTTTTCTCAATGTAAAACCTCGGGGAGATTGAAATCGGGAAGAAGGTTGCATTTGTTTGTCGAGGTTTGATTGAAAAACGGAAAAATTTACTCGCTGTAAGATTGAACCGATAATCCTTTTTGTCACTAGAGAGATTCGAGCTTGAGCGAGGTAAAAAAAGTTTAAAATTTTGTATGAAATATTATTTGAAGTATTAAAAAAAAAAAAAAAGAAAATATTGAGCAACTTTATTTGTCGTTGTCGATTGTAGCGCCATCTGTCGCCACTCTAAAAACTCTGTATGCAAGAATTTAGTATTTTTCTCTCTACTGACAACATTTTTAATACCTGACGCCTCCGCCAGGAGCGCTGGCAATTCGCAAAAAAATAAAAAAAAATAAAAGATCATCATGGGCGCCTCTGGTGGTGGCGTCGTGTAAACTACAAAAAAAAAAGTAGGTCTGACGCGTAAAGACGCAATATATCGTATCATTATATCCAAATCACCTCCATCCACGAGATACTTTTGAAGGACAAAAAAACGGATGATTGATGGAAAATGGGTGCTGTTATTCGAGAATAAATTACAACAAAAAAAAAAAGCTGATCTCGTGGTCGTAAAGTGTGAGAAAGATGTCGCTAAATTGCCTCCGCGAATAGCTTATCGTTATCACCTCGACCCTTCCAGCACAAAAGTTTCCACTTAACGAGCAAAAATAAAAATGAAACATGCATGATAGTTGAAAAAAAAATAATCGACAAAGAACGTGAGAATTTTACGTGAATATACGAAAAAATAAACGTTTCTCTCTCTCTCTCTCTCTCTCTCTCTGTAGCTATTTTCGTAAATCTACACGTTTTGTCATTATTGCCTGAAGAGCTGATTAGCAGACAAACTGCGCAATAAACTCCATGCAAATAATATAAAAATGTATAAATAAATTCATCCAGCTGTCGTTATCAGACAGATGACGTCACAATTCCTCGTCCCCCCCCCCTCCCTGGCCAGCTCGTTGAGCTTTATGAAATAAATTCAACGACAAAAAAATTGCGTAGCACTAACAAAATTACACGCAGAGAGAATTAGAGATGGAAGTTTTTTTTTTTTTTTTTCATCGCCATCAATTTTTTACCCCAAAGCAGAGAAACAAAAATCCTCGAATAATTTATCATCTGACCGAATAATATTTCTATTTAAAAAAAATTACATCCAATTTTGCATAATGCGTGGATGCGTGGAAAAAAAATTGAAACTGCAACTGCGAAGAGGATGAAAGAAAAATGAGAGCAAAAATCCAAGGAGGCTGGAGAAATGGACCAGAGAGATGAGACAAAAGCACTGATATATATATTTTTTTATATATATATCCTCGTGACTCCCACGAGGCAAAAAGACACCTCGGGGCTTTTGCGTTTCGATCAACTCGACGAGCCCACAGCAAATTTATTTTTCCTCTTTTTATATTTCTAACTGCAAAGGGTCTGTGTTGGGTTTTTTGGTTTTTTTTTTTTTTTTTTTTTTTCCAACGTCAATATAGTTCGTTCCACGATTTTACGAGCCAATCAATAAACTTACGAGGGAACGCAAATATATAGAGAGAAGGGCGCGAATTGCGAAATGAAAAGGAACAAAAGTTCATGGATGATAAGAAAAAATAAAAGAAAAAAAAAGAAAATGAGATGGAAAATGTATTTTCTACGTGTCTTCCGACAAACTGTGGACTCTCGTTTGTCAAGACTCGCGTCGTGGGACTAAAAGTTATCCCGGGAGAAATAATTTGCTCGCAAATTGCATTTTTTTTTCTTTCATTTTTTTTTTCTTTCCTGATACTCGGACACGCCTCGTGGGAAGAAAAAAGTGACCTTATTTACCACATTTTGTAGCTTGTCGTATCTTCGTTATTTAAGAGAGAAATAAATCCTGATGGAGTTGATTAGATTCAGCGGTGACGTTAATGAAAAAAAAATAATAATAATTTACACCTTTGATGGGAAAATTGTTGTCTGCCACGAGGTTAATTTATTATTAATTTTGCGTTTCAGAGTAGAAATAAAAGATTTATCTTAATTTTTTGGGGGGGAAAATATAATTGAAAAGGGAATGATTGATCGATATTTTCAATGATTAAGTACGAAAATTACGATAATGGAATTTTCGAGGAGATTCCAAGCGAGGATTTCGCGAAAATGAGAGAACTTGAGAGAGAGAGAGAGAGAGAGAGAGAGAGAGAGAGAGAACAAATGGAACGAGTGATAGTTCCATGACTGGCAGTGCTGAGAGTGCAAAAAAAAAATAACAATAAACAAGAAACGTTAAAAAAAAAAAAGGGAGAAGAAAGAGTTGACGTTGAAAGTTTTATGAACGCGTCGAGTACTCTTAATTCATCTTGTGTAATTTTTCTCAATTTAACGTTGAGATGAAAATATCGAAGATGTCGATTTTATAGAGAAGAAAAATGAAAAAAAAAAAGAAAGAAAATTGTAAAGAAAAAAAGTTATGGAGGATTGTAGAGAGAAAACTAAGAGGCTTTGGATGTATCGCTGGTATTGAAGGAAAATATTTTTCATCTGTATGAAATGCTTGTGCAGGATAAACTTTTGGCCCCATCGTCTGCCAATCCTCATCCATTTCTCTCCATCGTCGATTCTTTTCTCTCTCTCTCTCTCTCTCTCTCTATCTCGTTTTCGTCCTTTATAACTGGGAAAACTCGTCCTCGTTCGAGTCGAGCCAGCTCACCTATTATTTCAAGTTTGGGTTTGCGATCGTAAAACTGTCGGATTTCCACCGCGAAATAGAGAGGCTCGCGAGGAAAGCGCAGAGAAAGCTTTTTTTCTCCTCTCATCGGAGTGCAAACGAACGAGCTTGCTCGAATGATGCTTCTCTCTCGTGAGATTTTTACAAAAACCAGAAGCATCCTTGCCGCTTATCCTAAGTAATTGCACTCGTGCCTCACGCAGAGAGAGAGAGCGAGAGAGTTGAACTCTCATTTTCTTTTCACTGCGCTCTTCTCGCCCAACCAGCAAACCATCGTCCATGAACTTTATCACCTCAGTGCTGATCCTTGAGAAAGTGCTACAAATTTTCCAAATCCCTCCTGGTAAACCCAAACGAATATGTGAGAAATTTCATCTGATTGCGCCTACACCTGGTTTCGATATAAAATACAAAATTGAATTACTGATTGAAGAAATTTTACTGATAAAATTTTGATTGAAGAAAAAATCATTTTTATCCAATTAAATTTCATACATCCATGCCAAGCATTCAACGAGAGAAACAAATATTTTCAACAATATGGAGGAAAGTAAATCTCTATTTACAAAATTATCATTTAATTCAGACTGATTCAGATAAATACTTTTTAAATCAGAGAGAAAGTCAAAATTTTCTTTCAAAAAGGGGGCGCCATTTTTGTAAAAAAAGAAAAAAAAATCCATAAATAAACGAAATAATGAAAAGTAGAATTTTATTAAAAAATATGAAAAGAAAAATTTCTTTCTCGTTGAATATTCGACAGCAACGAATGCAATTGCATCAGCCGATGGAATTGTGGAAAAAATTATCTTTTATACTTTTAGCCGGTTATATCGTCGAGTCTGATTCGATATACAAGCAACGCCGGGCAGCTTTCCTGCTGCTGATGGAAACTTTTAAATTTAACAAAATTTTAGATTTCCGTGTCCAAGTTTATTACCGTTATAAGTTTATGCTAAATAAAGATTATGCGAGAGAAAAAGATAGAGAGGGAAAAGGGGGGGGGGCGAGACGAAGGCAACTTCCGGAAAGAATATTTTCCTCGAACGTTGAATTAACTCGAGGGAAGAAGTGATATATATATATATAAACTGTTGGCTAACTGAAAATAGATTAAATATTCGGAAGAGATGTGGGCAGAATAGGGAGTGAAAAGTGAAACTTTTTCGTCAGACGTAATGAATTTTTTTTAAATAGAAATATTATTCGGTCAGATGATAAATTATTCGAGGATTTTTGTTTCTCTGCTTTGGGGTGAAAAATTAATGGCGATGAAACAAAAAAAAAAAATAAACTTCCATCTCTAATTCTCTCTGCGTGTAATTTTGTTAGCGCTACGCAATTTTTTTGTTGTTGAATTTTTTTCTTATATATATAAACTGTTGGCTAACTGAAAATAGATTAAATATCCGGAAGAGATGAGGGCAGAGCAGCGAGTGAAAAGTGAAACTTTTTCGTCAGACAGAAGAGTAGAAAAAAAAAATGATATAAATCAGAGTAGGTGAATTTTTGCTGATTTTGATGAAAGATATAACGAGACTCTTAATGTATCCAAAGAGGCCTTTGAAATTCTATTCATCGAGTAATTTTAACAATCCTTTGCTATATTTACTCATCCAATGGTTAGTTTTAGGCAAAAATTAATTGAGCTCAATAAAGCTGTGAGGCTTGTGAACTTTGAACTAGAAAAGTTGTCTGCATCGTCGTGGCTTTTAAATAATAATGACCACCATTGCCCTGCCCTATATTTAAATAATGGCTTTTTTTTTTTAATTTTAATTCCTGTAATAAAATATCGATAAAATGTTAATTAGAGACCATAGAGGTAAAAATGATTTTTTTATATTTTTTTCAATAATATTTTAAGCTGATACTTACGCGAGCAGAGACTAGAGAAAAATCGATGCAGCAAGGATTTTCGCATATCCTCGACTAACCACCCTGGAAGCCCCTCATTTCTCGAGATAACGAGCACCAAAGTCCCCGGAGAGCTTTTTCGTACGTCTTATTTTTATTTTAACGTTCGCTCGCTCAAGACTGTATAAAAAGTTCTTACCTGTAACACAAATTGTACAATTATTTTTATCAAAATGTACAATTTTTATAGATAATAAATTTTCTTTCTTTCTTTCGAATATACATATATGTAGACATAAAATGATCGTGAAGGAGCTTGAATCAAGCTTTTGCATAACCTAACCTCACTAATGGAGACAAAAAAAAAGCTTTTGTACAGCCTAACCTCGATTTATACAAGAATAAAACAGAAATAACATGAAATTTCTATTGAAATTTGTTGTGCGAATGTAATAAAAAGTCTATTGATGCAAAATACCATTTGAATTGACGTCACAAAAGATTGCGTCATTTTCGTTATTATATATAGCGCTACGGGCAATTGCGAATATATATATATATATATAAGAATTACCTTAGCGTGGTGCTGTGCCTGATTTGTTTACTCATCTCTAGATCGACAAACAACAAAACAGCGAAACGTCTTGGAGTTTTTATTAACACTTTTCGATTGTTGAAAAACAAATTTACGATAAAAGTCACACAGAATTCCCTCCACGACAATTGTACACGTATAAACTTTATTCTCACGTCGCGCGACAGCATGAAAAACAAAATTTTTGCAACGTCAACAAGTGCTGAGTAAATGGGGTTAATGTCGCACATCGCCAATAGATCGTGCATCGAGCGGTCGAAAAAAGCGACACCAGCGCCTCTCACGGTTGCCGGTACGTACGAGCGGCATGTAACCGTCATAGCATCCGAAGCGTCCGTTTGAGAGAGCGATCATCGAGCTCGTCTCTTTCGCCGATTTTAAAACTCTGGTAAGTCCCGATTCTTTCTCTAAAAGTCATTATTTCCTTCCTCTTTAATGGGAAAAACTGCGGGAGTGAATTAGAATACGCGATTCAATGAAAAAATAGCACAAATTCCGTTTGTTTTTTTGTTCTTTCGCCAGCCAAGTGAGGAGAAATTTTTCTCTATTCAGAGCGTTCTCCTGCGCGCGCAAATATTTTTCCTCTTACTCGCGCACCCCCCCGTTCATTAATTAAAATGAATTGACCTCGCAAATGTTTTTGTTTTTTCGATTAATTTTATATTCTGCATATTCTCAAAGTTGTATATTTATAATTTATCATATTTCGGTGAGTTTTCTTTTGACGCTCGATCGATTATCGTTCCCTCAATGTTAGCGTCTCTTTTGTTTCTTTTCTGGCCCTCTTTGGTAAAAAGCTGACATTTTTTTTCTTTTATCGATTTTTACATCATTTTCGCGAAATTTAATTTTATTGAGGCATTTTTTTAATTCAATTCTCATCGAGATATAGAAAACAGTGGCTCGATCGGAATTCGATAAAATCCCAGCTTGTATTTTTTTCTTCCGCGTACTTTTTTGTTTTTTTAATTTATTTGCAATTTAATGCATGCAATAATATATTATTTAGTTAAATCGCTCTTTATCGAGATATAAAAATCAGTGCCTCGATCGAATTATTTCAATAGCGAGATTTATTTTTTTCCCAATTTTTTGTTTTTTAATTTATTTGCAATTTAATGCATGCAATAATATATCATTTAGTTAAATCGCTTTTTATCGAGATATAAAAATCAGTGCCTCAATCGAATTATTTCAATAGCTAAATTTATTTTTTTCCCAAATTACGTTTATAACCGCATAAAAAAAATATTTTTCTCTCTCATCTCGTCGAGATATCGAGATATCGATCTTATAAATTATGCTTATAAATTAATGACTAGCGTTTGAATTCTCAATTATTTAATAGTTATATATATATGTAACAGAGGGCTAGAAATAAATAAAATTAATATTCAATTCGAAAAATCAAAAATTCTTTTCATTGGTTAGGTCAATTTCTCGGGCAATGAATACAAAAAAAATCTTTCCTCCGGTTTCGCGATAATATTTCAGTGTTGTGATGAAAATTGTTTTTATGGCCTGTATTGTGTGATTTAGTGTGTGTGTGTGTGTTTTTTTTTGTTGTTTGTGGTAAATCATTGAGTGTCCAGTGCCGTAAAATTTTTTGGATTACGCGCATCATCTTCACCGTATATTTTTTGGATTACGCGCATCATTTTCATCGTTTGCCTGTTTTCTTTGCTGAGCTTGGGTGAGTCTTGTAAAATAAAATTTCTACTAGATAAATTTGCTCGCATGAGCTTTTTTTTAACGATCATTATAATCGTCGAATGATGAAAAACACGAGAATATTCGACGCGCCCCCAGCCCCTTTTTTCTTTGTTATTTGGAGAAAATAAGCAAAAGATCGATAAGAAACGAAGCGTCGAGCGTTTCTCAGGAAAGGGGATGAGGCAAGGAGCGGTCGAACTACCGCACGCTCGCCTATGCCTTGCTCGAAGTGAATTTCCACGAACCGCACAGGCACCTCGAGTCTTTTATTTTTATTTTTTCGCCCTCTACAATTTTTTCCTAGCTATTTGCGAAGCAAATGAACTGATGAAAAAAACTCGTCGATATAGAAATTAATTTTAACAAGGGAGAATTTTCGTAAGAATAGAAATCAAATTTTTCCCAAGAATTATTTTTTCTCATTACGTTAAAGCGAAAAAAAATAATAAAAAATATTTTCTCAGAAACTTGAAAATTTAATATTGATTTTGAATTTTATACAGGATCAAATGTTTGTTTATTAATTCGCTTATACGAAAAATAAAAATATTATCGTCGTCAAATTCGTTCTCACCAAGTGCCCAAAAGGGTCAAAAAAAAAAAAAAAAGAATTTAAGGCAGAAAACGCACTAGAGAGTGTTTTTAGTGCCGCTAAAACCCCACTCAGACATTTAACTGCAACAGTTGTAGCAATTTTCTAGATCCATTCCAACCCCTATTCTCGGGGTTGAAAGAGAAAAAAAAAAAAAAAAAAAAAAAACAATAAAAACTCGATAGCTCGTCACAAAGGAAAAAAACCGCCAACTTTTCAGGAGAGAAATTTCCGCGACGATCACTGCGCGCCCTCTGTTAACGAGCGTTAAAACTTAATTTATCGTCTATCCTGGCTCGCTCGTAGTCGAAAATAAAGGAGGAGGAAAAGGTCGAGGGATAACGCTTTTAGTTGCCATTTTTGTTTTTATTTCGCGCATAACCTCTTTGTGCTCTGCGCAATTGTCGCGAAAAGTTTTTTTTATGGCTTTCTCGCGAAATTACGGAAATTGCGAAATGACGGAAATTCCGAGAGAGAGAAATCTCTAATTTTTTTTTTTTTTTTTTTTTTCCCCCATTCGCCAGTCATCTCATCGGTGTACGCGACATCCGATAAACCCCTTAAAAAGTTATTATTTATTGCTGACCGACGTGACCGGATCGAGGCTGAAATAAATTAGGAAAACTTTCACATGACGAGGGAAAAATTTATTTTCCGAAAGGCGGAAAAGACAGCCAAAGCTTTTCTGATGTTGAAAAAAAATGCAAATTTTTTTAAATAAAAATTTCCGGGGATTAATTAAAGAGACAAGAATTATCGAGATAAAAGACACCTGGAAGATATGAAATTTTTACATGTACTCTCAGCAATCGCATAATCTTTTTATTTATCGGAGATGTGCTCGATTGTTTTTAATTATCGCAACCGACCAATTTTTATTCGAGACATTTTTTGCCTGATTGAAAAATCATTTGAGAATTTTTCGATCGAAAAAGTTGGATTTTTATCCATTTCTTTTTTTTTTCAGTAATTAAAACAATATCGAGGTCAAGAGTTACGCCATTTTCTCCTTTTGTTACTTTTTATCGAAATGTAAAAATTTTAAAAAAAATTTCAACATGAAAATTGTAAATGAAAAAGTAAAACGAGAAATAAAACGGAAATGAATGGTGGGAGGGGGATGAACGGAGAGGGGGTCGGTCGTTTTGATGCATTTGAAAATTTTTCGATCGAAAAAGTTGGATTTTTATCCATTTCTTTTTTTTTCAGTAATTAAAACAATATCGAGGACAAGAGTTACGCCATTTTCTCCTTTTTTTTACTCTTTATCGAAGTGTAAAATTTTTTGTAATTTTTCAACATGACAATTGTAAATAAAAAAAGCCGAGAAATAAAACGGAAATGAATGGTGGGAAGGGGATGAACGCGGAGGGGGTTGGTCGTTTTGATGCATTTGAGAATTTTTCGATCGAAAAAGTTGGATTTTTATCCATTTCTTTTTTTTTTCAGTAATTAAAACAATAATCGAGGACATGAGTTACGCCATTTTCTTTTTTTTTACTCTTTATCGAAATGTAAAAATTTTTTAAAAAAATTTCAACATGAAAATTGTAAATGAAAAAAGCCGAGAAATAAAACGGAAATGAATGGTGGGGGGGGGGGGGAATGAACGGGGAGGGGGTTTGATGCAGGTACAGGTGAGATAAGAGCAGAAGATGTAGAAAATTGAGGGTATCGCAAAGTCTCGCGAAAACGAAGAGAAAAGTATAAGCAATGAGGGAGGAAAACGAGCTCGGGCAAATGGGGTAGGAAAGGGGAGGTTGAGTTAGTCTCATCGGATATTCGATTCCCCTACGGAAATTCCAGAGTGCGTTTCATCGGGAACATTCCCATGAGATGCATCTCGTAGTTTCACGTTCGACGATGCGCGCAGATACTCTCGTGAAAATATATATATATATATATATATATTTGCACGAGTGGATCTGCATGAGCGTAGCGAGTAAAGCGCGAAAGAGGCCATCAACGTGGCTCTTGCACAGTTTCCATTCCATAAATTTATACATGTAAATCTATTGCGAATTCCTGGAGAATCTGCAAACAGCCTGAAAGTTTGAGCAAAATACTCAAAATTATATAGCCAGTGAAAACTCTCGCGACCTCAATCGAAAAAAATCGTTTATTCACTCTCTCTCTCTCTCTCTCTCTCTGTTTGGCTTTATTTGGAGAATTTATGTAAAATTTAGGGAGACTCGATAAACATTAATTAAATGTAGTTAAAATTTTTATAGCGTAATTTTTAAATTGGCAAAAAAAAAAAATTAATCCAGCGCCATCTAAATTTTTCTTACGCGCTTACAATTGCCCGTGGAGTAAATTAATTCTCGAGTGACTCGGGGCAATATCACAGGGAGCGTTTAATCCAAAAGTTTCTCATGCAACGTTGGACAATTATTGTCAGTCTGGCGGATAAATAGCTTCGAACTATGGGCGAAGTAAAATGAAACGAGCAGTCGAGTGTTAGAAGAAGAATAAGAAGAAGAAAAAGAGACGAAGAAAAAAGAATGAAAAAATAATTCGAGCCGAGGGCGAAAGCGGAGCTCGAGGTGTTGATGAAAATTTCTGGTGCTTTTATATCAACACGCGGTGTTTTCAGGGCTTTACGGATTTTTGCACACTTGGTCGGCCCGTAGTGGGCACTCCCAGGCTCCTCTTTACGACCTCCTAATATATATATATATATATATATACAGACTGCGGTTTCTGCAGTGCGGTACACTTTATATCGCATACACATAATAAATAATACACGCAGGCATAAGAAAAAAAAATCATTATTTTGACAATTAAAATTTCATTAATGCGACAAAAATCGTAATTTTTTTGTAAAACAAATTTAACTTTTTATCAAAATTTAATATTTTTTCCTCCTCTTTGTTATTATTTCCTTAATCAATTTATTAATCTCGCAAAAAAATCTCAAATAAATAAATGATAAATTTTGACTTTTTTTCCTATATCAGAATTTTGACAATAAATTATTTTTTCGAAATAAAATTGAATATCGAGCTTAGGAATAATATAATATTAGAGAGATAATTTTCCACTTGACATTTCTCAATAGAATATTTTATCAATAATAAAAAATTTTACAGTATTGCAAAAACCGATCAAAGTATTTTTTTTTATTATTTTTTATCGATAATATTCGATAGAATATTTGACGCATCTCTTTTGCTAAATTCCCTTCATTCTGTACAATTTTTTTTCAATTTCGTCACGCACCTTTTCACGTGTGCGTAAGAGAGAGAGAAAAAAAAAAGAGAGAGAGAGAGGGAACTCGAAACACGCAGGGACAAATCGTTTTGGTCGTAGATCGATCGTACGAAATCCCACGAGCGAGAAAATACACGTGAATATGTTTCGAGGAGAGATAGAGAGTGATCATGTGTGGATAACTGCGAGCCAACGTTGACCTTCCCTCGAGCATAGAATCGTATTCGAGCTGTTGCTCGAATTCTAGTTTAGGCTTATTCGAGAGCTCTTGTCGTCCCTTGTATACAGCGGGGTGGCTGCCTGTATATATATATATAGAGCTATATATATATATATATATATATATATAATCACGTGAAACAACGATCGATGTTGACGCGAAATAACCCTGTTACGGTTTCGTCTCTCGTAATCTCGACGTGCGTACTAATCCCTCGTGTCTATCTCAAATGCGGTTAACCCTTCGTATTTCGTCGAGTATTCGAATCGAGTCCTATACGGCGCCAAATATATATATATATATATATATATATATATATATATATACGACTCTGTGTGGGATTTAAGGCAGAAACTCCCCATGAAAAATAAATATATCCAAATATCTCATAAAAAATGTTCGTCATTTGTAAATTGAAAATTTATCTTCGACGATAAATAATTCTTTCTAGATGTTCAAAAATATTTTTTCGTCAACACAATTTTTTTAATTAAAATTAAACTTTTGAAATTTAAAAAATTTCATATTATTTTTATCGAGAAAATAAAATATTATTTCGTATTTTTGAGGTGAGATGAAAAAATTTAATAGAAGAAATTAATTTTTCCACAATGATCAAATTTTCAAGTTCAATTGAGAAGAATAATTTTATTATTTATTATTTTATCATCGTGATAAAATTTTTTAGATTTTGCGATAATTTATTATCGAGTTTATAGAGACTCGTATATTTTTCTTAGCTTCCTTACATATTATATTGGCGCGTTTGTGGGTTCGTTTGTGCCTGTTCCGATTACTTCCATCGAAGCATTCGACCGAGATATCCGTCGAACCGCACTGATTAATCGTTCATGCAGCACAGAAGGAGCCTCTGTGTGTGTTTTCTCGATCGCGTGTCCGTTCGATATTTCGCGCTCGCATTTCTCCTACCCTCGTCGATTCGTACATTACTATATATGTATGTATATATATATATATGTGTGTGTGTGTTTATATATATATATATATATGCACACGAGTGCAGACGTCTCCAGGTAATACGTCAATCGCAATCCGTTGATGGAAGAAACGCGCCTCAAACTCATAATCGACCCGATCGTCAGTCGAGAATAATCGATCGAAAACGTTCGTGAGAGAAAAAAAAAAAAAAGGGCTCATGACGTCAGCCGGATAAAATGATAATCGGACGATTAACGCGACCGAGGGCACACGTGCGCTTTTATCTCAAAATCTGTGGGCTGTTTCACATTAAATGAATGAAAAAAATAATAATAATAATTAACACCATAAATTATAAATAATGAAAATAAATTTGGAATGTTTGTAAAAATTTCTACTCAGAATCCAAGCGCATTGGAAAATGATAAAAATTTGTGGTAAAAAAATAAATAAAAAAATTGGTAATTTTTATGAGAAATATATCCACGTATAATATTTGTAGACTTTTATCCATGTATATCGATATATAGAGATATCGTGACTGCGTCTCGCTCGATATTATATCGATGTCACGACCATAACCGTCAATGCACACGCTCTATATATATATATATATATATATATATATATATATATATATATATATATATATATATATATATATATATATATATATATATATATATATATATATAGGTGCACTTTGTGCTCTCGAAACTCGGCTTGTGATGCTGCGGCAAGGCAGTATATGCACATTTTCGCGCTACACGCGCTTTGGTTTCCCGCACACGCCGTTTTCGCGGTGACTTTATAGTTATATATATATGTATACTATCTGCATTTGCATGCATGCGAGCGACGGGTTCATTGAACCACGAGAAAACCCAACAACGACATCGACGGCGTCTCGCTCTCCTATTTCCTTTATATATATATATATATATATATATATATATATATATACACATATATATAGACGATAATAATCGATGATCTATTGTTCCCGCGATTCCGTGCTTGGCCAAACGCGATAGGCAAACTATGACAAGACCATTCTCCCACCCCGACCAAGTTTCCATCATCAAAGTGTGCCCTGTGAAAATTAACCCAAACGAGACGCGACCTTAAGAAAAATTAATAATCTCGGAATAACGATAAATTTCATCGATAATTAAAACAAATTTATTAAAATAACAAATTTAATATTTAAACAAATTCATTAAAATAATAAATTTAATATTTAAACAAATTTATTTAAATAATAAATTTAATATTTAAACAAATTCATTAAAATAATAAATTTAATATTTAAACAAATTTATTAAAATAATAAATTTAATATTTAAACAAATTCATTAAAATAATAAATTTAATATTTAACCAAATTTATTAAAATAATAAATTCAATATTTAAACAAATTTATAAAAATAATTAATTTAATATTTAAACAAATTTATTAAAATAATTAATTTAATATTTAACGAAATTTATTAAAATAATTAATTTAATATTTAAACAAATTTATTAAAATAATAATTTTAATATTTAAACAAATTTATTAAAATAATAATTTTAATATTTAAACAAATTTATTAAAATATTGAGCAAATGAATTTTCGAGTGAAAAAGTATCAGCTCGCGTCTGAATAAATTATATATGGATTGATGATACTCACGAGAGTCGTATAATGCACTAAAAGATCATCTAGATATGCGCGTCCTCGTTTCCATCGGGACCCAACCCAACGACGCATGACGAATTTTATATATACATATAGATATATCGGATAGATGAGAGAGCGAAGAGTAGTTGGCTCGTTAATGGCAATAATGGCCCTTACTAGGCATCATAGATGAGCGTAATAATTAGTGCATTTGCTCGACTGCAGGTTCACCCAATCCATGAATTATCAATTATCCCCGATTCGTCATATATATATATATGCATATGTATATAGATGTGTATATATATATATAGTATATCTATATAGATCTATATAGATTTATATATATGTATATAGATGTGTATATATATACGTATATGTGTATGTGAGAGACATAGCCACAGGTCAAGCATATAACGATAATGACTGCCTCAAGCTCCTACACGATAAACACACGTGGGAATGCTCGAGTGTACAATCATAAAACTTGACAAATCGCTGATGAGATTTTTTTTTTACCCTCGTATATATTTATTAGCAAAATTTCAATAATGAAAAAAAAATCAAAAAAATACACTCAACGTTGAATATATTTTTCAATGTCTGTGAGTGTTTTCATCTACCGAGAGTCTTGCAACGATAATAATCACTTGTGAATGGATATATGAGGCTTTGAAGGAGATAAGATTGTACTACGAACGTGAATATATATATATATATTTATAAACATGACTCTTAAAGTGATATATATATATATATTTATACACATAACTCTTAAAGTGATAAATATATATATATATATATATTTACACAACTCTTAAAGTGATAAATATATATATATATATATAGAAGCAAAGGCCTGAATAAAAGGAGAGATAAACGCGAAATACGCATCGAAAGAATATATTTGTTCCGTGTGTTTGGTAAAATGATTTATTAATTATACAAGCTGAACGCTAATTGTTATTGCTAAACACATTTTTGACTGATAACCCACCCGAGTCGCGAGTAATCAAGAGATATTGTTGAATGTTTTATTATCAAGCGCAATGTATCTCGCAGATTATCTGCGTGAAAGAAAAGTCTCTGTGTCTTCCTATTTGTAAAACATCATCAACCATCAGCCATAAAGAATATATGCGTGCATATCGTATATGTGATCGTTGACAGGCAGGAAACTCGCCATTTCGGCCAATTTAAATAAATCATGTGCTCGCTGAATTGCTCTCCCACCCATCTCTCTATATATATATATATGTATGTGTGTGAGCGAGAAGGGAGAAACGAGACTCTCATTCGACGCTTCCACATTTAACTGATTCGGCGCAAGTTGCAAAAGAAATTTTCCAAACTTGAAAGGAAAAAAAAAAAAAATCTCGATGAAACGAATAAACTTGATTGGTCAACATTCGAAATTATTTTTTTCTTCGAGTTAAAATTTCTCGATGATGATTGGAAATTATTTACACGCAATGAAAAATGTGCAATTGTAAGAAATGAGCAAGGAAAAAAATTGGAAAAAATCGGACAGACCTGGTTACTTTTTTTTTTCTCTGTATCTTTTTTAACTACATTTTTTTTTTTTTTCCATCCGCCGAGCTTTTAGCGCTTGAGGATCGAGTCGATCTCTTGTACGCGTGTTGCGGATAAACAAAAACGAAAATAGAGTGCAAGCATATCGGAAATAACCAGAGGGAAATGGACATGGAAGTGATTAAAGGAGCAAAAAATAAAAAATAAAAAAATAGGAAAGGCAGAATGGCAAAAGCGACGGATGGAAAAACCACACAACGAAATGAAGTTTCGTGTGTGCTCGCGCGGCCTGTGAATCCGGGACAACGCTCTACTAGCGTATATATATATATACGCTAGTAGAGCGTATCATATAGATATATATATAGCAATAGGGCCAGAGGGTAGGGAAAAAAGGGATGGAAAAGCCCATCGGCAACTTGCCAATTTTACCGGAAACTCGTGAGGCACTCTCGTGGTGGTTTGCACTCGGTCTCTCTCTCTCTCTCTCTCTCTTACTCTCTTGCGATTCGCAAATTAAACCCGCGTCACCGGAGCTCCAACGAGGCTGAAATGTGCGAATGTAATATCGGTTCTACAGGCTGTATGCGGCTGGTTTTCGTCGCAGATATTCTACGCCCCATATATATATATATATATATATATATATATATATATATATATATATATATATATATATATATATATATATATATATATATATATATAATGTACATGGTGTATTCAAAGTTAAGCGAGATAATTTTTAACTGAAAAGATTTTCAGGCCCCATTTTATTCTCGAGCGATGCCATTAATAAGTCAAACGATCTCCTCAAATCCTCATTTCAAGTGGCCCCTTTCTAATCCACCCTAATTTAAAAATTATAAATTTCATAGAGTGTGATTCGATTTGTGTCTTCAAGAAGAACTTTAAAAGGGCTGGTAAAATTATTTTTCTCGGCAGTCCTTCATTTCTATGATAATAATAATAATAATTACTATAAATTATAATTTTACAAATTAAAAAGGTACGAAAAATTATTTCAAGTGGCCCCTTTCTAATCGACTATTTAAAAATGATAAATTTCATAGAGTTATTCGATTTGTGTACCGAAGCCTTCAAGAAGAACTTTAAAAGGGCTGTCAAAATTTATTATTAATAATAATAATAATAATAATTATTATTATTATTATTATTATTATATTAATAATAATTATAATAATAGTAATTAATATTATAAAAATATTATAAAAATAATAATAATAATTATTATCATTGTTATTATAAATTACCATTTAACAAATTAAAAGACTACGAAAAATAAGTTGGTTGTACATAGAATACCCCATAGATTGAATACTAAAAGCCAGTCGTGAGGGCTTTGAAAAAGCCAAATTGTCCCACGGTAGAGGACACAGCGCGTTGCTTGCGCAGCTACTGCGGTCGCAGATACAGTTGGTGTGCAGCAATGTGCATCGTTCTCGATCCTCTGGTACGTTTTTTTTTCCCCCCCTTTTTTTTTTGTCATATCCCCTGAATCGTTGAGCTTTGTTTGCTCTGTAAAACCTATAGCGGGTATAGAAATTGAGTTGCTTATATAGCTGGCTGACTATTCCGCTGGGTTAACTCTTCTAGAATTAAATTTGTTCAAAGCGTGACCCTCCCCTCCTCCCAGCTGAAACTTCTTGAAAAAGAAAAATGAAAAACGAGTCTTAAATGAGATCTAAAAATATTTTGTCAATTCAACAAAAGTAAAAAAATAAATAAAGGATAAAAAGAGAATTTTTAAATAATATTTTTCGTATTTACGTTGCGGATATTAGAAAAAAAAAAAAAATCGACATAACGTTGAATGATGAAATTTGTCATGGTTAAAATTTACTGCTAGAATTATTTAATTTATACACATATATATATATATAAATTTTAACTGAACATAACAAATTTTGCAAAAAGGCAAAAGTTGATTTTTCCGTGTGGTATTTTTTTTTTTAATTCCACGTGCAATTTTTTTTTTCAACTTTTTTTTTTATACCGTCTATCTGAGTTTATGGAAGAATTAAATTGGCAAATTAGACTTTGCAATTCGCGTTGCAAGTAATCCGGCAGTGTAGGACAGGGAGGGAGAACTAATTCGCCAGTTGGAGATTAAACGAAGATGGATCGATGAACTACTTGGCTAACCCGATCGTGCATTTTCCACTATCTGCAAATATATCCATATATATATATATATGTGTATCTATATGTATGTATGTATATATATATATGGCGATTGGCGAGAAAGATTCGTTTATCGAGAAAACTCGCCATCGAGACTAGAAGAGACAGGCGAACAACAGAGTGTAGAATCAGCGTAGAATTTCCAACATCCGGGCGTGTGTGTGTTGCCCTGGGCTGAGATTCAGCCAGGGGAGAGAATGGAGAAAAATCGTCTGCACGCTGAAAATCTACACTGGACTATGACCTCTTTTTTTTCCTCGCCTCTTTTTTCCTGGAGAAACTCTCTTCGAGTAGTCGTGAAAAATATCCTGCAAGCTCTTCTCCAGCCATCAGCTATATCGATATATTGTATATTTAAACGCCATTGTGGCAACTTTATTCGAGTAGTTTGTGTACGTTGGAGTATCGTTGAAGCAAAAGTCAGGCTAAAAATAAGTATAATAACTCCACTTTTTCCTTCGTGTTACCAAGAGGTTCAGTCTCTCTCTCTCTCTCTCTCTCTCTGCCTTTGCTCGAGTCTCACCCAGAGTATCGTATCGTCTACTAATTTTATATATTTATTTATTTATTATATTTTATATATTTATGTACAATATCAGTCAAAAATATTTTATAATCTGCATGAAAATTTATAAAAATCCTTTTCGTACCAATTTCCATGCAGCAACAATTTGAATTATGAGACGAAGCTTTACATTATCAAACTAAAATGACCAAGTAAAAAAATTTAAAAGGACGTTTTGGTGTACGAAAAATTTTGTAGGTAGTGAAATAATCTTGAATGGGAGTGTACATATCGTGAGGTTTGCTCGAACAACACAATATCGCCTATATATATCTTTGCTGTGTCGATCCTTTACTCGAAAAACCAGGAGAAATGGCGTCCATACATTGACCCAAACAACTCTATATATATATATATATATATATACATATATATAGATGGGTTTTCCGTACAGACGCCATTCGTGCACACAATATATTTCTCCATTGCCCTATCCTCTCTTCCATTCTCGTTACTATTTTTACGCTACAATTCACGTCGTTCTTTGATTTTCTTTCATTGTTTTTTTTTTTATTATTTATTATTTGTTGCAAAAATTACGACCAACTTTGAATTGAACTCGAGAAATATCAAAGTCCAAAGAACGATAAAGACAATAATAAATATCTCGTCATGTTTTTACGATAAGTGACAGGAAAACAGAATGACTCAGAATATGCTCGCTCGTGAATTACTCAGCCTCGACGATACAAATAATTATAATAATGCAGTTGGATTTTTTTTTTTTTCAAATTATTTTATCTCGAGTATCTGGGAAAAAAAAAATCCGTCGAAAGAAAGTTGACCTTTGATGGTTTTGCGTTAGTTATCAAGACGATATTTTAATAATAAGGAAGGTAGCAAAGCATTTTTATTCGCAACTCTGGCCTCTGGGCTTGATGTGAAAACCTTTTAAAATTTAATTTTTCCTCGTTAGTTGAGCATATATATATATATATATATATATAAGTATATATATATATAAGTATATGGAACGAGATAGAGACACAAAAGAAAATGTTCCCTGGCACAAGTACACGAGTACACGAGTACACGAGTACACGAGTCGAGCTTAATGCCCAGGCACACGAGAGAGGGAGAGCCCCGAGCTTAAAAGAGTCTCTGGTCTCTTGCAGTTCTCAAAAGTTAATGCCACCCCTAAAGAGCCACCCCTCAAGAGCCACCCCTCAAGAGCCACCCCTGTATACACATTCATAAATATACACGTATGGGACATTCCAGGCCAAATCGACAAACTTGTGTCTTCCTTTTATTTCTTTTTCCATAAAAAGACTTGGCACCAATTTTCAAATTTTTGATTGATGAATTTTTTTAATTAAAACTAATGGCCATTATCTATGGTTATATTTAATCTTCAACACAAAGTTTTTGATACAAAAAAAAAAAAATTGATTCTAGTCTCAATTATAATGAAGAGTAAATTTGTCCAAAAAATTTGTTTTCTTCATATCCAAGAAATATTTATTCCAGAATAATTCTTAAGCTCTGAATATCTCTTTTGATTTTTTTTTTTTTTTTTTTTTAATTAACTCAAAGGCTCGAATAGGCCTGGAAGGTCCTATATATGGTGTAGAAATGAAAGAGAAGCTCTCCGTGGATTTAGAGAACAGACCAAGCCTTAAAGTCAGTGGACGCTGTTCTTTCAGCTCCCTCGCAACGTTTAACTTATATAAATATATATATATGTATATATATATATATATATATATATATATATATATATATATATATGCACAAAGTAGACACATATATATATGTCTACTTTGTGCAAGAGACCCGCCTAAATAGAAAGGGGAGAGAGAGAGAGAGAGAGAGAGAGAGAGAGAGAGAGAGAGGGTCGCGGTAAATAATACTCTCAGCCTAGAAGCAAGAATTGTGTTGAGTGGTAAAAGCAGCGAGCTCCCAGGGTCTCACGAAGCACCACAAAAAACGTACAACGATCCGGGGATTCCCACACGTTTGTTTTGCCTATCAAAATATATATCTATATATTTGTACAAAAGCTCATCAGACTGGTCAACATGTGTGAGTGTTGAAAAAGAATAAGAGGAGAACAGATAGAGGAAAATGAGACGAATAAAAGAGACTAGAGAGGAAAGAAAGACTTTTAAGAGAGGTGGGGGGGGGGGGGGGGGGAGTCTGCGAGTCAACTGGATTTAATTCTTACAATTTATAATCATCCTCAAACGCACCTGGGAGCTCGAAGTTGTATCTCGGATAAGTTCAACTTTGAACCCAGGAGAGACACCCGGCAGGTTAAATGGCTCAAATTATATCGTTTCTTTTTTTTTTCCCAAGAAAATTTTATACGTATATAGAAAAATTATTTTCTTCTCTTTTTTTCGAGTTATGGTTTTCCGGGGGGGCAAATATGCGAGGGTCATAACATTATATAAATCTGAAAATCAAATTATCTGCTTTATATATTTTATTCCGTGCCTCGATTTTCCTTTGTATTTATTTGTCTCGTGTCCCGAGTATTCTGGCCACAGTTAAAAAGAAACATCTGTATACATGCGATGATTTGTGCCTATGCTGGGGGGGGGATTGGCTGATTGGGGACTTTGTGCATTATTAAAAAATAATAATAATAATGAAAATCTATAGCTGCTGGGAAGGTGGAGACTAGCAAGAGTATGTACAAGAGTAAATATGCGAGGGTCGTAACATTATACAAATCTGAAAATAAAATTATCTGCTTTATATATTTTATTCCGTGCCTCGATTTTCCTTTGTATTTATTTGTCTCGTGTCCCGAGTATTCTGGCCACAGTTAAAAAGAAACATCTCCATACATGCGATGATTTGTGCCTATGCTGGGGGGGGGGGGGGGGGCTGGCTGATTGGGGACTTTGTGCATTATTAAAAAAAAATAATAATAATAATGAAAATCTATAGCTGCTGAGAAGGTGGAGACTAGCAAGAGTATGTACAAGAGAGTGCGTGCCCGGCTGCACGCACGCGGTCTCGAGAAAGACCGAGGTCTCTCTCTCTCTCTCTCTCTCGCGTGCATAAAAGAGCTCAGCTAGCTAACTCGATTCTCGCATTCGTTTGCGCACGATGCCAAGAAGAGTGGGGCCAATGCACCGCATAAAGTTCAACTCCCGCTTACGTTGGCGAGTACCTTGAACACACTCGAGTACACATATGTGCGTGTTCATATACCTGAATATAAGCGAATAAACGCTATATATATATATATATGAGTGAATAAAAATAAAAGATATAAAATAGAAAATAAAATATAATATTATATTACATAATATAAGCGAATAAACGCTATATATATATATATATATATATATATATGAGTAAATAAAAATAAAAGATACAAAATAATGAGTCACGCGATGGCGGACTAAATAATTATTTTACCAGTATATATAAGACTTTGTAGTAAATTAATATCCCGTGAATCATTTAATAATACAGCATGGCATACTTTCCCGAGCAATATAATAATTCACAGGATCTTGGCGTGTACGCAGACAGCGACAATTTAACTATCCAGTGAATTCTAACAGCGTGAGAAAAATTTAATCATTCAAGTTTCTCAAGCATTTTTTTATTTTTTACAAATATTCCCTCACGTGTTGGAAATTTTCTAAATTTTTGTCTGATAAATATTCATTGAAATAATTGAAACTTAAAAATTAATTCAACTCAAATTTAATTTTTTCGCTTTTCGCTGCAATAAACTAAAATATAAAAAAAATACTTTCCCACTGCCGAATAAAATGTCCCTTAAATCGGGAATAAAAAAAAAAACAAAGCATCTCAATTTTTCCACGAGGATAAAAAATAGTGAAACGTACAATGGATTTCACGAGAGTTCATTTGTTGCTACGAAGGAAGAGTCGCATTTGTCGTTCTCGGCAAGGGAGATTACGAATTGGGTGGGAAAGAGAGAGAGGGAGGAGGAGGAGGAGGCTTAGCTTACGGTTGTAAGGGAAGTGAACTTTGCATAGGTTTCTAATCCCCTCGGGAGTCTCGTTGTAGTCGAGCTAACCCAACAGCGTGTAGGCCGTCGTAGTCGAGTCATTCGCGAGGCCTTTATCGCTTCGTCAGTTGCACATATGCATAGAAATTTAGAGTTGAGTTGGCTTGACTTGTATATGTTGCTAAAATACATATCTTTTGTACATATATGTAACAAAATTCATTACATATGTTGTTATATATATATATATATATATATATATATATATATATATATAACAATCCATGTACATATCAAGCAGACAATAATCTGTGTATTTGGATATACCACATATGCCATATTTAGCCATCATATATAGACATATAGTCGCAGAAGATTACACCCCACACACTCGCTTAATGTACGATGCTGTGTTGGTGGTCCGTTCTTCCCCACAAATTTTATGTAAACAGGCATAAGGAACGCTTATCTGTATGGCGGGTCTTGTTTGTGTGTTGCGATGTTCTGACTTCAAAGCCCATGGCCGATTGTATATATGTATATATATATGTATATACAACGAAATGGGTTCGCATATACACATACAAGGTGTATGTATAGACCGATAGTACAGACTGATCGAAGATACAGGATACTGTGAGCTGTAAAGGCCATCGGTGAAGGATGCACATGGCTTACAGCTTGTTGTCGCGAATTCCCACAGGAGGTAAGGACGAAGCTGCTTTTAATCCGGGTGAGTTATATGTCACCAATAGTGTTCTCTACATCCTACCTCGTATCACATTGCTTGCCAAAGCCCGCATTGATTGCTAACCCACATAACAAAGTTCATGGGTCATCGAGGATTTTTAACAAAAAATATATTAAAACTTTTAAATGACGCGCGAAAAAAATTTATAGGCCAATTTTAATATTTTCTTTAAGACTTATTTATGAATTTGTGTCGTTTAGCTTTGTCATTATTGCTCGGAAAATAAATAAAGTAAGGTTAACCCCACTTATTTTTTCACCTAGTCTTTTAACACTTCGAGGTCACCAGGGGGTCAAAATGACCCCACGCGCAATTTTAAGCTAGAATTACTATAAGTTATTGCCTTCTTGCTGATTTTTTTTCGCCATTTTGAAGATTTGATAAAAAATGTTTTCCATGATATTCTCATTCTGAAAGGTTCAAACTAATATCCTGAATTTTTATGAGTCATTCGGAACGATACTGGCAACACGGCAATTGTTTAAACATCGCTGGGGTCATTTCGACCCCCTACGACCTGCGCGTTATTTTTAGAATGTGTGACCTCAAAGGGTTAACCGTATTATTGATGCACCAACTCGATTATTCGATTTCATAAGTCCAGTAGAAATTAATATTTTTCAGCTTCTCTTTTGATTTTCTTTTCAATGAAAATTCGTCAAGGATTACCGCGTGCGTTTTATTTTATAATTAAATTTATAATCTTGATATAAAGCTTCGGTGGTCATCGCGAGATGGGTTAAAAATGTCAGGGCAAATTATAGAAATGATTTTTTTTTTTCATAGCGACAAAAGTATTTAAATAAAAAAAAAAAACAATTTTAAACAAAGGAAGAATTGAAAAAAAAAAAAAATTCTCCCGCTCCTCCGAGAATTGTCGAGGGAGCGATGCAATAAACGGTTGAAAAATTCTACCACATTTGCTTTGTAGTGATGCCGCTCTGTTTTCTGTGTTGCAATTTTACTGTAATTATATGATTATCCTTACGGTGAGATACGGAGAGTGAGGCGAATATTTCAGGACGATTGTAAGAACGAACGTGCTATTTTATCTCGTTGGTTTTTTTTTTCTTTTTTTTTCTTTTTTCTTCCCAACCCGCACAGGAGGCAAAATGTATGGCTTGAATAGCCAGAATGAGACACGACGATGCTCGAGAATGACCAAGCATATGTCTCGCAGGCAGTGGAAAAAGAAAACTTTTATCCTGAAGCGAAGTATAAAAAAAAAAAAAAAAATGATTGGGGGATAAATAAATTGATGATTTATAGCTATATAATGACTATCGCGATGTCATTCCGGACGTACGAAAACTATCAATAATTAATGCTTGTTTTTATTTATTTCAAATTTTCCAACACTATTTGGGCTAAATAGGAATAAAGAAAAAATGAGAATAAAATTTATCATTTACATAGCATGTGCTGCAGAGCACACAAACCGTGTAAACTTGCAGTTGGATTTGCCTCCCGCGGGAAAGCGGATATTCCAAATGCAATCGTTCGAGACTTGACACCGTCGCGTCGCGAGCAATCTGCATATAGATGTAGTTCACCAGGGGGTAAAAATGAAAAAAAAAAAAAAAAAAAAAAGAAAGAAAAAAATAATGTACATATATCTCAAGGGCATTCGGTACGTGGCATATCGCTCCGTATAAATCTTTTCTCAAACATACGTACATATATAAAGACAGAATGTTAGAAATTGTGACGGAGTTGGAAGGTGAGAGAACAATCCATGGGACGCAATAAATTTGCAACGACAGACGAGACTTATTTCCATGTTTGCGAATGAACGAGTTAGGCTACATTTATTTGTTTATTTGTTTATTTGTTTATTTATTTATTTGTTTATTTATTTATTTATTTATTTATTTATTTATTCATTTATTCATTTATTCATTTATTCATTTATTCATTTATTCATTTATTCATTTATTCATTTATTCATTTATTCATTTATTCATTTATTCATTTATTCATTTATTCATTTATTCATTTATTCATTTATTCATTTATTCATTTATTCATTTATTCATTTATTCATTTATTCATTTATTCATTTATTCATTTATTCATTTATTCATTTATTTATTTATTTATTTATTTATTTATTTATTTATTTATTTATTTATTTATTTATTTATTTATTTATTTATTTATTTATTTATTTATTTATTTATTTATTTATTTATTTATTTATTTATTTATTTATTTATTTATTTATTTATTTATGTATTTATTTATTTATTATATAAATATACTAGATGCTGTATACGATGATATACTTGAAATATATATAGATGGGATACATCAGGCTATACAGCATCCAATATAGCTGCACTTGCTCGTCTCCCTCACAATCAGTTTCTGCCTCGTCATCTTATTGTTAGTGTCGTGCGCTGCACCTTTGGCTTCTCATGTGTCTCTCGTCTACATTCTCCTCTCTGGCTCCTCCTATATGATACATGGGAGATCTTTGAGCCAAGTGAATATTTTAAGTAAGGTACTATATATATATATATTGTATCGAAAAGCACGTGTTGTGAAATCTCGTTACAGACACACACACACAAAGACAAACAGAGCTAAGGACATTTTGTTGCAGCATAGAAAAAAAAATTATAAAATAAATAGTGAAAATAATTAGATGGAAAGAATAGGCAATTTTTTTAAATTAAATTTCCGTCGAGGGGGTTGAAAAATTCATGGCAGAAATCTAAATAATAATAGCAATAATAATAATAATAATAAACACTTATTGGAAACTCGCAGACACTCTGATCTGATGGAGGGGGAAATAACGCCCTATAATATTTATCATTGTACACGGGGAATCGGCCCTTTTGCGACCCAATAGACACACACAAACACACACACCCAGACGATATCATACAGAGAACGGAAAACGAGATCATGCGAGAGCGATGGATGAAGCGAGATAAAGAGGGAGCGCGAGGGTCACGTGCAAGGCTGAGTATGGCCAATCACTAATAACCGTTCATTACAATCTAACAACGTTCAATCACAGATGCGTCTCGTTCGGCGTAGATGTCATATCGCATTTCTCTCTCTCTCTCTCTCTCTCTCTCTCTCTCTCTTTCCTCTCTCTCGTCTCTGATCATAGACGCTGTCACGCATAACGACGTAATTGCATATGCACACACAACGCATAAACGCTTGTCGGGGAATTGGCGTGGCAAATGGCACACAGCAAGTGTGATTTGTATATATATATATATGGCTGGTCCAACACCAGAAAGGGCAGACAACTTGTCCTTACAAACACTCGATATACGCCCTTTGACCTTGGAAGACCTCGATGTGGAGAGAAACAGGAGACAAAGGAGAAACTCGAGAGTGTTTCTATTTTGGACTATGAGAAGTGACAATTTGACGTAGCAAACTTGGGGCTTCCTCTTCTATTTCGCATATCGATCGAGTTTATATAACTTGTGAGAAAATACAATTTAGCCAGCCAAATTGTTTGTACGATTTATTTCTTAAATATTTTTAAACAAATCGTACAAACACTTTGCCTCAATAATTTATTCGAAATATGTTTAGTTTAATTAAATCGAATAAATTTGGTTATTTTAAATGAAGTTAAAGAATTATAAAATAGTCTCATATATATATATTGTTCCACCGCCCAGAAATAAAAGATTTTCTGGGCGGTGGAACAATATCCGTGTAATATACATCATGACTAAGCACATTATGTAGACAAGTATATAAAGTTGGTAGAGTATATCAGTCATCAGGTATGTAGAAAAGGATACGAGAGTATATAAGTGGCCGTCGCGACATCCAGGAGAGATAAGACGACGCCGTGGCGACGGAGGATAACGCTGCCAGGAAAAGGATGAACTTTTATATATATATATATATATAAGCGGGTGGGCGTAAGGAAGAAACGAGCACGAGATTCTTGGAAAATCATGGCAGAGAGAGAGAGAGAGAGAGAGAAAAGAACGAGGTCCGGGCTGGGCTGACGAGCACGCCCAGGTACGGTCGAGATGCTCAAAGTTCTTAATTAATCCAATTAATTACATGCACAGTTTCATATGCGCCTGACGTGGAGGGGAGGTGGGGACGTTTTAGTACACGCACACACACACACACATATGTATATATACGGAAGGTTTCTTGGCAAAGGGAACAGCGTGGAGCTATCCTTATATATATATATAGACTATGGATCTCGTATCGTGTATAAGAGGTTGTATCCTGTATATATATATATATATATATATGTATGTGTATATAGAGCCGAGCACGAGTGAGCAATATATAATAGGGAGAGGACGAGCACCCATTCCAGCCTGACCAAGTACGAGGCATGTTATGGCCTTAAGGGTCACCTCCCACGTGTTCGTTTGTCGTACAAGCCCAACACGTGAACGTTAATTTGGGTCTTTGATCGAATTCACTGGTCAAACGATAATGGACAATCGATATGATGGCCTTTGTGCGTCAATAGTTATATATGTGAGAATGGATATTGGCCCAAACTACGCACACATACTATGATATATATATATGATAGATCTAGGATGTATCGTAGGTCAAGACTGATTTGTTATTTCACGTAATAAAAATATATTCGCGACGTCAAATCAACAAATCAATGAAAAATTCATGTCGATGAAATTTTATATTCACTCGATCGAAAGATTTCAATTAAAACTCATTTTTTGGGTCGAGGAAATTAATTTAAAAAAAATTGGTGTGATGCAGGCTGGTTAACCTTGAAATTTTAAATTTTTGTTACTGGATTAGAAATATTCTTATATATATATATAGGAGACTTTTAAGTTAATGAGTTTGAGCGAGATAAAGGCTCGAATGTGGATTCTCGAAGAAAGTTAATTAGCCGAACGTATAATTAACTTTTGGCTTAATCGAATTCCTTTACTCGACTATAATAGCTCGAGGCAAGTAACGTACGTAACGTGCAAGTAAATTACACAATTATATAGTATGAAAAACGGAATTGGGTTTATCAGTAGAGAAAAAGTTATTTGATCCAGAGCTCAGAGGACGTTCATCTCGCATAATACACAGAGAGCTTTTCGTTGGAGATAAATTTTTACCTCTCTCGCAAAATTTCCCCTCCACGTCTCGTTTAGCTTTGAAGAGCCATTTATGAAATTTGAAAACTGTCCAAGTTAAATTAAACTGCGAGTAAAATTGAGAATTGGAGAGCATAGAACTGTCTTAAGGAGCCCGTGGGCGTTGTCTCTTTTGTCCTAATTAAACTTTGCTTCGTTCTTCCTCCCACTTCTGGACCCAACGAGAGACACGAAACTTCCCTCATGATTTACCATAGTCAAAGTTTTCCATTTATGGGCCAAGCATGATAAATGTTTCTCACACGTCTTTTCCACCTCTCGCTCATCGCCCACGTAAATACGTAAATTTTTCTTTCACCTCGAATTTCAAGCTTTAATTTAAAATTGTTTTTTTTTTTTTTTTTTCAACATATTTTATTTAATTATTTTTAATTCTTTTATAAAAAATAAAAAATTAATTTTTCACCATCTCATATTTTCTCTCTTTTTTTTTTTTCAACTTTTTCCATTTTGCCGGCTAATTCCGCTGATAGATTTTTTTTGCAAAAAATCGTTATGGCGAAACGTGAAAAGTTTGAGAGAGCGACGATGAGCCGAGAGCTAAACTCGCCAGCGATGAGACTCCGAGTTGGAGAGAGAAAAATAAAGGAACAATGAGATCTGGACGATGGTCCGAGACGACCGGAAAGTGGCAAAGTTTTAGCACTGCCGTGTGTTGGAAGCGTCCAATATACAGAGTGAATCGTATCCGGAAATTGGCTCTTATCGAAAATTGGCCGCCATTTAATTTCCTCAAATTTCATTAAAAATGCACAGGCAATGCGTTGAAAAAAAAAAAAAATCGTAGCATTCAGGCCGAGTTTTACGACTCGTAAATAATTGTATATGGAAGATTTTCAATTTAATTGCAGCCCAAAATCCATTTGAAAAAATAATTTTCAATCAAGAACATTTTCTTGAATTTTATTAAATTTTTATAAACTCAAAAATAATGAAATATATATCGCGAAGAATAAGAGACAATAATTTTACTCATTCTCGGTTTTAGCAGAAATCATTTTTTTTTTAAATTACATAAATAATATAAATAAGAAGAAGAGATAAATGCCACGTACACTCAGGGACTTGTAATGCGGCAACTCGAGTCAATTTCAAGGAATTAATTTTTCTGCATTCGTTGCCTCGACCCTCGAGCTTGCAAGATTTTATATTCCATTTTTTGTCCCTGTCCTGTCTCTTGCAAGCTCTCGTAGGCGTTTCACTCCTCGCGGCTTCTCCGTGTTGGCAAAAAAAAAAAAAGCGCGTATATAATGACATTACGTAGAAAAGAAATACCGCGGCTGTGCGACGTTGGGCCGATGTTAATGCTCTTTGCTCTATTTTTTTCCTCCCTCTCCCCCCCCCCCCTCCCCTTGGTCCCTCTCTTGCTCGCGGACATATTTGCATTTCAAATGAATAACCTCTTGGCGGAGATTTTTATATTATACTTGGAAAGAATGAAAACGAGCTTTTTTTCCACCACCGGCAAAGAGAGAGAGAGTGAGAGGGAAAAATGCTGCTTTGCTGTAAAGCTCGCGCGATGGCTCTGACATCGGCCAAACACCGAGTGCCTTTTTCGCCATCTATAAAAAAAACTTTTGACTCGTGAAATTTACATTTTTAAATTATTTCGTAACGTTAACTTTTATCTTACGGAGTTTAAGTGCGGCCAAAACATTTAATTTTATATCATATAGATATAGAGACTTGGCCATTATCTCCCTCTGCGTGCAACATTTAACCAATGAAAAAGTAAAATTATTATTATTATTATTTAGCCGATTAGCGAAACGGCTTTTTCTCCCACGCTCTTTATCCCTTTCAATTTGCCTCAATCAAGCATACACGATTTTCCCGCCTTTTTTTCCAACCAAATTGTATAATGGGAGAGAGATCGCGATAAATCGAGACACGTTAGCAGACTCGCGGATGGAGGGCGAAAAGTTTTTAGTCGCTATTCAATGAGTCACATAGTGGGGGAGGAATTGATCGGAAAAAAAGTTAATTCGCGCTCGGAAAATCGGATATATATATATATCCGATTTTCCGCGCGCGAATTGACCTTATATATATATATATATACATGTCCAAGTATAACGACTTTTGCAACTGCCATAGTTGCCACACAGTGTGGAATTCTATGCAATGGAAATACGAGATGAGAGTTTAGCCAAGTATGGCGGTGTCGTAATTTGGAAGCTGTATATATATATATATATATAGCTCTATATACACTCTCTCTCTTGGTCACGAGACGCCAACTTCCGGCCAGCGAGCCAATGGAATGTTTTACCGCGCTAAAGTTATACCCATGCAACCCATAAATAAATACATATAACACTTACATGGGCCACTTTACCAGGCCAAATTTACAGATCTCTCATTGCCATTCTCTAAATTAATTTTATATTGTTAGTCGATTGTTAGCGCACACGAGTATAATTTTTTTTTTTTGCATTAAAAAAAAACGAAGCTTTGCGGTGACAAATATTAATTCTTGAATGAGCTTTTAAGTTTGTAAGCTTAAGCAACCCATAAATAAATACATATAACACTTACATGGGCCACTTTACCAGGCCAAATTTACAGATCTCTCATTGCCATTCTCTAAATTATTTTTATATTGTTAGCGCACACGAGTATATTTTTTTTTTTTTTTTTTTTTTTTTGATTAAAAAAAAACGAAGCTTGCGGTGACAAATATTAATTCTTGAATGATCTTTTTCAGTCATTATCGAATAAATTTTTAATATTTATACCGTAAATTATACCAAATTATACCGAGTTTAGCCAAGTATGGCGGTGTCGTAATTTGGAAGCTGTAAATATATATATATATATATATGGGGCATTTCGAGCCAACTATATAAACCACATAAGCTCTCTCTCTCTCTATATATATATATATTGTCGCCACACTTCGTTGCACCGTTTTGATAGTGTCATGGCTCTTATGTTAGCGCTCTCTCTCTCTCTCTCGGCCAAATATAAATATATCTATATATAATGGTGGACTTTTGGGATCCTCGTCACTTTGACTTTGTCGAACGTGGTAAACAAGACCCGCGGTCGGGAAACGCTCTCAAACAACGTCGTCGTCGTCGTCGTCGTCGTCGTGGTCGTCGTCGTCGTCGGCGATGTCGACGATCACGACACGATAAAGCGAGAGAGGACGAAGGGGCGATTACAACGTCTCATGCAAATAAAACACTGACCCACACGATTGTTATACGACCCGAAAACTCAAAGATCCAAGCAGCGTTGCCACGTCGAATTTTCTCTTCTCTCTTTATTTGCAAAATAATAAAAAAAAATAAAAAAAGGATAAAATTATGCTGAGTTGAAAGTGAATTATTTTTTATCAAAAATCCCAACACTGTTATATTTTCAATGAGTCAATCAAGGCTGAATTTTTGTCGGATCTCGTAGTTATATGGTTGAAATGAAAAGCGAGGCCTCTTTTTTATGTCAGTATTTTCGTAACATCGAACGACTCATAAATATAAATATATATATATATATAGATATATATATATATATATATATATATACATGCATCTATGATGAGAATAATAATACGAGCAAAGGCCATTATATGGAAATAAAGTTTGATTGAGTCAGGCAAGGGAAACGCGGATCGAATCGATGAATATCCATGCAAGATATCTATGGGCATGAATAACGATGGTGAAATAAAATCGGCTATTGTTATTCGAATCAGAAAAATCAGGAGAGCAAATAAGAGGTGTATCATTCTATGGAACGTGTAATAAAGCAGTCAAGTGGGTAAAGCGTCGAGATTTTTAGAGTATATATATATATATATATATACAGTGTTGAGGGTAGCTCAATTGAATAGTCGATTCGCTGTAGATACAGGAAATACAGAAGCGCTCGAGGTTGCATATTAAAGGCTCAAATATATATATATATATATATATATATAGAGAGAGAGAGAGAGAGAAACGAGAACGTCTCGAGGAAGGGATGAGAAACTCGCGAGAATCCGAGAATTCGGATGCGCTCGAGGAAGCATATCGCACCGAGGATGCCCCACGATGGTGTTTTCTACCATGTATATATATATATATGTATATCTATTTATCTATTTATCTATTTATATATATATATATATATATATATATATATATATATATAGATAGAACAACTCTGGCCTCGACGACGGAACTCGCGAGCGCGCTCGACTCGCTCGCTCTCTTTCGTCTTGCCCGCCAGAGGGCGCGCTTGTAAACGCAAATTAGATTCTCGAAAACGACGTGCCGATCGGATCGAGTCTCGCGAATCTACACAAAGACTTGGCAAATTGAATCCCGAGATTGAATTCTGGCCAATTTCGACCTAATTTCCTAGACACGGTGGGAGGGTGGAGGGGTGTATGTCGGGGAGGGCGAGGAGGGGGGGGGGGGGGGTGAAAGCTCGTGAAACGTGAGGATAAGGGTGGTAGGAGGGGTGAAGGGGGAGGGGAGGGGGGAGAGACTTTACAAAAGTCTCCCTTCTGTACGTATCGCTCAAAGACGAAAAAAAAAATTTCCTCTCTCTTTTATTTCATGGATTTGTCGTCCTCTCGTCGCCCTTTCGCTTGAAAAAAAAGAATAAAAAAAAATGAACAAATGAAAATTAAAAATCACCTTTTTGTCATATATTTTTTTATTCAAGAGTTATTTGGATTTTTGGTCAAAATCAAATTGATAATAATATTTATTCTTCGTTTGATAAAACTGAAGAAGAAAAAAATGATTTTTGATCTAATTAAAATGAATTAAAAAAAAAAAATAGAAAAAAAATAAACGTTAATGATTCGAGTGTTAAAAAAAACGAAAAAAAAAAAAAAAAAAAACTCGACAATTTGCAGTGGAATTAGTAAAATTGCGACTGAGTTAGCTGCCCACACAAATACCCATCGAGTATCGTTTGCGTTTGCATACCACGTGGACAGGCGTCTCTCTGTAATCGTATCGAGGAGAGAGAAGAGAAGAAAGAGAGAGAGAGAGAGAGAGAGAAAAGGCGAAAAAAGTAACGGCATAAGGCAAAGAGCTCTTTGGATAAAACGCGAGAAAGCTTGGTTGCGCGATGGCTCTCGTAATTTCTGCTTTATACCAAAGAAACGAGAGGCCCTCGTTCTAAATTCATGAGGCAACGCCACGATTTTTTCGAGTTCACCCGCGCCGCCATTTTTACCCTTGAAAAGCGAGGAAAAGGCCTGAGAATGGATACGAGAAAAAACCGCCATAAACTTTTTCATTTTCCAATATTCGCCACAAACGACTATGAGGCTCTATAGAAATCTTTGTTTTTTTTATCCACGCCATAAGAGATAATCAAAAAATGCATTCGATTAAAAAATAATAATAATAAACTCTGGTAAATTAATGATAAAAATCGTGGCAAAAACAAATTATTTTTCATCATTTTAAAAAATAATTATTTTTTTATAAAAAGCTACGAATTATCGATATTATTATTATTCCTGGCAAGATAGAGATACTTGGTGCGTGGGTACATTAAAAGTTGTGTAGATCCTGGAAAGGAGAAAAGTTATCGGATTTCACGTTTTGAAAACTTGTGTCCCGAGAATATCTCAACGTCGACTGAATCGCAGTGGCTTATCCGGACTATATATATATATATATATATATATGTGTATATATTGGGTTGATCCACGCGGGGCCCTTAAATTTTAAAGCGAGAGCTCGGCTCCAAAGGGCTCTAAAGTTTCGTGTGCAGCATCTGTTGCGCACGTGAGTTATGATCGAGTCCCAGAGACTCGTCGTATCGTTAACACCCATGGGCTTTTGTTAGTTGACCCAACCGATAGTTTTCCAGACTTTCACGTATATCGAATATCAACATTTGGACAAAAATATATATTTAATATTTATAATAAATAAACGTCCGTTCAATATGGAGAACCTGGTGGATTTTTAGTCAACTACTGTGAGAATTGCATCATGGCTTGCGTCAGATGTAACTATTTTTTTCGTATGTACGTAGAGTTATTTTTAATTACGTTTGTAATTGACGTCAAAACGCTGACGAGTGGCCCTTGATCGATATATATATAAATTACGAAAAGTTTGTCTTATTTTTAATGAAAATTCATTTTGACTCAAATAGATGAATTTTTATTTGATTTTTATCGATTATTACATATTCCGAAATATAATTACAGTATTAAACGGGCAAATTCCTCGTTCATTTTTTTAATAATGTAAAATTGCATCATGGCTTGCGTCAGACGTAACTATTTTTTTCGTATGTACGTAGAGTTACTTTTAATTACGTTTGTAATTGACGTCAAAACGCTGACGCGTGGCCCTTGATCGATATATATATAAATGTCGAAAAGTTTGTCTTATTTTCAATGAAAATTCATTTTGACTCAAATAGATGAATTTTTATTTGATTTTTGATTTTTATTGATTATTACATATTCCGAAATATAATTACAGTATTAAACGGGCAAATTTCTCGTTTATCTTTTTAATAATTTAAAAATCTCTTCAAGCTTTTTCATGTTAAACGAATGATGGTTTGGGCCAGTTGGATTAAAAAAAAACCAGTTTTTGAAATTGCCCCAAGGGCACAAAAGATTTACGTAGACATAATCCTAGCACTGTGGGGCGGAACCCACTTTTTTTCCTCCCCAAGAGAGAGAGAGAGAGAGAGAGAAACAGGTCTGAATTCACGGCTAGAATTTCTCATAGGGACAAGATAATATCTTGGAAATTATTAGGAATCCGTATGGACGCGTTCACCGCTCTCAAAGACTCGACTCTACATATTGTGTATATATATATATATATATTTATATAGACAGATCAGGCTACACAGCTCGATGCATGTATTTATTTCGAAACACAAATTTATATCAAAAATTAATTTCATCAAACTCGTATATTTATTCGTGAATTATTTCAAATTATTATTTAAAAAACATTGAATATAATTTTAAGAATTTTCGATAATATTTATATGAAATAAAAGCGATCCTCTCTCTCTCTCTCTCTCTCGTCCTTTTCCCTCGTATTATATTTGTCGAGACTAAAACAAATAGTTTGTGCGAGTTTGATAAAGAGACAAACTACCTCGACACTTGTGTGCCTCGTGGAGACGAAATTTTGTATTCCAGTGGAATTCTTCGAGCCAACTTCAAACAACGAAAATATAACGCGAGACGTTTTTTTTTTGTTCCATTTATACGACAATCAACGAGGCAAAATGACGAAAAAAAAACAATAAAAAAAAAACAATAAAAAGTCAAGAAATGAAACGAGAAAGAAAATAAATAAATTAAAAATAATGAGACTCACCTTTTCGAGACATTCCTGTCCAATAGCTCGTGGATCGACCTGAACCTCGAGAATCACCGAGTTTGCTTGGCTCACGAGGCACCACATGTTTCTCTTTATTCCTTTATTTTATTCTTTTCCACCTCTTGAAAATCTTCCAGCCCCTTTCCGATTATACCAAAATAGAATATATTTCTTTTTTTTTCTCCCACCCCTCCCCCCCCCCTTTTTTACGCAGCTGACTGCGTCACTCGTAAAATATAAAACGACGGCGTCACACGTTTATCGCGCACAAAAAAAATCGAGGAAAAGAAACGAAAAAAAAAACACTTTGTCAGAAACGTTTCGGACCGATGTAAAAAAAAAAAAAAAAAAAAAAAAGAGAAACGAAAGCAAGATTTAAATTTTTTGATAAATTTTTTTTCAAATGAAATTTTACGTACAGATTTTATGTACGAATTATTTCTTAAAAGGTTGGAATTTTTTTTTCTTTTATTCTGAACCGTCCGGATTCGCGGCTGGTCGGCGACCGGTTTTTGTTTGATTATTAGTCATAACAGGTAGAAAAATCGAGGCTACCGCTAGCTGTCACTGATGCATTCACACCCGCCGCTAATACGTAACCCAACGTGCTGTTGCTGCTGCTGCTGCCGCCACTGCTGCTGCTGCTGCTCTTACTCGACAAGGATATACGCGTCTCGTCAGCTTCCATTTCCTCGTCTCTCCGCCGAACGTCTCACGTTGTCTTCTTTATCACAAGCACGAGGCTCTTTCCCCAAAAAAAAAAAAAATCACAAAAATCCTTCTTTATTCTCGCGTACAACACTCGAAAGGAACAAAAAAAAAATAGACGAGAATTAAACAAAGAAATATGTCCAAAGATTTTGGGTTTAATCGCGAATTTACGAGAGTCGAATGAAAACTGAAATGGCGCTAGTTGCGGTCAGCTGTACGAGCAACCGCCGTCTGCGAGCCGCTAACCGCTTCTGTTTCGATGCACCGCACACCAAACTCACAGCTGATTCTCTCCCTCGCCCCCACTCCGTCTCCTCCCCCCACCCGTGCAAAATTGTTTCCCCTTCCCAGCGCCGCAGTCATTACGTCCAATCAGGGGGCTGCGAAGTAGGAGAAAAAGGCTCGCGATGGTTCTTGGGTTCGTTTCACTGCAAAATGTTTCTTACAAAAATTCATTTTTTTTTTTTTTTCCTCATTTCAAAAATCTCAGAATAAATTCTCGTCAAATGTGCGCATTTCACAATTTTTTTCAAATACATTTCTGGCATTATTTTTTCGTACATTTTAAACTTTTGATTGAAATAAATTTCAAAAACTCGACGCGCACAAACAGCTGATTGTAGTCCCCCCCCCCCCCCCCCCCCCCCACCTCCTCACGTGCTCAACATTCACAGCCTCCTCGATCAGGGAGATAAAAAATTCGATAGAGGGCGCACGAGCGAGTGTTCGAGACTGTTCCGAAAATTCTCACGAAGGCCAACCTCGAGGAGGGATATGCAAATTGTTACGCAACATTGGCATTTGTGTACATACACAATACTACCTCGAAGATAAATCAGATATAGAATTTATATTGAAAATTTCTTGGATGGAACATTTTTTTTTTTTATCTTTTTCTTTTTTCGTCAATTTTTCAATTTTTATATTTTATTTTTTCTTTCATTTTTCATTTATTTTGGAACACTAATACTGTACATATATAGCCAACCAGCTTACAGAGACAAGGTGTACACACGTGTGAGGCAAAAACTACGCACAATTCTTTTGTATTCGGGACAAAACGACGTAGATCGAAGATAATAATAATAATAACAATAATAATATTAAAATAGGAAATAGATAAAATAGTGTACATCGTCGTGAGGTTTTCAAGAATTTGGGAGCTTTTCCGAAAACCCCGAGAGGCTGTACGACTCATCGAGAAGAAGAAAAAACAAAATTTAACACTTTTACAATTGATATAGTCCTCGTGGTAACAGAAAATATGGAATGACACCTACTAATATTTAGCTAAATATATATATATACATATATATATATATAGCCACCACCCTAATTTTTTTTATATATAATTATTATTATTAAACTTTAACGTTTGCATTGCTTTCTCGACATGCCTAGGCCTTGGCATGTCGAGAACGACAATGCTCCGTCGTTTAATTTTCATATTTATATATAATAATATATATATATATATAATATGATTCTGTACGTTTATTTTTTCTTTTTTTTAATTAAATTCACATTGCAACTTCTACAGCAATTCTCAAACTCTCGATGGTTGAAGCGACACGCATTTTTTTTTCTTTTTTTTTTTTTTTCAAAACGACAACATGTATGAGATACAGAGGGGAGATAATATTTTAATGTACACGTATATTATATATATATATATCTATATATATATATATATATATATATATATATATATATATATATATATATATATATATATATATAATAATAATGTAGTATTTATAATTATTTGTTGTGAGGCTTCTTGCAGCGTTTTTTTTTTTTTTTTTTAGGCTTCGATACGGTAGTTCTGATGCAATTCTGGCTTTATATCGTACACCAGCTCCAAAATTTTGTGCATTACCTAAATCGGGAGGAAAATTGATAATAATCATGAGAATGAAAAATCAAAAAATTTTAGAGATGGGAAAAATATTTTTAGCAACGAAAAAATTGTTGAAACTCACAGGATCTTTGTGAACCGCAACAGCTTTATTCATCTCCTCAATTTTGACTTTGGTGTCGGCGTCTATACGCGCAGCAACATCCTCCTTCGAGCCCATGTGCTAAACGAAACGAAAACATTTTTTTTTTTTTTTTTTTTTTACATGAGACGAAAATTTTCATTTTTACGATATTTTTTTCTCTCTGTGCTAATTTACCTTGGCCTCGAATTCGCGAAATTGCTTCTCGCGATCCTGCCTGTATCTCTCAATCTCATCCTGAGCCTCCTCCTTGGCTTTCTTCAACCTCTTGGCTTTGCCTAAAATTTAAATATTAATTGAATGAGATCGAATAATGAAAAAAAAATCATCGAATCATAATCGATGAGTCAATTGATACAAAAATTATTATTTGCAGAAAAATTAATGATTACTTTTACAGAGTAAATAATGGAATGATTTTTAAATTGTCGCTCTTACTTTACGCGGAAAAAAAAATTGATAAATTTTTAAGTCACGAAAGAATTTTGTAAATTCGCGCGATATTCGTCCGAGAAAAAAATTAGCCAAGATAAATAAATAATAAAATTTTGAGTGAATTGTCAAAATTATATGAGAGCTGGGATAAATTTTTATGTCACGTAGATGGGATGAAAATTTTAAGTGAATTATTGGGAAAATTTGACTTGCATCACAATTTGTTTTTGATTAGAAGTAGAAAAAAAAAAAAAAGTCACGAGCTATCGTCGACGATAAGGTTACACCCATGCGAGAAAACGGGTCAGACGATTATGAAAAAGTGGAAAATTATCGGATTAATTAGAAAAAATTTCGTATCGTTGATATTCTCATTTGGAAATGAAAAAAAAAAACTCACGTTTTCTGGCCTCCAAGACTTTCTCGGCAGCTCGTTTTTCCGCTGCCAGAAGCTGCTGAATACCCTGCGTCTGGCTGGCCATCTTTGCAATGAGTGCAAACCTGGAGGAAACGGCGATCTGTGCCAGCAATCACGAATCGATCATATGACTGCCGCGAGCTTCTCGTTCTCGCCGCTCTTTCTCGCACTAGACGGCGCTGTTGCTCGCTCGACTCACGTGTGTGCGCGCCCCACAAATGCCTTCTCGATTAGTTTCGTCCCAGTTGGCCGAAAAAACGCGGTAGAATCAAAAATTCGACGCTCATGATAAGAAATTTTCACTTTTTTACTTTGAAATAATGAAGAAGAAAAAAAAATCGACAGTGTCTTAAGGTTAAATTTAGGTTCGGCCTGCACTAGAGAATATTTTTAAACATTAAAGTTATTTATTTTGATCAGGTAATTATTTTTGTTGCTCCGAATTTGTTGCTGCGAGCAAAAAAATTAATAAAATATCAAAAAGTTTTAACACTTAGTTAAAAATATTTGTAGAAATGCAAAGGAAGAAACTGCACAGATATTTTGACGGTGATAAATTAATATACGCTTTTGTTGTTCTTGTTGTTTATTTTTTCTTATAAAATACGATTTCCTTGAATATTTTGTTTATTATTCAAGAGAATTTTCTCCTGTCGCCTCTTCTCCTCCTTGAAGGTTAAATTTAGGTTCGGCCTGCACTAGAGAATATTTAAAAAATTATTTATTCTGATCAGGTAATTATTTTTGTTGCTACGAGTTAGATGAACGACGAGAATGGACAGAGGGAATGTGCAAAAGAATTAATAAACCATCAAAAAAATTTAACACATAGTTGATAATATTTATAAAAATGCAACGGAAGAAACTGCACAGATATTTTGCCAGTGATAAATTAATATATGCTTTTGTTGTTCTTGTTGTTTATTTTTTCTTATAAAATACGATTTCCCTGAATATTTTGTTTATTATTCAAGAGAATTTTCTCCTGTCGCTTCTTCTCCTCCTTGAAAGCATCGATATTGGCTTTACGCTCGATTCTTCTCTCTTTTCTGTATTCTTTGAGGGCTTTTTTTCGTTCTTTTCGTTCCTCTGGGGATTCGTCCTTTGGTCTGACGCTCAATACGCTCAGAGTCGATTTCATAGTTTCAGCTATCGATTGTGCACCACCTCGTGGCTTCTCAAGCTCATTCTGTCGATCCAGCTGTGCCAAACTTTTCGCAGTTAATTTTCCTGGCTGACCGTTCAGTACATCTTTGGGAATGCCAGTACGAGGATTTATCTTGATCTTTCCGAGACCCTGGGAAAAAAAAAAACAAAAAGGATTTATTTATTTTTCATAAAATTGGAATTTTTCTACATAATTTAGAGACTGACCTTTGGCTCGGAGATCAATTTCGGATGATTATAAATATTGCTATATGTGCTCAGAATACTCTCGCAATCCCATTTTTCTCTCTCACGTGGATCAACCGTGAGTTTTTGCAACTTTTCATCATCATCATCATCCGAGCTTGAGTCTTCATTCTCAATTATTTTCAAACTCTCTTTCATGAGTTTCGCCATACTCTCGGTCTGAAAGTTTGAGCAAAAGTTTTTTTTTTCACATCGCCAATGCTTGGAATTGACGAATTATTAAAAGAGTTTATTCAGCGGTGAAATAATTTTTTTTAAAATAATAATCTTTGAGATATTTGAATATCGAGAGAATACTGACCGCCTCCTTCTGTTGTTTCTCAAATTCCTCGGCATACTGCAACATTATTTCCGAGTCTGGATCAACGTAACCCTCGATTTCCTCGCAATCCAAAGCACCAATTTCATTCTCATCGTAGCCAGCGTACAACTGTGACAAGTAAAAAAATTTAAATTACAAAAAAAGCTTTTATCTAATTAGGCTAATTAATTTTATTAATTAGTGTTATGGATAAAGGATATTTAATTAAAATAAATATTTAAAAAAATGGCTTTTTTTCTACAGACCCTCTCGAATTTGTCGTCGAGAAGGGTCAATTGATCGTTCCTCTTCATGACGCTGCTGCTCATCGAGTATTCGGTGAATCGTGACTTTGTCTCCTCGTCTCTGAACGAATATTGAGGACCATTCAAGCTTGTGACCTCGTCTCTCTCCTCGTCCGAGACGGCCATGTGTCCCGAGGATGACAAATCTGACTGGTTGTCCTCGTCATCGAGTTCCGAATCTTTGGGAAAAAAAAAATCAATGAAATAAAAATTGAAAAATATTGTTAAAATTCTTTACCATATTCGTCCTCCTCGGCAAAGGAAAGTTTGTCAGCAGCTCCAGCATTGGCAATTTCCAAAAAATTATCCTCCAATTGATTATCAGGATTTTCGTAATCAAAATCATCGTCCATCGCTGCGACGATATCAGGATCGTAATCCAATCTTGGCCCAGAAACTGGCGCAGCTTTGTTCAATAATCCAACTTCTTCCTCAACATTTGAGGCAAATACGGACGATGGTAAATTAATTTTTGGCGCATCTTTTTTATCATTATTTTTATTTTCATTGAGATTCTCGACGCGTTCCCATTCAACGGGCAGAGAATTGACATCTTTGAGATGTTGCAAATAATCGTACTCGTCATCGTAAAAAATTCCATATTTTTTTTGTTCCTCTTTTCGTTTTGTCAGCTCGGATAAATTTTTTTTCTCTACTTTTGTATTCTGCACATCGCCAACTGGCACGAGAACTCTCTGAGGTGCATTCTCGTCAGCTGCGAGAGGATCTTGCTGGGATCGATGCACGAGATGAAAAGTTACAGAATTATTCTTCTCGATGAATTTTTTGCTCTTTCCTTTTGGCTGTGAGAAAAATAATAATGATTAAAATATTGGCTCAAAATGATTTTTTTAACATCATGGGACGTATCAGCTGTGCTTAACCTCAAATTTTGTTTTCATTCTTTCACTCTTAATTCGTATTTTAACGTATTAACCAAACTGACCATTTTTATATTTCGATGACAAGTTGGATAAAATGTTTAAAAAATTGGCTCGTTGAGAATGTTGCTAATTGATGAAAATCTCATGTGTTTTTGTCGCCCCTTTCTCGATTGATCTCAAAACACTGAAAATTCACATGTGCTCGTGTCACCAGTGGTTCTCAATTCTTCATATTCTTCGATCATATGTTTATGTATGTTGATGTAGTTTTTTTTTCTCTGGGCCAAAAAAACTCGCCAATTATTAACAAATAAAAAAAATATATATAGTTGCGCTTATCAGCCGTTTTTTTTTTTCATTATAATAATTAATAATACGCGCCAATATAATTCCTAGAAAAAATCCTCTTTCTTTTTCTCGTCTTATCAGACACATAAAAGAGGATTTGTTTCACGAGAGAAGAGTTTTATATATATATATATAATTTCTTCTCGTAAAACAAATCCTCTTATATATATATATATATATATATATATATATATATATATATATATATGCGCATCGCGCACGCAGTTCTCATGATAAGAATTCTTATTGATAAGACGCGAAAACTTTAAACAAACATTGTTTAATTTTCTATTATTGGGTAAAATTCCATCTCTCTCTCTATATATATATATATATATATATATATATATATATATATATTTCCCATGTGAATAGAAGAATATTTTACCCAAATTACGTGGTAAAAAAATATCGGGAAAATTTTCAGTCTGCTCGCATTGGTCGAGACTAGCTAATCAGCTGTTTTTGTCCTCAAAGTGTTAAAAAAGTGAGTGAGACGAAGTAGAAAAGAAGAAGAAGAAGAAGAAAAAGGAACGGAAAGTTTGCTGTCAATAGCGCAAAGAGGGGGCTGCTTTGCAGCTTCAACATGTGTGTTGGTGGTTGTGGTGGTGGAGGGGCGAGGGCCGGGGGGGGGGGGGGGGGAGTGCTATCTGAAATAGCTCACATATGCGAGTCGTCATTTTTCGTCGTCCATCGTTGTCGTTCGTTGTCGTGTCGTCGTTGTCGTTGTCGTTGTCGTTGTCGTCGTCGTCGCCGTCGCCGTCGTGGCCGTCGTCGTCGTCGTCGTCGTCGCCGCCGTCGTCGCCGTCGTCGTCGTCGTCAGTGCGTGAACCATAGAAGAGCATATAGTGATCATAGTGAAGGAACTACTTTGACCATAAACGCTCACAGATTGTCATCAGCGTAAAATCTCTGGATTGGAAAGATCGCAGAGTGGGCCCTCGTTAAAATGGCCGAAGGACGCGAATCACGGGTGTTTACGACAAAAAGTCTCTACGATTTGAGTGTCGCTGCAATAGCTAGTAAATTTTTCATATCGAAAAAATATCTCATTGATCTACCAGAAAAGATTTTATTCGACATATATTATCAGGTAAATATAAAAAATTATAAACGTCTGTCGTCATTGTTGAGCAGAGACGTCTCTCTCATTTTTTTCATCTCTCTCTCTCTCTCTCTCTGCATATATTTTAATGATGAAAAAAAAGATTTTTTTTTTCGTATCTATGTCGGGAGATTCGTCGTACTTTTATCTCCTCGCGACTTCGAGCTCCATTATCTTCCCTCGTGTATTTACGCAGCTCTCGTTACAGAAAAGAAAAGGAAAAAAAATAAATAAATGTTTAAACTATATTTTTGCTCATTTAATCGATAAACAAACAAAATCTTTACTATAATATTATTTTATTTTTGTTTTATTATTGTGGCTTATCATTTATCTCTTATTATCATAGTGGACACTTCATTTTTTTTTTTCGACTAAATTTGTTGAAATTTTCTCGCTGACTTTCACCCGTATACTCGTTGAGTATTTCGCAATCGATTTATTTCTTTTTTCGTTAGTCACAGATGGAAATAAATTTATTTTTGTGTTTTTTTTTCTTTCGCGAGTGGGAGAGTGAGAGTGGAAAAAGAAAAATGCTCTAAATTTTTTGGTTTTTTTCACAGCTTTACAAAGATAAGCGATTATGCCTGTTGGGTGGAGAATTGAGCGAACTTCAAACATTTTCAAGAATGTTGAAAGTTCGAAATCGACGAATTCACTTGTTACAAACATTTCAGGTAAATTTTTCAGGGCCTCTCTGAAACTTTTTCGATTTTCTCTGATAGGATTTTTTCTTTTATTCAATTTTATTTAACTTGAAAAAAAAAAAAAATCTCTGTTTATTTTTGGTAAATTTATCAGGCACTCATGGATCATGGGACAAAAGTCGGTGAAGAATTGGCAATTGGTTACAGTCATTATTGTCTTGGGGCTCGTTACAAGCCTTCGGCGCATGAAAATGCGATAAATCTTGGCCTCAGGCTCGGTGGATTTTTGAGTGACGCTGGCTGGTACTGCGAGAGCAAAAAAGTTTTACTCGCTTGCAAAGAGTTGTGTCTATCGGGTGGTGAGACACCAGAAAGTTGGTGCAAAACCCTTGACTGCTGCCACAAGTAAATTTTTAACATTTTTTTTCTTGACGCAATTCGTAAAATTAGTAAAATTTATTGCATTGCAAATTTTAATTCAAAATTATGTACAATAACTGTAGGTTGACTTTGACTTGCTCGAGTAATATGCGCGAATATTTTTAAATCGACATTTATCTCAATAATTGTAGAAAATATTTTGATATTTAATACGAAAAAAAAAAAAAAAAATACAGATTGCTGCACGCACAAGCGGTTTATTGCGCATTCAGAGGAGCCGCCGAGACTCACGACTTGGCAATTCGAACAGTACAAAAATTAAAAGCTGCCGGTTACGAGAGTACCAATCATGCTGCCCTTTACGCAGAATTTAGCGTACTTTTTTTCATAAGAAGCGAATACGATGCGGCGCACAGGTGAGAAAAAAAATTCACAAAAGGGAAAAAAAAAAATTCTGCGCATCAAGAATTATCGTTATAAAATTTAACGTATATTTATTTTTGACCCTTGACACGCCTCAAGGTGGAGTGTAATGGCTCTAAAAGAGCTCATGCCCTCTTTACCCGCAAGAATTACGATAGACGTTCTTCGTCAAGCGGCAAAATCTTGCGTTGTCAAGAGAGAATTTCAGAGAGCAGGTTTGCTCATAAGACAAGCCCTTTATCTAGCCCGTGAAGTTTTCGACACTGACCATCCAAAATATTGCGATGTTCTTATAGATTATGGATTTTACTTGTTGAATTATGACAGTATTATCAACAGCGTGTCCGTCTACAAGGTTGAGATAATTAAAAATTTATCAAAATTGCTACAAATCGTTGATTTTTTTTTGTAATTGAAAAAAATATATAAATGAAAATTTTCAGACCGCACTAGACATAAGGAAAGCAATATTTGGCAAGTCGAATCTTCACGTAGCGATTGCACACGAGGATTTGGCATACGCTCTCTATGTTCACGAATACAGTTCTGGTAGATTTCAGGCATCGAGGTGAGCCTATCAGACTTGATTTTTTATTCCTTTTTATTATCAAGTCATCGTAATAATAATAATAATAATTAAAATGGCAGCGATCATGCCGGACGAGCAATCGAGATAATGGAAAAACTCTTGCCAAACGAGCATTTAATGTTGGCCAGCGCAAAAAGAGTCAAAGCATTGATACTCGAGGAAATAGCACTCGATAATGCACCAATGTCAGAACAAAATTTATTGCTCAAATCTGAGGGTTTGCACTTGTCAGCTCTTTTGCTCGCACAGACTGCCTTTGGCGAGAGAAACGTTCAAACGGCCAAACATTATGGAAATTTGGGTCGTCTTTATCAGAGTATGAGAAGGTTCGAGGTGAGATATTGCCCCTGCGATAGGATATCGCAGGCCTGACTTGCCTGCGATAGGAAAATGAAAAAAAAAAAAACAATCAAAAATTAATAATTTTTGGGTGAAAAATTTCAGGAAGCAGAAGTAATGCACTTGAAAGCGATCAGCATAAAGGAAGAACTGCTTGGGCTAAATGACTACGAAGTAGCATTGAGCATAGGTCATCTGGCATCTTTGTATAACTTTCACATGGGACGTTACAGAGACGCTGAAAAGCTTTATCTTCGTAGTATCGCCATAAGTAAATATTTCCTTTTTAAATTTTCTCTCTGTTGATAATTACTCTCTGTTAATAATTTATCTCTGTTAAATATTACGAATATATTACTGAGCCGTTGCAAACGAAGAGACGGCGCAGCAGATGAAAAAACGAAAAAAAAAAACAAAAATCATTTATTTCCAGACATAAAATTGTTTGGAAAAAGCTACAGTGGATTGGAATACGATTATCGAGGCTTGTTGCACGTTTACACGAAATTGGACGAATTGGAAAAGACTCTCGAGTACGTTGACGCTCTGAGCCTGTGGAAAGAATTGAGAGATCAGCATGCACAATCGGAGGATCCGCCAATTGATCTTCACAAACGTCCTCAACCTATCGGTCATGTGATAGACGAATTTTTTGCAATGTGATGAATGAAAAAGAAAAAACAAAAAGAAACGACGATTTTTTAATATTTTGCGTAAAATGTTTGTCGATCGTCCATCGTTTTCGTCATCGTCCTTGTGGGGGAGCGTAAAATTGCAATTATCGAAAAAACCCACAAACATAAGGTCGTCGCGGAATTTTTACGTTCAAACTCCAGACGGCCATTTTGAAATAATGAAATTTCATCGGTTTCGAGAATCGTTTTAACAGATTTTTCAAAAAAACAAAAAAAAAAGTAGCCAGCCAAGTGATGTAGAATTTTTTCACCAAATTTTTCTCCCAAAAATCTGTGTACAAATAATATTTGAATTTTCTCCAATATTTTATTAATCCGACGACTGATCGAGGCTCGACCAAGACCGGATAAAACAGACTCGGTCGTTAATAAAATCGTTTGAATAATTTTTTTTCATAGGATGCTGCAAAGTTTTATCGAAAAAAATTCAACACCTCGTGGAATGTACAATTGACTTGTGCATTCCATTGGGTTTGGAAATGTCTATCCATCCTCTAAAAAATTCTCTCTCTCTCTCTCGCACTTGTTCGCATATTACGAGTCGATTTTTTGCCCAAAGAAATGAAAAAAAATAATTAATTGTTGCAAATGCCATAAAAAATATTTAAAATTGAGCAATTTAATGCAAATTGACAAAATGTTACTTTGTCTATGATTCGCTATCGTGGCCTTTTTTTTCATTCAAGAGTTTTGCCTATTTTTTTATTTTTTATTAAATATGAAGAAATTTTGAAAAACAAAAAAATGTCTCAGCCATTTCAATGTTGAGGCGATGTGATGTAGGCAAGAGAGAGAGAGAGAGAGAGAATTTCGAGAAAACTAGAAAACAATTATCCAAAAGATTTTTTGCTACCGACAGAGTCTGTGAGAATTAGAGATTTTTTTTTGTCTCTCTCGCTCCACCACGAGGACCACTAAAGTAATACAATCATTTACACATTCAATTCTATACTTTTATTCTGGCAAAGTAAAAAAACAAAAAAAAATAAAACCCTAATTTATAATTATGAATTATTCGTTAATTAACACTGAAATGCCGGAATAATATTTTCAAAATGTTTTTTTTTTTTAATAAAAAAAAAAAGGATCAGCTAATGAGGCTCTTTGTGTGCTCGGGAAAGCGAAATCGCTCGACTCGAGGTAAAATTCGAAAACATATAGAGGGGGGGGGGGGGGAGTAAAAATGGGGCAAATCGAGCTTTGGAGGAAAAAATTTCGAAACGAAACGAGAAAGTATATTTTCACCTAAAATTAATCGTTTTTTTCGGAAACTTCGAGGTATCCTAAAAAAAACAATTGTCGAAAAAAATTTGCATCTCTCTCTCTCTCTCTCTCGCACTCGTACGCATATCTGATCGTCTTAAGATCACAAATATTATTATTTCGTTTTTACTTTGTCGTTGAAAAATTCACATTTTACTTTGTATATTATTGTAGTAAATATTTTGTGCCTGAGAAAATGGAAAATTTTTGCCTATTTTTTCTCCTTTCTTTTCTTTTTTAATTATTTTTTTGCCTATCGACGCGGTCCGAATGATCGTTATTTCGCTACCTAACAGGTGAAAGCTGCCCACGTAGCCACAGAAATTTTTCTCCAGTCACTTGATTGAGGGAGAAAAAAAAAAAAAAATCTTTTTCTATATACAAAATTCGTCATAATTTTTAAATATCTCGGCAGCGTTTCCCAAATAGAGATAGAAAAAAAAAAAAAAACGAAAACTCAACTTTCTTACAACACGGGACGACTTAAAAATGATCACGATATATTTATAGAGGGTGATGAAAAACGCGAGATTATCCCCCTATTATTATTATTATTATTATTGTTATTATTATTATTATTATTGTGATCTGTGTCTAGACTAATTATTAGATGTATATTTGTAATATAATACAAGAACAAAAAAACACGAGTGATCGCGACTCAATTGTGGAATGAGATCGCAATAATTGAGAAAAGAAATGAAAAAAAAAAAGTACATCAAATACTCAACCACGCATAGTGTAAAATTGTTCTTACTGTACGAATAAAAATATAAAATTTCATCTTGCCAAGGTTTTTTAACAAAAGACGAACGAAACAACAAACAAAAAAAAGCAGAAAATACATTCAAAAGCTTTAATCTTTCAAATTACCATAAACATTTAAGTATTACACAATTGTTATTACTATTATTATTATTATTTTCGTATTTACACGATACTTTATTTGTTTGTATCACCCGAGCGATATCGAATCTCTGCGGGCAATAAAAATTTTAACTAGCATTTTTTTTTGTCTAGCCTGAATGTCTAGTTGTTTTTTTTTCCTGTAGAAGAGAAGAAGAGATTGCTCGATTTGAGAAATGGCCGATATTGTCGATTAAAATATATATATCTCTATGTATATTTTATCATATTTTGTTTTTGTTTCTTCTAAACATTCGCAAAAGGATGATAGCAGCGCGCCTCCCCTCTGTCTCTCTTCCACACAACCGCAGCGATAACGAGACGAAATTCGTAAAATTGTCAACTCCAAGAGGTTGTTTTTTTTTTTTCCTTTTCCTGTAGACGAAGGGAAGAAGAGATTTCTCGATTTGAGAAATGGCCGATATTGTCGATTAAAATATATATATCTCTATGTATATTTTATCATATTTTGTTTTTGTTTCTTCTAAACATTCGCAATGATGATAGCAGCGCACCTCCCCTTTGTCTCTCTTCCACACAACCGCAGCGATAACGAGACGAAATTCGTAAAATTGTCAACTCCAAGAGGTTGTTTTTTTTTTTTTAATATTGCACGATTCACAAAAAATTTTGCATTGAATTTCGAGAATGAGAAAAATGAGAATTTTTTTAATCAGGTGTGTGAGGCGGCTCTTGACTAAAGTACGGAGCTGTGTCACGAACGAGCAAAGTATGACAAACTCCGCATACACGGGACGGTCTTTGTTTGGGTCCGCTATTGACAGTTCGTGTCATGCAGGCCTGACAAAATATATGACCGCAATGACGACAGTGGACCTGAAATTTGTTTGTTTTAATTAATAAAAATTATTTTCAATGAATTTTTAAAGGGGTGAAAAAAAAATTTTGTTTTTTAACGATATTCTGACCTTTTTCTTTGATATTGTAAAAGTCGAGTGACAAGTTGGACACTCGTCAACATCCTCCTCGTGTTGCCATCTGACCTCACTTCCGGATTCCCGAATTTTCTCAAGTTGTACCTGCAACGATTGTGACAAACGTACAAAATCTTTTTGTACCTCGCCGCTCGTGTCCAAAACTTGCTGTAAACTGGCAACTCTCTGACGTAGCTCGGCTATCGTTGTACTCGCATCATTTTTATCTCTCGTAACTTCGGCCAATTCTTTCTCAAGACGTTGCAATTTTTCCTCCTTTTCGGCAAGCTCGCGGGTGTCGCGTCTGTATTTTTCAACCTGCGCTCTGTCAAATTATTTGTGATAAAATAATTATTATTATTGGATCAACGATAATTATTTTTGACGTTATTCCGAATTTAATTTTGTTTGAAATCTCAAAATGGGGATGAGGAAATTAAAAAAAAAAAATTAAGCTTACTTGAGCTGCTTAATTTCGCTGGACAGCATAGATTCTTGCTGTTCTCTTGCTCGATTATCCTGATCCATCTGTTCTCGCAAAAGGCCAACCTCGTATCTCAAAGTTTCCTCCTTTTCTTGAGCAACTTCCTGGGCAACTCTAGCAGTTATGAGATCCTCGTGTGTCTTTAACAGACTGACGTGCAATTCTTCAACGTCATTTGGCATATTGATGCTCTCACTTTGCAAATGTTGCGAGTGCTTGCTGTGCTTTCCTACGAGCATCTCATTTTCTCGCTCGAGTCTGTCAAATTTAATTTACGAAGAAAAATAATTATTTGTTAAATTTTTTTGGATTAGAAGCGTCGAAAAAAAAAAGATGAGAAAAGAAAAAAAAAAATTTACTCATAAAGATGTCTCTGAACTTGTTCTCTGGCACGTGTCAGTGTCGACAATTCATCGATTATTCCTTGATGACCCTGACGACAAGTTTGTTTTATCTCGTGCAGAGCTTGTTGTGCAGCTTGCGTAGCTTCGCCAAGCTCGTTAACTTTCATTCTATGCTCTTCTTTTTTTTCATTCCATTTTTCCTCCATGCCTTTGCGAAATTCAACCTCCTTGGCAAGATCCTCTCTTTGAGCTTGCAACATTCTCTCGGTATCGTTTAATTGTATCTCGAGCTCTTTGGCAGTTGTTTGCATCTTGACTAGCTGAGCCTCGTAATTGACGCACATGTCGCAAGTTGGTCCGAGCGAGCTGCTTGTCTCGTGAGGCCTTTTTTGTACAATTTGCGTTTCCTTGGATCTCTGGAGCTCATCGTCTGTCGAGCGTAATTTTTCTTTCAGTGCTTTTATCTCCTCCTCAAGTGGAACGACCAAAGAGCGCAAAACTTCTGCATCTTCTTCGGCCTGTGTGACAATTTTTTTCTTTCTTTCAATATTTTTTTTTTATTTTTAATAATAAGAAGAATATTTCATTTCTAATAATAGTATTTAAAATATATTTTTCTCTCAATAAAAATTCATACTTTTACTTTTTTCTATATAATTTCAAGTAAATTTATTTCTTTTTTACATTTTTCATATTTTTTCAAAAAATTTACGATATAAAATTTTGAGAGGTCGATTATAGGTCGTTGAGAATTAATTAATTAGGATTTACGTGCAATTACAAGCTTACGTACATATTTTTTTACCTTCCTCATGCTCTCCTCGAGATTATCAGCGCCAAGAGAAAGAGCATCGGCGCCCAATTGCGAAGCAACTTTTCGCGCTATTGTTTTTGTCACCGTGGACAAAGAAATTTGTGGTCCATCCGGTTGTGGATCTCTTGGGATTTGTGACTTTAGCATATTATTTTCTTGCTCTAATTTCGTCACTACAGTTTTCAACTTTCGTAATTCATTTTCCAATTGATCTCTCGATGACGAGCTCTCTTTTATCGTATCAAAGACAACTCGTTGCAATGATTCAATTTCCTCTTGAGCTTTGCGTTTTTCCACATCCACGTCGTTTTCTAGAGTCAGACTGGCGACTACCAGTTGACTTTTGCACTCGTCAAATTCATTTTTTAATTTAACTATTTCATCCTGCAATTTATTATTTTCCTCAAGACGTCTCTTTAATTCCTCTGTAATGAATAAATTTCTCGTGACATTTTTTTAAATCATTTTCTTTTCTCGTAATAATATTTACTCTCAATTGCAAATTTTTAGATGCATATATTTTTTTTACCCTCTTTTTGTAGAAACAATTCCTTCATTTTTGCTCTCTGTGCATTAAACTCTTCGCGCATGTGTCCATTCTCTGCCTCTAATTTTTCAACCTTGGATCGTGTATCATCTGGAGAGTAGAGAGAGAAAAAAAATTATATTTTACCCAGACGGAGAGACAAATTGATCAATTTATTCATAAATATTACAAATGTTGCAAATATTGGGCAATTTTCAACAAATTGTTTATGGGCCTGCAAATACCTCTATCTACACTACCCACCTCCTTGAATGAAAAGTTAATTGGCCAATTTAACGTAAAAGTTGATAATTTTTGTTTAGACGAAATAAAAATATTGAGCTCTGATATTTAAATATTTCTCATTTATTTAAACATATAGCCAGGCGTAATTTTTTATGTTTTGCTTATCATTGAGGTGACCAGCAGAGAAATTTATGAGGTTTATAAAAATTACTCAAGCACGATTACAATATGGGACGAAAACTTACCACCATGATCCTCCTCGTGATTTTCCTCGGAACTTTCCATTATTTTACGATAAATCGTACAATTTTTTCGAGATGAATGAAAAAAAAAAAAAAACAACAACAACTCCTATTGGAATAATTTTCACACACACACACACACAGATTTGTCACTTTTTACGGGCAAAAAAAGCTCCCACGATGTGAACAATCGCTATGTCGTATATACATGTCGTATATTTTTTTAAATATTTTATACAGATGATAAAATTTCCCCAAGTAATTTTATTCAATGACAAAATTAAGAGAGAGAAAAAAAATTGCCTCGGAAGAAAATAAAGAGAAAATTAGAATCGGCTCTTAATATTCATCGTGTCTATTGTGTGCTTGAGACAATTTTTTTTTAATTACTATCGTAGAGCAATTAGCGTATCGATATTTTCAAAGATTCACCTTTCGACAGTCGATTTTCGCATAATCGATAGAAACGAGAAAAACTTTATGACAATTATTTTCATGGCATATTTTATTGGAAAGAGAGGGAAAAAAAATCAAAAAATCAACGTATGAAATGGTTACGTTCGCAGCCGGTTCTGAGAGTTCTCAACAATGAAAATTTTATGACATTATTTGATAATTGCCCGGTTTTGTATTTTGTATTCACCACTGCTGACGAGTCTCTCACAATCTCTCATACCGAATGACAATCGTACTTGGACTACTGCCAACTGCCACTGCACTGCTATGCACACTGCACGCTAATTTCTACGTCAATGTGCACGATATCTTGCGCCACTTGCCACTACCCCGAATAATTCAGACGCTTGTAGAAGGCTGTTCGTGGCAATTTAGTAATCACGAAAGCACGAGAGGCGCTGTAGTCGCTAATGTCTTGCTCGCACGAGCACGGGATAATGAACGAAAACTCCTTAAAATCTTGAAATTTGATTTTTTTTTAAATTTTCATGAATAAAATTTTTTAGGTCGTTCAAATGAATAATTCAAACGACAATACTAGAGCTCTGGAGAGATGTATATATAGTAAACGAACATGAAGATAATGAGCGAAAAGGTGGGGAAATTTTTAATTTCTCATGTCGAATGTAATAATTAAATAATAAGGAGAATATATATAATGTAATAATAAAAGTTGGAAGAAATATAAGGAACGAAAACTACCCTTGCACGCGATCCCTAAAATCTTGAAATTTTAATTTTTACAAAAATTTTATTGAATAAAATTTTTTAGGTCGTTCAAACCTACAAATAAAATTTTAACAATTCAAACGACAATACTAGAGCTCTGGAGAAATGTATATATAGTAAACGAACATGAAGATAATGAGCGAAAAGGTGGGGAAATTTTTAATTTCTCATGTCGAATGTAATAATTAAATAATAAGGAGAATATATATATAATGTAATAATAAAACTTGGTAAAAATATAATGAACGAAAATTACCCTCGCGCGCGATCCTTAAAATCTTGAAATTTTAATTAAAAAAAAAAATTTATTGAATAAAATTTTTTAGGTCATTGAAACCTACAAATAAAATTTTAATAATTCAAACAACAATACTAGAGCTCTGGAGAAATGCAAATGATAATGAGCGAAAAGGTGGGGAAATAATAAAAGTTGGTAAAAATATAATGAAGGGTGACCTACCACCTCACAAAATCCATCATAGCTGTTAGATCACTCGATCAATTTCGTAAAATCCTTATTTTTTTTATCCGCTCTCTGTTACTCGCCCTTTCATCATTTTTATTATTTATTATTTTTATCCCCTTCGTTATTATTATTCAATATATTTGATTATTATTGCCCTTTGTTCAAATTTTATCCAAAAACTAATTTCTCTGAAAATTAATTTAATGTTAATATTTCATTTTACACTTTTAACGATATTATAATCTTATTTTTAGTCCTTATTCTCCGCTGCGGCGCGCAAGTCGCGTTTCCGCGCACCGCGTATCCCCACTCTAGATACTGGGCGGGGTGGGGCATAGCGGTGATTGCAGCGCGCGTCAGTCGTCAGTATTCCACCGGCCGTTGTACAGTGTGGATGTATTTTTGAGTGTTCCGTGCACATCCTCGTCATCACGTGTGTTCGGACATTTTTTTGTGCACTTCAGCTTATATTTTTTTGTTTATCGATTAACGTGTCTCGTGAACGTTTGTTTTAATTACGACGAAAACAGAATAAAAGAGTGATGAAAAAGTGCGAGCTGATGCTCGTACAAGCCCACGTGTCATTGAATTTTGACCTTGAACCTCTTGATTGGTTTTTATCGAGGACAAAAAGCTCCATGGATCGATATTTATTATTATTCTATTTTCGTTTTAAACATAAATAATGTATTTGATCGACGCGTAATTTCACACTCGTAAAAGTTAAACACGAGGGCATTCAAACAGTAAAATTGACGTCTTTTTTTTCTTCTAAAAATTGCTGAGTGCAACATCTTAATTAACATTTTTGAATCGGCCCTTCGGATATGGTAACTTTCTATTATTTCAACAATGACTTTTTTTTTTTCTCGCTAATTTAATATATCGAAGACCTTCTCGATTTAAACGAGATTCTGTCGCGATTTCGCACATGCCAATTGCATTAAATTTTCATTTACGTTGACTGTGAATTTCATTTATTTAATTGTTGATTTTTTTTTGTGTGTGTAGATTATTGGGGAGAGAGAGTGAGGGACCAAGCATAGCAGAGGGCAGGACAATGCACAGAGTAAAATTGCGAAATTTACGTCCATTCTACAAGAACTTCTAAATGGTATGATTAATTTTTTTATTCCCTCCGGGCTTGAATGTCGCAGGACGAATGGTCCGAAGCGACATTAAGCTATGCGGTTGTATTGTATTTTTCATAATTTTTATTCCGGATAAAATGCATAGTGACCGCAAATCGATTCAAAGTATCGATACAAAAAATGTTTTCGATACTGTGAGATTCGATTTGCGAGTGGCCCAAATTTATATTTTATATGTTTAGATGAATAGGGTACGTTTTTCTCGGCTAATTTTCCATTTATATTGTAAGATAAAAAATAATAATATGACGGATTGATGAAATTTTCAAAACTATTGATTCGTTTTTTTTTTTTAAATTAACCATTCTTTAAATAAATAATAGCCGAGAAGAGCTGTCGCGAGGCACAGTGGTCTTGTCCAAGTGATGAAAAAAAATCTCAAATGTGTCTTGTTTATTTGAATTGAATAATTAAAAAAAATTGCTTTGACTGGGCCACCTGAGCCAAGGGTATTTCAGCTCTTAAAGCACGTGACTCCACTCTGGAGAATCGCATTGGCACTTTGCAACCTCTGACATGTAGATAAATTTTTTTTTTTGCATCTACTCCTTTAGTTTTTTATTTTTTAAAAATATTTATTGTTCTCTGTGATAAGGAATAAATTCGAGTCAATGTTTTCTAATGCGAGCATATGTTGCGTGTTGTCATTTTTTCTTATTCATCTAATTTGAAAAGGTTGAAACGCGAGAAAGTTTGTTAGCTTTTTTTCTACCATTTTTAAATTGATAAAATTCTCGACAAAGCTTTACTTTGTCCAGAAGCTCCTGCGGGAGAACTTGACTCTTTTACAAATTGCAATAATACTCAATGAGTTTTTTTTTTTTCAAATCACGAGTTTGTTTTGTAATGAATATAATAAATAAATAAAATTTGAGAGATTTTAATTTTTTGTGAAATATGGGCAGAAGCGAAGCATGTTGCTCGTAGAGACTTTTTTTTTTTTTTTATACCTAGCTCAGGATTTCGAGTCTCTTTAGATCGTTTAGAAAATTAATTTGATAGGCATTTCAGCTTCACAGCCTTCAAGAACTTCTATAGTATTTAAAATGGTCATCGCGGCTCTTTGTTTCTCCATAGCTTTTGTGGGCTAGCTGGGAAAAGTTGTCGAGAAACAAAGTGCGAGCGTGACAACGAATGAGATAGTATTTATTATTATTATTATTATAAGTGTGCGAGAGTCTTTCACCTTGGACAAGTGCAAGACCCACCGGGTGTTTGATGACGGACGGGGCGTCAACTTTACAAATTAAATTTTGGGCACCCGGTGGTTTACACCCCGCTGAGTCAATGAAAAATCTGATACGAGTGTGGCGCGATTCATTTTCTTTTTATTCTTCTTGCCGGGGGGGTATTTTGGGAAATATAGGCAGGATTTCCTCACGTACAGTAACGCGTAAAAATCATTTATTTTTCGCGAGTATGATTGTAGTATAAGCAGGCAGGAAAACGGGAACGGTTAAGTCATGTTCGCGATTTTCCATGATGGAATAATTTATTCCTTTGCTGTTTCCTCGGTCTTGTTGATAAAAAAAAATATCTCTGTCGGATTTATTGGACGAGATATAAACATATCGATGATTTTTATTATATGGAATTTTTGCTAGAATTGCTAGAAATTTTTCATTTTTTAATTCCTCGTCTGACTTTTGTTTACACGAGGAAAAAATTTATAAAAATTTCGGGCAATATTATTTACAGATTATCGTTGGATCATTTTGGAATCATCGTGGGATTATTAGATATAAAATCCCCACGACGTCACTATGCAAAATCCAAAATCGTAATTGTGTGTGAAACCCCTTAATTTTCATTTAATTTGTTCGATTTTTAATTATAATAAAATATAATAAAGAGATTTATTATTTTTTATATTCTATCTCTTTGTTATTTATTATTTTGCGAATAGCTGTCGAGTCATTGTTATTGTAAAATATATTAGACTCAGCCCCAAATAATCGAAATTTAAAATTGAAAAAAATATGTCGCGCTACAAACTGTAGTGGCAATGTTTAAAAAATCGGATAAAATGAAAATCAAACGCGTGGCATTGAATATCCATACACGTTTTATGTGGATTGCCTTTTTTGTTCTACGACAAAATCTTGGACACATTTTTTCTACCAAATTGCATTTTTTTTTTTTTTCGGTTTTAGAATTTTTGTAGGATTTCTCTGTTTAGTTTAGTTTTTTTTTTTTTTTTCCCCAATAATACAAACTGAGCCCGTTTTGCGAGCTAGACGAAAATTACTCGTCGATAATACAGCACACTTGATTTATCTCCCGCTATACTGGGGTTTAGCCCCTCCCTTATACGTCGTGAAAGTCTCATATGAGTCTGACTCTCTTTGATACCTCCTCAGTTTCAATGGATTATCCACACTCATCCTCTACTCGAGTCATATATACAATACAATACAATAATAGAAAGTAAAAAAAAAACAAAAGAGAGCCAAAATTAATCTTTAATATATTTATTTTTATATCGAAAATTTCAATAAACTTTTATTTTAAATTCTAATATTGAAATACAAAATATATTCATTAGAAAAACAACAAAATTATATGAAATAAAAAATATTCTCAGTATGAGGAAAAATATTTAAAAAAAATTTTTTTCGTACATAATATATATATATTTATATATGTATATCATAAATTATACATCGAATATTGCATCGTTTGAGCACAAATAGGTCATCGGTATACCTGCGAAACGCAGATATATAATTTTTTTTTTTTTCGTTGTTCATCTCTTACAACATTTATTTACACTAATTATTATATATACAAAAATTACACATTTAGAGCTTTTTAACGATAATATCACTACGAATGCGCTTATTATGAAATATTTATGGCTACCAAGTTGTCGATGATTCGAGATATATATATATATATATATCGTTGCGCTCTCATATTCTCACAGCAGATTATATAGATATATATATATATTACAACGAGCAAAATATTGTATAACTTTTCTCTCATATCATATATCTCTACATACATCTTTACGATCGAATCTTGCGAGCATTTCTTCTTCATCCACGCATACGCACATATTTACGCGTTTTTTTTTTTTATAAATCTCTCAAACAAACGATATAACTATAATATGCGTATTGATCGAATAAAAAATAATTATTTGAGTATCAAAAAAATTTGCAACTCAATTAAAAAATATATAATGAAGCTTTTCAGTACTTGAATGAAAAAAAAAGGAAAAGAAAAAAAAATGAAGCTATATAGATATATAGAGGCTGTTAAAAAAAAAAAAAAAAAAAAAAAATAGCTACGTGCACATTTTTTGTGTTAGTTGAAAGAATTCGATTTTTCCTCGCATCCAAGTCCAGCTGACCAATTGCATATTCCACCAACAGGATCAAATGATAATTTATCAGGGCATGTGTACTCTGTACCGATCACCTGACCATTTACCATTCTCGCGCAAGTTATGAATTTTTTGCACGACGTTGGATGAGCAAAATTGCCCTGATCGAGACAACGAATTCCTCCTTTTCGTGTAACAAATAATTTATCCTTGAGCTCGGGTTTTAATACGAGACGAATTTCATCATCGAAATAATAATCATAATCAATAATGGCCGGTCTTCTTGTTGGCCTTATTGTCGAAGCGACCGGTCTCTCGATATTTTTCATTCCATTTTGTCGATTCTGACCCCGTCTCCTTGAGACTGGTGTAGTTCTCGAAGTTGTCGCTGATTCAGCACGTGGCGCTACTGTCGTGCTTATCTTTCTCGTTGTTGTGCCATCAGCATTCTTTCTCAAGCCTTGCCGACCTGATATCGTACAACCGAGATTTTTCATTTTACAAAAATTCTTTTTCTTTCTTTCTTTCTTTCTATCTTTTTTTTTTTTTTTTTTTTTTTCTTTCAACGAGACGATTTAAACAAAATGAAAAAAAAAAATTATACAACACGCGCGCAGAGAGGATAAAAAAAAAGTGTGTGTGCGTCTCTGCACTGCGTGCGAAGAAATATTTTTCCATCAAGCCAATAAGATAAGACGTTAAGAACAAATCGTTAGTGAGAAGTAAAAAAAATGAAATAAAAAAAAACAACGAGAAAAAAATTAGACACAGATACCGTGGAGAGAGAGAGAGAGAGAGAGAGAGAGAGAGAGAGAGAGAGAGAGAGAGCGATGACGAAAGTAGAGGCGGAGGATGATATCTTTTTTTTCTTTTCTTTTCTCTTTTTTTTTTTTTAGCAGATGAATGGCAGAAGAGAGTCAGATTGGCGGGATACACAGAACGTAGAATCGTAGTAGAGAGCCAGGCGAGGTTTTTTTTTTTTTTTTTTTTAGTTAGTTCAATGATGAAACACAACGTGATGATTTTGAGCTGAGGAAAAAGATCAGTTGTTTGATTAATCGATTTAAAAATATTACACGAGTAAGAAGATGAAGATTTTTTTGACGATAGAAATAATTGAGAGAGAGAGAGAGAGCCATATATAGTGTGATTGCGTGAATTATGAAAATAAAAAGAGGGGGGGGGGGTGGTAGTGGGTGTGGTAAAAAAATTATAGAGAGCTCGTACCGATATTCGAGGACGAACGATGAATTGCCGGTGGATCAGCCAAAGTCACAGCAAATTCCTGAGCTCGTACGCTCTGATCCTCCGTTTTTATTTCGTCGGTTGAATCTATCAAAGAAGAAGAAGAAGAAAAAAAAAGAAAAATTAAATTAAATTAAATCAATATAAAATTAATTGGTTATAATTAATGAATAAATTTGATTTGAGGATTAAATGAATTAAAGGACATTAAAAAAAAAAAAAAAAAAAAAAACTCACCAATTGGCTGAATCCTGGAAAATATAGGAGGCTGCGAGGTAGACAAAATAGTTGACACCAAACTACCTGGTGATTTATTTGGTCTCGATCTCTTGATGCCATCAGTTCGTACCAGAGTTCCTGGTCTTCGTAGAAAAGCTCCCGAGCTCTTGTAGAGATTCACCTGTTTATTGAGATTTTGCAATGATTTAATTTTCCCCCAAAACCATATTTTTCAATTTACCCAGAAATGGAAAAAAAAAAAGAAAATTTCAATCAAGGCCTATTTTGAGAGAGACGTGAAAAATTTTATCAAACTGAAATAAAATTTAATTCTAATCAATTTAATTTAATTTTAAAAAAAATCATAATTTTCGTTGAAAAAAAAACCAAAAAATCTGCTGATTGAAATTAAATTTTATTTCATTTTTTTTTTTTAGCCAAAATAGACTTTGGATGCAAATAAATATTTTCACCCTGGATACAATTAGCTCTTTAATAATGTTGTGTTTCATCACCAATGCGTTATTCATAGCTCTCGTACTATATTAGATCGAAAAGGGAAAATTAAAGAAAAAAAAAATATATATATACACACAGTAAAAATCATCAATGAAACCTAAGGAAAAGTGTTAATATGTAAAGTTTGCTAGAGGCTATAATTGTAGAGTGTATATATATATATATATATATATATATATATATATATATAATACAGTATATATATATATATATATATATATATATATATATATATATATAATACAGTATATATATATATAGAGAAAAGCCCAGATGATAAATATGTCGTCGTCAAACGCTCGAAGCATTTTTTAATGCAGAGGCTTTTTGTTTGTTTTTGTTATTCATTGAAGGTGTATACATATACAGATGAAAGAAGATGATTCTTCGCTAGAACAAGTTTTTCGTTATCGTATTTTTTTTTTTTTTTTTTTTTTTTATCACACGTCCTCGATGTGCTTTATAAATTGTTGTTCCTTTGCGCTTTGTTAAGAGATTACAAAGTTTTTTTTGTTTGTTTTTTAAAAAATTTTTTTTTTTAAGGAAAAAATAGAGCTCGTTGGAAACAGAGTTGACCCCATGTGTGTGTGAGACCGCCGAAGAGTAGCAGTAGTTTATGGAGGCGAAGAGACAGCAGGCGTAGAGTCAAGCCATTTTTTTTTTGTTTTTGTTTTTGTTTTTTTTTTTTTTTTTTTTTTTTTAAGTTATAAATGAATCATTATTTGCATCAGTCTTCTTTTGCGTTAGATTGGCAGATAATACGGGCGTCAGTAGTAGCAGCAGCGTTACCAGGAGCAGCGAGGAGGCTTTTTTTTTTTTTTTTTTTAATTTTTTTTTTCAACTGACCTCCCCATTGATGTTGTCAGGCTTTGCAGAGTTGACAATTTCGAGAGTATCTGGCACGTTGAGCCACGTGCCACCACCGAGCTCTTCGTTAAATTTACCGATGACCTTTTCGTCGATCAATGCTCGTCTAAAGTCACCAGTCTCGGCGATACTTTGGTCATTCTCGTTGTCATCGATTCTCGCACGTTTACGCACAATTCTCTTACGCCATTTTCCCTTTTTTCTCATTTGATCCTCATTGCTGTTGTTGCTTGCTGGCAAGATTGAACTTTGCACGGTCGTTGTTGTTGTTGTTGTTGTTGTCGGCGTCGTCGACGAGGTTGGCGTGAGAATTATTTCACCACGTGGTCGTCCACGATAAATTACAACACGACGTCTCTTTGATTTTGAAGAATTAATATTTTCCCCCGGTGCTCGAATATTGAAATTATTTCGTGATTTATTATTATTATTATTATTTTTCTCATTTTCTGCATTGACGAAAATTGATTCTGAATTTGTTGCATTATTTTTTCGATGATGATGATGATGATGATCGTTGAAATTATTTCGCGATGTTTTATTTTTCTCATTTTCTGAATTAACGAAAATTGATTTTGAATTTGTTGCATTATTTTTTCGATGATGACGATGATGATCGTTGAAATTATTTCGCAATGTTTTATTTTTCTCATTTTCTGAATTAACGAAAATTGATTCTGAATTTGTTGAATTATTTTTTCGATGACGATCATTGGCTAAACGACGACGTACCACTATTTGTTTAACGGGCCTACGATTTTCACCACTCCACTGTTTGTTACTCGTTGGGGAAAAATTTGTAAATTTAACTCTCCCGCGTGTACGTTTTGTCTGATTCTCAATAATTGGAGTTGCGAAATTTTTTAACTTGTCAACATTAGTGGAATTTAAATTTTTATCATAAATTGGAATTTTAGATTTTGTATCATTAAATATAATTTCACTCTTTGTGATAAATTTTCTCGTCGTTGTATCAATTTTTGTATCAGGAATTATCGTTTTATCACGGTGTAATTTTTCGTCAGTTGTACTGGCCAATGTTGTGAAATAATTTTTTTTATTTCTCTCTGTGCTGTGATAATTTTCATCCTCACGAGAATTCAAAGTTTGCCCAATTTCCTCCCGAATAATTTCTGTCGAATTTTCCATTGTCTGATAATTCATAATTGTAGATAATTTATCGTTATTTATATCATCGTGATTTGTGATCAAATATGACGAGGTGGTCGATGGTAAACTTTGAAATTCTTTGTACACGATTGTTGCGTCATTTGAAATATTTATCGATTTATTTTTATGATCGTCAATGCTGATTTTATCTTGTTGATAATTGATTGAATATTTTGGAATATCCGAATAATTTATCGTCGTTTCATTAATCAAAATCGTCTCGGTTTTATTATTTTCCTCTATCTCAATTTTATCAGTTAAAAATTGACTCGGTGAGCTCGTTGTTTGAGTAATTATTTTATAATCATCCGTGATCATTGCATCAGAGTCAATTTTATGAAAAATTTGAGTTGGAAAATTTTTCATATCAATGAAATTTGTCGTTGGATAATCCATTTGGAGGTCAAATGTCGACTGTTGATTATATTTTTTTTCATTAATCTCAATCGTTGTTGCTGATGATGATGATGATGATTCTTTTTCCCTTATTGATGAAGTTTCGATGATATTCGTCGTTAAATAATCAAAATTTTCTGTTGTTTGTTCTGTCATTATTTCTTTTTGAAATGACGAATTATCGGTAAAATCATCATCATCAGTCTCGAAGGATTTTGAATTAAATAATGGACTTTTGGTTTCATTGTCAAAATCATTTTTTGTCAAATAATCAACAGTAGAAATTGTTTGTTGAATCATTTTATCAGTCGGGGTAAAATATTCCGAGATTAATTCTTCTTGAGCCAAAGAGCTGCTTTCGGTTGTTCCAGTTTCAAAAGATTTCGTCGTTTTTCGAATATTCTCGCGATCCATCATCGATAATGATGAATTTTCCAAAAAACTTTTCGTTCTCACTTGAAAATTTGTCATTGAATAATTTTCATCACTAGTCGCGATATTTTTTTGTATTTTTTCGTACGACTCTGTTGTGATGACAATGTCAGAGGTCAATTCATTTTGACCTGGCGAGACACTTTTAGTTTTATCACTTGCGAAAGATTTTGTCGTTTTACGAATATTATCGCGACCCCTCGAGGATAAATTTTGCGAATTTGTCGTCAAATAATTATTAGTCTCATAGCTCAGAGTGCTTTTTAACGTTTTATCGTAAGGTTTAGTGCTACTTGTCGTTTCAAATTCTTTTTTACTTGTCAAATTATTATTGTAATTATCGATCTCGTATGATTCGATTGTTCTTTGTGTTTGATTTCGAGTTCTCGATGACGAAACAACAACACTCGGTGTCTTATTGTGAGATGCAGTGAAACGAGCTCTGCCTCTGTTTAATAATAGACCTCTGTAGGTCGTAGCTTTCTCATTATTATCATCATTATTTGTCTTATTTCTTCTCGAAGATTTTTCCATATCAGATAATATTTTCTCATTATTATTATTATTATTCTCATTGATATTTATTTTCATTGGGACAGTTGAACTTTTAATTTGAGATTTTTCTCTTTGTAATTCCATTTTCATATTAAACTGATGAGAATTTTTTTTTTCATCATCAATATTAATTTGAGATTTAATTTTTGAATTGTCTGAATGAGTAAAAATTTTCATGGCTTTCGTCGTGGAAATATTTTCATCAACGTTAAATATATTTTTATTATATTCGGTTGTTAAATTTTCTTCGTCAAATGTCGTTTTTATGGGAATTGTTGTAATTTTATCTTCGAAAATTGTCGAAAAACTCAGATCATTATTCAACGATTTTTTTTCAGCATCAAAAATTTTATATTTATCAGTTGTAATTTTTGTATCATCATCTGATTCAGGAGTAATTTCGATCGTAGTTGTTGGATTAGTCGTGGCTACTTGTCTCATTGTCCAAGGACGAAATGTCGTTATTTCATCGGAGTAATCGATAATTTTTTCATCGATTGTTGTTATCAATGGATCGAAAATTTCGGTAAATTGATCCTTAATCGTTGAAATATAATCCGGTGTTAGAGTTTCGAGTTTTACTGTTGTAGTAAATTCAATATCATTTTTCCCAATTATTTCTGTCGTACTTTCGTAATTAAAATCTATTTTTTCATCATTGAAATCATTTTTTTCAACAGTCTCATTGATTTTAGTTGTAAAATCAATTTTTTCATCATTAGAATCATTTTTTTCCATCGATCCAACAGTCTCATCGATTTTAGTTGTAAAATCAATTTTTTCATCATTAGAATCATTTTTTTCCATCGATCCAACAGTCTCATCGATTTTAGTCGTAAAATCATTTTTTTCATCATTAAAATCATTTTTTTCCATCGATCCAACAGTCTCATCGATTTTAGTTGTAAAATCAATTTTTTCATCATTAAAATCATTTTTTTCCATCGATCCAACAGTCTCATCGATTTTAGTTGTAAAATCATTTTTTTCATCATTAAAATCATTTTTTTCCATCGATCCAACAGTCTCATCGATTTTAGTTGTAAAATCATTTTTTTCATCATTAAAATCATTTTTTTCCATCGATCCAACAGTCTCATCGATTTTAGTTGTAAAATCAATTTTTTCCGTTGTTAAATCCATTTGCGGAGTTATTGCCGGATTTGTTTCCTGCGTCAAATAATCAAACGTATTGTTTTTTTTGAGCTTGAAATATTTCATTGAATCGGCAATAGAATCCGTCACGATGGAATTACGTATTGTTGAAGTTTCGTAATTTTCTCTCGTGACATAAAATCCACGCGATTCATTCGATGATTTTAACGTTGTTAAAAAATTTCCTCTTATCGTTGTGGCTCTTACAGTTGGCGAAAAATCACTTAAATTTTTTGGAATAATCGTCGTTGGGTTTTCAGGTATTTTTTCAATTTTCTTAATTTGCCCAATTGTTTGATTCTCATGAATGTTGAAAATATTTTGACTCGTAGGATCAATTCGATATCTTTTGCGTGCTTTGATTATTCTTTGTCTGTTGCGTGGATAATTTTCCATTGGCAAAATTGACAAATTAATTTTACGAATTGTATCGAAAGTTGGTTGTAAATTATCCGAAAGTTCATTCTCCAAGCTTGATTCATCCGAATTATCGAGGAATTTTTTATCAGCAGTTTTCTCATAACCATCATTATTATTATTATTATTTTCACGAGGCTCGAGAATTTTTACTTTAAAAATTGGTTTGATAATTGCCGAGTTTAATTTACTCTCGGGTACTCGAAGTAGCACTAATTTAGCTATTTCATCAGCATTAGCGTCATTAAAAATTTTTACTGGCACTTTAACGCGTCTCAGTATTTTTTCAGGCCTCGAATTATTATTATTATTATTATCGTTATTGGTCGATCGTACAAATTGTCTTTCGCCATTGACAAAAATGGAGGACGGCGAGGATGATCGACGTTGAATTTCCTCCGAGCCAAGAATATCATTATCAAAAATATTTGTCTCTATCAATGGCTCAAAATAATCATCGGAATAATTATTAAAAATTTTCATTTTTGTATCTGGTAAATTATGATTTTTTGATAACAGCTGATTTTCAATATATTGACTATCGTCGTGTCGTATGTCGATCGTCGTGCTCGTGGTCGTCGTCGTCGTCGTATCGACGAAATTTTTCATCGTTGCTGATGATGAATTAATGATGGCAGAGGTCGATGATTCGTGATTCGAGGGGGTTGTCGTTAAACCGACGAGCTCCTTAAGGGTTGGTAGCCTGAGTGTTTCCGTTCCGACCTGAAAATCATAACGATACATGATGGGGGTAGATTTTTTTGTTTTGTTTTTTTTTTTTTGTTGTTTGATCCCAATTTTTGTTGTCTCGATCGTTTTTTGCCTCATCATTTTTTTGTTGTTGTTGTTTTCTATTGTTGTTGTTTGCTGAGATTTTTTGCGCTGACTGTTTGGTCCCGAGTCTCTCAAGCTCGTTTCACATATATGTGCGTGTATGTAATATGCTATACATGTATATATCATATTTATATATATATATATATATATATATATATATATATATGTATATATATATATATATACACAATATAATATTAAATATTATTTAGTTACTTTATATGATGATTTTATATATGCGATGTGGAAAATAAGATGGCGAATTTGACGTGATGGAGATGGTTCGACGTTCAAGATCGATTTAATTCTCTTGATATATCAACAGTCTGTGATTTATGGGCACTTTTGTTTTTGTTTTCTTTTTTTTTTTTATATACATTTTATTCACATATGTATAAAATTATATATATATGTTTCTACGTATTTTCCGTACAGTGTAGATGATTCTATATGTATATATATATATAGATGAATTATTATCAGTTTTTTTTTTTTTTTTTTTTTTTTTCTGCTATTGGATAATGCGTAATTTTGATTGCAATGATCGTGTCAAGATGAGCGTCTTTTTTTTTTCTACTGATTTGCGATGTGCGATTTATGAAATGATTTTTTTCTTTTTTTTTTCGGTCTGCGGTTTTTTTTTTTTTTTTTTTTTTTTTGCAACTTTTTCTCGTTACGTTTGGGATTCCCTGGCCTGGATGAGATTGCTGAATACCGATTCAATTTCAATTGTCGATGATTCGCCGGCAGTTGGCACTGTAGTGAAGCGATTTTTTTTTTTCCTTTCCAAAAATTCACCCTCAATTGAGAGGGTTGATTTTTCGGGGGTGGTTTCCGTTGATTCGCGTATCTCGTTGTAAAATTCATCATTGTACGATGATAATTTTTTTAATTTAACGGAGGAATAATTATCATTATCATTATCATTATCATCGCTCATGCTGTGTGTCGTTTGGGCGGGTATTCTCGTTGTTGACGTTAATGACGAATATTTTGTTTTAATGTGAATTATTTGTCTCTCGGTTGTTCCTGATTCTACGACCGATGTGACGAGTCTCGTTATTTGCGGTTTATCGCTCGACGACGGTGTCGTAAAATCTGTCTCTTCGACATTATTATTATTGCTATTATTATTATTATCATCATTTTCCAAAAAAATGTTACTCTCTCGTGACATTTTTGACGTTTCCTCGTAACGCTGAGTCGTTCTCAATGATTGTTGCTTACGTAATGCTGCATCGGCAACGTAATCAAATTTTTTAGCCGGCACGAGAGTTTCCATAATTGTTTGCTCGGTCGTGCTACTTTTCCGTTTTGGATAAACTCGATTTTTTGCATTTTGCGTTAACCAAAATTGCGATGTTAATTCGATATTTTCATTATTTGTTCGATCTTTTTGTGATATCGGTAAGCGAAATTTTGCAACAAAATCATCATCGATAAAATGATTTTCTTCATTATCATCGTTGTCATTATCGTCGCCATTGCCGCCATTTTTGATATTTCCAAAACGTCCTCGGGACTGACGATAATCGATAATTTTTTTATCATCATTTTTAATAATTTTTGGCTCTGATGATTCCTCGGTAAAAGAATTTTCATTTGGCTTAGGAGTAAAGGTCAATGGAATTTCCGTTGTTCTCTCTCGACTCGACGAGGCTTTTCTCAGCGATGATGGAACATAAAATTTTGGACGTTGTTCGGGTCTTCGATAATTTATTTCAACAATTTCTTTTTCTTCCTCGTCTACGTTTACGTTATCGGCCATTTTGTCATTTTCGTCAACAGACCTCATCGTGACCTCTTGATCGCCAGAATCACTGAGATATTTATCATCGATCGTCCCTGCTGGACTTGTAAAACTTTGCCCAAGGTCAATGGAAAAAATTGGATCGATCGTTACACTCGATGGAATTAATGGGGTCGTGTAACGATTCCAAAAATCCACAGTCTCAATTAAATCACCGGAATTTACATCGGTATCAGTCTGATGATTAATTAACGTGGTTAATTTTTCACTATCATCATCATCATGATTATGAAAAATTTTGTAAATTTTTAAATCATCCTCGTCGGCAATGGTCGTCGATGACGTTGTCGATGAAACTGGACGACGTCGTACAAAAAGATTTTTTCGACGATTTGACAAAGCATCAAGGTCATTTTGTTGAGCCGGAAGTGACGAAGAACTGGACGTTCTTTTTGACGAGGCAAAACGAGCGACGTTTTGCCTCGTTGAAATTGTCGTCGGACGTTTTCGAATAAATTTTTTACGAATGAAACGTGAAGTTGCGTCAGTTGTCGCGATTGACGAGATGGTTGCTCCAATTTCCATGGTCGTTGGACTCTCGGTGGTAAAAATATCGGTCTCACTTCCAGTATCGTCATTAAAAATCGTTGATTCTCCACTTGACGAAGTTTCTGACGATCCAGTTGTCGTTGACTCAATTTCCATTAAATTATCATCATCAATGGTAGAATTTATCATTTCCGTCGTAGAATTTATCATTTCCGTCGTAGAATTTATCATTTCCGGTAAATCGATAATTGTCGTTGGTAAAAGAGTCGAAAGACTTTCATCATCAAATTCATCATTGAACAATCCAAAATTATCCACGTTCAAAGTTTCCAGATCAATTTTCGATCGTGGCCCATTATTATTATTATTATTATTATTATTCTCTGTCAAAGTTTCATTTTCATCGTTGCTTGTTGGAGATTCGACAATAATCATAAATGGCATTAGAGTCGTTATTGTCTCTTTATTCTCAGATTTATTTTCATCTCGTTGACTTTGTGAAAATTGCAAATGATTTTTTTGGCTTTTGGAACGTAAGAGACGATTTTCACGAAAACTTTTTTCTCCATTGTTTTGATTGTGATAAAAATTTTCAATTGTTTGATTGGATTCTTTTTTGGCAATTGGACGAAGACGTCGAATAATTTTACGTCTTCTCGTGCCAAATGAATTAGTCTCGCTGGTCTCATCGTTGCTGCTCGATAATGCCTGAACGGGTCTTCGTCTTTTGAGAACTTTACGCCTTATTGGTTTTGAAATTTCATCAATTTTCTCTGTTGTGAAATTTGAAATTTCCATAAAATTTTGTGTAATTGATTTTTCACTAGAATTCAAATTATCAATAATGGATATTTTTAACGAATTATTATTCGTAAATTCATGATTGTCCGGTGTAAATTTTTCCATTTCACTGAAAATTGATGAACTCGTGGATGAAAAATTTTCCCTCGTTGTCAATTCATTATCATTTTCATTCAAATTTTTTAAAACTTTGATATTTGTTATATTTTCATTGTTATGAAAATTTTCATTCAAATCAGATATTGAATTATTATTTTCCAGGGTTATTCTTATGATTGGACTGTCGTCAAGTTTGTTGAAAATTTTTGACGAATTGACGATTGTCGATCTCACGTAAGATGGTCGTCTGGCTTGTTTTTTGCTCGTCGAAACTGTCGTAGATCTCACGCGTCCTCGTAAAATTGGTAAAAGTGAAATTTCATCAACGTACGAAGATTCCGTTGTGATTTTTGTTTCCATCAGAGGTGTCGTTGGACGATTTTTTTTATTTTTTATAAAATTTTCAGCAGAAAAATTATTTTCCTTTTGGCGAAAACTCGGTGGTGTAAATCTGCCAATTCCACGTCTGGTTGATGAAATTTTTGTTTTACTAACAAAAGTCTCGTCATTATTGTCATTGTTGTCATTATTGTCGTTGTCATTGTCATTGTCATTGTCATTGTAATTATTACGAGGTTCCTCGTCGTTGTCGTTGTCGTCGTCGTCGTCGTCGTTGTCGTCGTCGTGACTCTCGGTCGTGGAAAAATTCAAAATCGAAGACGACAAAGATGTTGATGTTGTTGTTGTTGTTGTTGGACGACCGCGTAACCTTGACGGGCTCGTCGATGATGATCGTGCAAAGTTTCTCGTTGGTCTACTACTCACCTTTGTTCGTGTTTGCTCGGTCACTGAGGTCACCGATGATGATGATGATGATGATGATGATGATGATGATGGCGTGCTCGATGTCGTTGGTCGTCCTCTACGAGAAAAACCAAATGGTCGAGGCTGCGAAACAACCAAATTTTTTGGTCCACTTGTAAATGATTCGGAAATATTATATCTCGTTGATGATATTGATGATGCTGGCGCTGTTGTGTATAAAATTTCAGTTGCTGAATTATCGACTAATCGGAATGACGAATCGTCACTTGTCGACTCGATTATTGAGACTGTCGATGATTCTTCGAGGCTTGACGAATTAATACTCGTTGTCATTAAATCATTATATGATTTTTCAATGCTGCTCGATGATTCTGATGTTGTTGATGATGAGGGCAAAATTGTTGATTCGATTATTGGAGTTTCTTCAATTTTTTCTGTAACTGGAACGATTCTCTCGGTCGTTGTGCTTGTTGTTGTCGTTGTTGTTGTTGTTGTTGTTGTTGAATCATTTTTCACAGATTGGCGAGGCGAGAAATCATTCTCGTTGATTCGAGAAGTCGTACTGCGAAAACGTTGAGTATTTGTGTATCTGAAAGTTAATAATTTTTTTTAATAATTACCCTTAAAATTCTTGACTAATGAAAATTGTGAATAATTATTTTTATCAAATTTATTATACAATGAGAATTGATTGAAATTTTTTTTCGAATTGAATTGAGGCAATTATGATTTTTTAAATCATAAAATATTTTTTATGACGAATTAGGGATTTCCGGTGGCTCTCAAAATGGCAGCAGAAACGTCGCACGCGAGAAAAAATTTCATAGTTAAAAAAAAAAAAGAATCACGAAGCACGAGTTGAAAAAAAAAAACGTTAATTTTTGCTTTTTAATGAAAATTATTCGTAATTATTTGTCAGAAACTTAAAATTCGAATTGTGGTTGGATCGAAGATTTTAGAAGAAGCTTAAATTTAGATGAATCTCGAAATCCAATTGGAGATAAAAACCTGGATTTTTGACTCGATGATTCATCTTCAGTCTTGATGACTCGATGACGTTGAGCAATCGGCTCTTCCTCCTCCTCCTCCTCCTCTTCGTTTTCTTCCGAATCTTCGGAATTTGTATTTTCGTCCTTTAACTCGACGTCGTTTTCGCTTCTAAAATAATGAAAAAAAAAAGTGCCTAAATTTTTTTTATAACGAGTAGAAAATTTGGAAATAAAAAAAAAAAAAAATCTCACGTTATTTTCGAAGGACGAGGACGACGAATATTAACGTAACTCGGTGTTACACGTCGATTTGAATTTTTATCTTGTGGTGGATTGCTCACAGCTCGATCTTCGGAGGATGCTACGTCTGTGTTGTCCTCGTCGATCTCATCGTCCACTTGTTGATCGTCATCCTCGGCCGGTGATTGACTGGTTGATTGCCTGTCGATGGAAATGAATAATTATTTATTAATTAAATTTTTGAAAATTAATTAATTATAAATTTTATTATTATTATTATTATTATTTTTCTTTTCACCTGTGACGTTCGATAGTGACGTATTTCGGTTTGTTTGTTCTTCTCAGATTTTTAACTTCCGGTATATTGTCGAGGCCCTCAAATTGAGCAGCTCCGGGACCATTAACAAACCCAATACGTGAATTTTTTCCACCACTTTGTTCTTCCTTTTTTTCACTTTTCGATGATTGAGTTGTTGATGATGATGATGATGATGAAAAGCTTCCAAGAAAACCACCGGATACTCTCGTCGCTTGTCGATTTAAAACTCTCTCGTACAAACTACGACTTATCGTGGCCGGTGTCGAATGTCCATTTTCTTCCGTCGTTTCTTCATTACCACCAGAATTTTTCTCCTGATAGTGCAATTGTTTCTCGAGTTGTTCGATTCCACCTGTAAATTTTTTTTTTTTTTTTTTTTTTTTATGCTTAATTGCTCGTCTCAAAAAATTTGTAAAATTTTTCTTATTCATTTGTCATCTTTAATTAATGCGTAAAAATTTAATAAAAAAATATTTTCAATTCACCAGCTTTTTTGATCAAGTCAATCAATTCTTTGATGACTCTTGGATCTTCCTCGTCCTCAAAGCTCGTAATTTTCTCGGTCGTTGTTTTTTGCGATCTTGTCGAAATTGTTGCTTTTGCCACGGTACTCGTTGTACTCGGTGCTGATGTTGTTGTTGTTGTTGTTGTTGGTCTGCTTCGATTAATCGTTTTATACTGAAGTGGCTTTGCTGTCGTTGATCTGGGTTTGTCCTCTTCAATTTCATCATCCTCGTCGTCAATTTCCTCGTCATCGTAATACTCGTAATCCTCGTCGGAATCAATTTTTTCTGTCGTCGTACGTGGAGTCGATTTATGGAGATAAGTCGTACGAGTCGTTGCAGCTGTTATCGGTGCTCTCGTTGACGTAACTCCGCCCTGTGATGTTTTTGATTTTGGACAAATTACGTTTCGCGGATAATCACAAGAATCTGCCCCTTTGTTGAATACCAGACCTAATATTCCATTTGGAATGTGACAAAAAAAAATTTTGCCAATGAAATGAAAAGAAATAAAATGAAATAAAATGGAATAAAATTAAATAAAATTAAATAAAATTAAATAAAATTAAATAAAATTGAATAAAATTAAATAAAATTAAATAAAATTAAATAAAATTAAATAAAATTAAATAAAATTAAATAAAATTAAATAAAATTAAATAAAATCAAATAAAATTAAATATAATTAAATATAATAAAAAATGAAATAAAAATAAAAGATTACCCGATGGACAGGTAAATTGATGAGCTACCACTCCAAGTCCACCTGGACCACTGTCCAAGCACCAAAAGTATTTTTTGCAGTCACGTGGATGGGAGAAAAAGCCTTCGTCCTCGCACTTGAAATCTTAAATAACAAACAAATATTAAAAAAAGTTTTTTTTTTCTTTTTGTTTTGTTTATTACAATGGAGCATTGTTGTGTTTGGGGAAAAACTCACCACTTCCGGGATCAGGAGTTGTCGGTGGTTCAGGGGTCGTGAATTTTTTCCTCGACGATTCTTCGACGGACAAATCAGTATTTTTCTTATCTGCCAGATCATTGCCATTGCGACGTGAATTTTTTTGTTGTTTTCTTCGTCCGCCACCTGTTGAACGATTTCTCGATCGTGTCTTGCTGCGTATTCTCGGTTTTGTTTTTTCCACAGATTTCACAGCATTGACTTGCTCCTCGTTGTTTTCCTCGTCATCATTATCATTATCATTATTATTATCATTATCATTATCATCGGTGTCGCTACCACGACCGTTTATTCTTCCATTTGAACGTCCATTATATCTCGATGTTGATATTCTTCGTCTAGTTGATTCGGTCGTTGTACTTGGTCTCTTGCCATTTATTAATTTTCTACCTATCGCGTTGCTCTGAATTCTCGTTGGTCTTGTTTTCTTTCGATTATCTGATAATTTTATTTTTGTCCCCGAAATATTTTTTCTGCAATGAAGTAAAAAATTAAAAAAATAAACAATAATAGGAAGTGTATATATATATATATACAAATGATGCGGTTATCAGAGTCGAAAACTCACTCGTCATCGGCCAGCATCGCCTCTTTAGCAGCCTCGATCAATGGATAAGGACGGCCATGGCACTTTCCACGAAAATCATCGTTGTCGATAGACCAGAACATTATACCGCCAAGTTTCTTCTCGTTTACGTAACGCGCTTTGGCCCTGACTATATCCTCGTCGTCGTAACCTACCCACTGGTTGCCACGAACCGCGTAAGGTCCCATAGCACTTGGATTTGGTTGTACAACCTCCCACTCGTTAGATTTTGCGATACTTTCACAAATCTGATTGAAAAGAAAAAAAAAATAATCGATCAATTTTACATTAAACAGCCCATAGAAAATATTGGCAAGTTAAAATATTTAAAAAAATATAAAAATATTTTATTTCAAGATTGTTGCAAGTTGATTTTTTTTTTTGGATTAAATCTGTCGATTGGTGCTGATTAAAAAAATTTATCCGAATTTTAATTAACCTCGTAATATGCGAGATATCCTTTTTCTCGTGTCGCCTCGCCCTCCTCACCAGGCCCGTCCGCCGGTGAGCCAATATCAGTTGCATCCTCGTTAAAAAGTGTATAAGAACGTCCATATGTTGGTATACCGAGGATAATTTTTTCCGACGATGCACCGCTCTTAATTAAATACTCGATCGTATAATCCTGAAAAATATTTTTGCAATTAAATGACGAAATCAGAGGCTGAAAAAAAAAATAATAATAATAATCGTCAATTTTTTTTTTTTTGTTTTTTTGGCTCACTAAAACTCACGATTGTTAATTCGGTGTCGTAATTATACTCGTTGTCCTCCTCTAATGGATAGAGGGGGGAATGATGATTAACCGCTGGCTCATGAGCCGAATGATAATCGTATGATAAAAGATTTATAAAATCGAGATAATCGTTTAAACGTGGCACGTCGTAGCCCTTGTCGATGTATTGGATACCAGCTGGCATTGCCATTGACAGCAAAAGTCTTGGTCTTCCTGTTTTTGACGATTCTCTCTCAAATTCATCTCGTAATTCCTGCAAAAAAAAAATAAAAATTTAAAAATTTAAAAAATTAAATTTATAATAATAATAATAATAATAATAATACCTGAACGAGATCTGCATAATTATTTTTGTCACGTGGCTTTCCACCATCTCTAAATGCCGGATATTCCCAATCCAAATCGAGACCGTCAAAATGATTTTGACGCAAAAATTTGATGGAATTTTTCACAAATTCTTTTCTTCTTTGTGGATCGGCGACCATTGGCGAGAAACGGCTTGATGCCTCGTTCCAGCCGCCAATAGCCAGCATTGTTTTTAAATTTTTGTTGTAAGTCTTGAGACCCGTGAATTTTGCATATCCACCTGTACAAAAATGGAAAAGGAAAAAAAATTTTTTTTTTTTTTTTAAATTAAAAAAATCGAACATGATGGAAAAAGCTTGAAATTTTTTTTTTTTGTTTTAAATTATTTTTTCTTACCTTTCTCAATGTCCTGATACTTGTCGAAAGGCTTGAGGGTGTTGTCTTTGGTGAAACCACCAAAAGCATAGATGAGATGAGTACACAGATATGGATTGATATTTTGGGGCGAAAATTTTGCCGTTCCTGGCCTGTAGACCGACCAATTTGTGTAGTAACAGACGACCCTCTGCTCGGCATTGCCTGAAATTTTCATTTATAACTGCATAAAAAATAAATTAAACGTACCCTCGATGCTTTTTGTGGTTGGGAGTAAACGAGACGGTTGACCGCATATCGTTTTGCCAATACACGCGTATATATATATATATATATATATATATATATAATATATAGTATATATATATAGATATATATATATATATATATATATATATATATATATATATATATATATAGTGTTGCGTAAATAATTGGCAATAATGGGTGTTTGTACGAAAAGGAATCATAAAATTAAAAATGATTATTACAAAAATGCGAGATTTCATCAATGTCTAAATTTTCTTACAATTCTATTCAAATTATTGATAAAAAAAAAACATAATTAATATATCATTATTATTATTATAAATCCAATTATTTAAAAACATGCATATAATTAACTTGTTCACTTGCATAAAATAAAACAGATAAATGTATATATATAGTGTTGCGAAAATAATTGGCAATAATGGATGTTTGTACGAAAAGGAATCATAAAATTAAAAAAGATTATTACAAAAATGCGAGATTTCATCAATGTCTAAATTTTCTTACAATTCTATTCAAATTATTGATTTAAAAAAAACATAATTAATATATCATTATTATTATTATAAATCCAATTATTTAAAAACATGCATATAATTAACTTGTTCACTTGCATACAATAAAACAGATATATATATATATATATATAGTGTTGCGAAAATAATTGGCAATGATGGGTGTTTGTACGAAAAGGAATCATAAAATTAAAAATGATTATTACAAAAATGCGAGATTTTATCAATGTCTAAATTTTCTAACAATTCTATTCAAATTATTGATAAAAAAAAACTAAATTAATATATCATTATTATTATTATTATTATTATTATAAATCCAATTACTTAAAAACATGCATATAATTAACTTGTTCACTTGCATAAAATAAAACAGATAAATGTATACATGTATATGGCATAGATATACTACCTATGTGTGAAATTGACAGAAGTAATATCGAGAGTAGATTAGTGGTAACGTAAATGGCCAAGAGTGAAACTATTCTTGGCGATATATTGCGTCGCTCTGGAGAAATTGAAAAACAGGAGCCTCTCGCGAGTCGCTATAGCGCCTCAGCGTAGAGGCGCGCTGGACTTTCGTTCGTTCGAGGCGTACCAAAGTTCTGGCTCACAATATATATATATATATATATATATATATATATATATATATATATATATATTGGATATGTTTACATCAGCAACAGCAGTCTGCGGATAGTATATATATATATATGTATATGACTTCCTGCAACCTGTTGAACGAGAGCAGCCCCCGCACATCCATTTTCACATTTTCACAAAACAGAAATATAGAGGAGCTATTTAATAATTCTTACGACTGTTGCATGCCGGATTAAACAGGGGGGGGGGGGGGAGAGAAGAATTGGTGATTTTTTTTTTTCTTTTTTTCTTTCAATTGCTGTAACGTCCTCTCGTCGTCGTCGTCGTCGTCGTCGTTGTAAGGTTCGATTTCCGCAATAAAAAACTTTCCTTCTGGGAGCCGCGGGTTGGGCTCTATAAGTATGGCCTCACGAGTCTGTAACATCCGATACGTGTTTGACCGCGTAATAGCGGCGAGTCCACTTGAACGCCTATAGGGAAACTCGGGTATGTTTAGTCTCTGCTGGGCTATTAGGCACAACGAGCTCACGCGTGCACGAGTAAAATTCCTATATATATATATATATATATATATATATATATATATATATATATATATATATATATGTATGTGTGTGTGTGTGTGTAGTAAATGGGGCCTGAGTCAAATGCTTTCACCGTCGTCGTCGTCGTCTTCGGCGATGTCGCCGACTTGATTTTCTCGAGGTCGTTTGAGCAAAGAACAAAAATCAGATCAACTCCAGATACACTCTGAATTTTAAAATCCTAAAATTTCTCCCCCATAAAGATAGAATTTTATTATCAAGCTTAAAGTTTAATTGACAAATTGAATCATTTCGATGAAAAATACTCAATGGAATTAACGATATATTATTTTCAATATAAACGAACGAGGAGAGTTAAGAATGACAGAGAGAGAGAGAGGGAGAGAGACTCTTGACCCAGCTTGCCTTTTCGTTTTCTCAAAGAGCTCTGAACTACGAAATTACTTTTCACTCGAGGATTTATAGCTCGCAAGATTGTATCATGCAGCGATAAATATGGAGAGAAAGATTAATTGAATTTATTTATCTTAATAATTCCTCGTCCTATCCTATATATATATGATAGGACGATATATATATATGATAGGACGATATGATGAGATATATACATATATAATGCCCTCGTTTATAAATAATTTGAGCCACGTGGAAAAATGAGGATAAAAATAATCTTGAAAAAAAAAATTGCTGACAATTAAGTAAAATAATATTCAACATGAATTTTTTACTCGAATAAAATTCTAGTAAGAAATAAATAGATGAAAAAAAATTAAGAAACAAAATTATGTTTGATAGTAAAACGTAAAAAAATTTTTTTTTTACCAATCGGCCATTATTTTTTTTTCTCTCCCATCAACTATATCGTAGAATAATAGAATGATTTGCAAAGAAAGTTTATTATATTGCAGGCGAGAGACCATTCCCACGATTGTTTGCTTCGTTATGTATGTTATATCAGCATAAATTTTTTCTCTCTCTCTCTCTCATTTTATGATTGACGTGCTAGTGCGCGATGTTACAGATAGAGTTAAAGCCCAGCTCGTAATTATGAGGAAGCCTCACATACCAGCTCTGATTAATTCCGGCAGTCCAACGTTTTCTTATGTATACAGCCAAGTGCCACAATCGTTTCACTCACAAGAAAAGTCTCTCTCTCTCTCTCTCTCTCTCTCTCTCTCTCTATATATATATATATATATATATATATATATATATATATATATATATATATATATATGTATGCATGTATATATACCCGTTTATTTCGCAGGCCGAGATAATAGTCCAGCAATATTTATTGTCTTTGATGTTTTCTTTTTTTTTTTTTTCATTTTCGAGGTAATGGCACATCGCTTTCTTACCGGAAGTCAGGTAATCGCGAGAATCGTTCGACATAACGCATAAAATATTTCGAGAGACTCGTGCATTTACGAATTTTGTCGACAAGCACTCAATATGTTGAATTTTGAGGGAAAATTTCTCGATGCATATCAGAATTATAAACGGCCCCATTATACCTTTTGAAATTAATAATATTATTTCACTCATTCGATGTTATAACATTCGATGAGTACCTTAAGAAATTTGACTGAATAATTTTCTCAATAATATTTATTTCATTAAATAAATAAAAATTATTTTCTAACTTTTTATATTGTATTTTATTAATATTTATTAATATTTATTCTCTAGGTAGGAAAATATTATTTTTTTTGGCCAGAAAAAAATTTATACACGTACACACTCGGTCAATCGTAAATGAAATTTAAATTATTTCGATATTAAAGGAGGAGATATTTGCACAGACTGAGCAATAAGAGTCGAGGTCGATTTGATTCGATAAATTTGCAATATTTAATATTATTATTATTGGCAATCCCGAGTCAAGTACTTTGAAACTGATTTGTAGTCTTCTTAGCATTATAAATTGAGCCAAAGTACGTTCTTGGCTTTTTTTTTTTTAATGCTCAAATAATTGTGTGCACGCTCACGGGAAATAAATTTCCATTTGCCTTTCTCTCCTATAATATTAGGTCCGCGGAAGCCGATCGCACCGATAGTTTGAAGCGTCGGTCAATGAGAAAGAAAAAAAAACAAAATATCATCTCGTTAACGATCGTTTATCTGGCTTGTTGTGCCGTTGGGATTTTACGAGCATTCACCTAGTCCGAACATTTCTCTCTCTCTCTCTCTCTCTCTCTCTCTCTCTCTCTCTATATATATATATATATATATATATATATATATATATATATATATATATATATATATATATATATATAGCACAACAGTATATAAAACAAATGTATATGTATAGAAATGTTTACCCGGACTAGGTCGATATATATATATATATATATATATATATATATATATCTCGAGTAGATTTTTTTCTTTTTCTGTTTTCCTTCCATCAGCGACCATCCAACAAATTTCAGTCTCGCGTTCTCTGTTTGTCCTATCTTGGCAATTTTGTGTGTGTGTGTGTTTGTTTGTTTCGAAAAATAAACGACGAGTCTTCCCTCGTGTCAGCGTCGGGCTCGTGACAATCAGTAAGTGGAGAAATGTGCGATTGGTAAACCTTTTGTAAAATTGTCAGTTCGCGAAATTACATCAGGCATGTAAACCCCAAGATTTTAGCCCGAAGAAGCGAGAAATAATATGAAATTTATGCGAAATCTAATTATGGCAATAAAAGCCTGAGAATGGTGGTGAGGTGAGGTGGGGGGGGGGGGGGGAGAATATACATTAGTTGCTCCCATATATGGCACAATCTTCAATTATTATCTCTGATAATTTTTTTTTTTTTTTTTTTCCCCCAGAAAAATAAAATCCTTCAATTTTCAATTGAGAGAATTTTTTTCGAGGCCACATGGATTTTACAAATGACGAAACAAGGATTAAAAAAAAAAAAAATCGTCCTTCATTTTTTTTATCTCAAGGATTCTATTTGGATTTTAATTATATATATATATGCTGTATCGAAAGAGAAAAAATTATATCTCCAACAGCATCGCGAAATGAAAGATGAAATTGTGAGATGAAAAAAAAAAAAAATTCAATTGTAATAAGTCTGACGAATGGGAAAAAAAATTAAGGCACGCGATGTATTATACATGCACATGTGACCTGAATTTAAATCCAATAAAGCCCCAACGGGACAAGAGAAGAAACGGAAAAAAGCTTGAGCCTGACATAATGTCGTGGCGAGTAACATAATCACGTGGGATGTTTTTTTTTTATTTTTTTTTATTTTTTATTTTTTATTTTTTTACGAGGATTAATTGCAAAATAACTCACCATCTCCGAATGACGAGAATAGGAGAGCGAGCCAGAGGACGAGCGCTGGTATCCGTGTCTTCTGAAAAGGTTAAAGAAATAAAAATAAAATCATGACACGCATACACATATATATATATATATATATATATATATATACATATAGAGTGCATCTAATTTAATCGTTGATTTTTTTTTTTTTTAAATCTGAAAAGGTTACAAAAATAAAAATAATATATATATATATATATATATATATATATATATACATATAGAGTGCATGTATTTTAATCGTTGATTTTTTTTTTTTTTTAATCTGAAAAGGTTAAAAAAATAAAAATAAAATCATGACACACACATATATATATAGAGCGCATGTAATTTAATCATTGTTTTTTTTTTTTTATCTGAAAAGGATTTAAAAAAAAAAAAAATCATGACACGCATGTTTACAAGGCGTATATATAGAGTGCATGTAATTTAATCGTTGATTTTTGTTTTTTTTTTTTTTTTTTTTTTTTAAATCTCAAAGTACTTGACGTCGTGAATCGCGCGGTGCGCAAGCAGTATCTTCCAATTAGTTTCGGTAAATTCGTGCGTGCTCGATTGGATCAATGTGGGCTTTGCTTGTAAATTAATCGAGCGAGCTGTCTGTGTGAGAATTACAAGTGAAATCTCAATTTTATATATATATATATATATAGAATGACAAACTTTCTCACCTGGACCGTCACAGACGTCGGAAATTGTACCGATCTTTAATTCACTATATATATATATATATATATATATATATATATATATATATATCCCCATCCCCAAATTCACACAAATATTTGATGATTAATTTATTAACTTGACACAATTTATAAATTTATTCATTCTCATTGACCATTTTGATTTTTTTTTATCGATTAATTAACGATAATGCGATATCTTGATGTGTATTTCAAAATTGCACGAGACAAGATTTGGCCACGTCTGATAGTTGCGCTATATAAAAAATTCCATACGTGTGCTGTTGCAGATGTAAAAAAATATTCTTTCTCGCTCTCTCCTTCAGGAAATGGGACACGCCTCGTACACATTGTGTTGCAACTTCCGTTATTGGTATATAACATTCGCCTATTTATATATGAAGGATATATACCAATTTTTTTTCATATAAATCCATGTACGAATAATTAACGTATGATTTTTATTCTCAATATATATATATATATATGGATTCGTTATTAATGGAATTAAATTCTCATTATGAATAAATGCAGTTATTCGATTATTTTTATTTTCATTTTTGTTATTTTATTATTATTATTATTATTATTATTCATTGCATTAATCATCATTTTGTCCATGTGTGTTTGTGTGTATTTTATAATATACTTATTGTAAAATATTTTTTAATTTTCTCGCACTTATATTGGTATCACTGCTGTGAGCCTTTACAATGAATGCGGATGCGAGAGATAATGAACCGTTAAGCCTCGTAGGCTCGCTCGTCTCGTCATTTTCATCAATTGCTAATAAAGTCACGTACGAGGAAATGTCTGGGTGGGTGGTTGAACGTGTGCAATAGTCAAAATTCTCGCAGACGTTTTTCGTTTATGATTGATTTTTTTTTTTTTTTTATAATGAAAATTTTATAATTTTATCCAGTACGTCAAAGTCCCAGCCATGAAAGAAAAAAATGGGCGTGTCAAAAATATATATATATATTTATCATACACAAAACACTTTAGCCTAAAAATTGCTTTTATAATTCAAATAATATTTATATATATTTATATATATTTTTTTTCACTCTGGAAATTTACAAATTTTTTCGAATAATTATCATTCTCCATCATAATTCTTGCTTTATTATTCAAAATAAAAATTAATGTCAATTGAGGAGTTTTTATTTAATGATCGATATAGAAGAAAAATATAATTAAATTAATTAAATTGTCATTAAATCGCAATATTCTGTCGCGGTTGAATGGGATACTTTGACTAATACTGAGACATTCACCTGTGTCCCCTGTAAATTGTAAGGACTCAACTTAATTATTATCATACTCGGTACGATAATTGAAAAAATAATAGATAATTCTCATCATTCTCAATCAGCGATAAATTACGAGTGATCTCTGTTAATCTGGCCAAATTTAAGCCTAAAGTGCTCTAATTAAATTAATTTGATTTTCGATGATCCTTTTTGCTTCAAATCTCACTTTAAAAAAAAAACAAAAAAAAAATCTTTGAATTATTTCAAAAAATTAATCATCGACACAATTATATGAATAATGGAAAATTAATAATTCTAATAAATGATAATTTTGTCATTCGTTTGAATAATTTTTCGAGCAAATTTATTATATTTTTTTCATAGACTTGTCATGTCATGGCTCGTTGAAATTTAAACAAAACGAGGCACGACGACATAATGGAGAAAATATTTGTATTTCTCTCTCTCTCTCTCTCTCTCTCTCTCTCTCTCGGTCTCTCGTATAATGTAAATTATCATTGATCGACAAAGGGGGGCAGTCTCTTCTGCTTTAATCGCTGGAATTAATGGAGAGTTTGCAATGAAAAATAGTGCAAAAAAAAAAAAAGAAAAAACAAATTGTGATACATGGGCCAAGGTATATTAATAAATAAATAAATATATATGTATGAGACCGTGACAGACGGGCACTCCTGAGTTATGCAATTCAGTCAAGTCCCGTGGATACATATATACATATATATATATATATATATATATATATAAAGAGAAAGCACGAAAGAAAGAATAAAAGAAAGAAAGAAACGACTTTCTCGCGATAGTGGCGGGTGTTTCGGCGATATATATATATATATATATATAGTCACAGCAGCATAAATGTAACCAAAAGTACATATATATACAAAACGTTACGTCGACACTCGAACGTTCAATTAGCTAATTGTAAGCCGCAAGAATTAACAAGCCGACCTCGAATTCCTGGCTTTAGTCTCTATGTGTTTATTATACGCACACAGACACACACACAAACGAGAAAAATACCATAACGTTTGGGATGAAATGATAATACAAATATTAAGGAATAGAATGCATACTAGATAAAGTCCTCGAGTTGTGGGAGTCGAGATAGGTCGATATATACATATATATATAATAGAAATAATAATAATAATAATAATAAAAATGTATTTTATACTCATAGGCAATGAAGCGACCAGACTGCATTCTCTGGCGAATGTATTTTACTCTCGCACGAGCTCGCCCCCCCAAGCACCCAGAGAGGGATCGTGTGGCATTTCGATACTCTGTGATGCATTTTTATTAACATCTATATATATATATATATATATATACATGCCTCGATTACTTTGACTTTCTTTGTTCCATCTCGCAATTTTTCTCCTCTCTGGCTGAATTTCCATATGGAGATAATAAGCGCGCTTAAAGTTATAAACAGTATTGTGATTCTAATCTCGTTGACCCTGACCGCAAGACCTTTCCCATTATATGAATTTATTTATCATCATAACTGATTGGTATTTAATTTTATGAAATATTTATCAATCATGAGGCGAAAAAAAAAAGAAAATGGCAAAAAAAAATATTTCTCATTGTCATGTCCAGTTAGACATTGTTGCTGTCAATTTTATCAATCACGATGAAGAATATTTACGATAAATTTGCCGATTGATGTTTGCTAACTTTCTCTATAAAACACACACGTACCGGATTGGATGGAAATTCCACCAAGTTGTACGCGACCTTAAACGACCTTAAATTTTTTTTTTTTTAACCTTTCCGATGTCTATATCTCTATTTTATTACTGCATTCTGCTCAAGTCTCACGAGCACACGAGGCAGATGGAGGATAATTTTATATTGAGGGGTAAGAAAAAAAAACATTATTCAGGAATTTGGAGATTTATGTTTTTTTTTTAAATATACGATAAAAATATTATAAAATATGACAAATGTCCAAATGTGAATTACGACGTAATTTGGGTATTCGGGGAATTTGGGGCTTTATAGTAATAATGGCTATAAATATTTTATTTCTCGCCATTCGTGTTGACGACAAAAAAAAAAAAACATTCCGAATAAATTGATAGAATTAAAATTCTCTCCGATAGAGATTTTATAAGATTGAAATAATATTCGAATCGATTCTTCACTCCTTAATCGTTTGATGACGAATCATTCTTGACTCATCATTTCAATAACTTTCTATATGATCGTAAAAAAAAAAAAATATTTACAGATATTTCGTATTATTTGAATTGACTGGCAGCAAAAAAAAATAAATAAATAAAACGAGAAAAAAAAAGATAATTATTCATGATTAAATTACAACATTCAGATATATATTGTTATCCTCTGAATTAACGACACAAGGAAATGCCAAATGGACTGGTGAAAAAAATATTCTTATCTCAAGTTGCCAAAAAGCTTGGCATATGTTTTTTTTTTGTATTTTATTTTATTTCTTTTAAGGTTGTCGTGTTTTTACCACCAAAACCGGACTGCAATTTTCAAGGCCATTCAGATGCGATGAGATTCGTAAGAAAAAAAAAAAGAGTGAAAAAAATGATTGGCCAAATTTTTTTTTATACTTCGATACGTGGCAGGAGAATTATAATTGCAGCTCGAAAACGTCCTGCCCATAATAAGCCCAGTAAATTTTTTACTCATTCTCTCGGGTACAAGTTTATTTTTTATTTTTATTTGTTTCAATTTTTTCATTTTTTTTTTCATTCCTTCTGAATACACCGAGCAAAAGTTGTCGCGCATAATCGCATCGATGCGTTTTTTTTTTTTTTTTCATTTGAAAGGCGAGGAACCATCTTAAAGTTTTTTTTTTTCCTACTCGCGAAACGTGTAGGGTGAATCTCCATAAGATATTATTTTAACCCAGCTCGTCTTATCTTTAAAAAAAAAAAAAAAAACGCATCGATGCGTTTTTTTTTGTTTTTTTTTTTTTTTTTTTCATTTGAAAGGCGAGGAACCATCTTAAAGTTTTTTTTTTTCCTACTCACGAAACGTGTAGGGTGAATCTCCATAAGATATTATTTTAACCCAGCTCGCCTTATTTCAGCTTGAAAAAAATACACCACACGTTTTGGTGTCGTTAAGATTTTTTCATTTTTATTTTTTATGGATAACTTTTTTTTTTTTTGACCGAAGACGAAAATTATTTCTCGGTATGGAGGAGAATGTGAGATTTGGTCGATCCTGCCTCCCCGCCATTTCAATCACGACGACTACTTTACCCATGCACCAGGCTCACTTTTACTTTCTCAAGGAATTCGCTGCCGCGGGGCTCATATATATATATATATGCTTGCTGTCTTTATCACGTAGAAAATTTACGCCAGTATTTTTCCAAATGTTTATGTTTCCAGTTAAATTGCAAAATTTTCTAAAAAAAAGAAAAAAAATTGACAACGTTAAAAAAAAACAGCCCAGTTAAAAGAATCTTTGAAATGCCTAAAAATTATTCCCCTAAATGATTTGTTTGAAAAAAAAAAAAAAAACAGTAAAAAAAACCTCACAATTAAATAAAACATTTAAAATGGGGATTGCGTGATGGGCTGAAAAATATTTCTTTGCATAATGACCAGTTTTTATTTAAATAAAAAAAATAGAATAAAAAATATATAATATTATTCTGATCAGGCTAATGTGGAATAATCGAGATAAAAAAGTGTGTGTGACAAATAACGATAAAGCAGGACGAGTTGTGATGTAGATTTGTATGTATATGAAAATTTCAACGACGACGACGACGAGAGTAAAAGTGACCGAACGAGATTTTAAAACGAAAATAAATAAATATGTCCTGTGACCTGGAAAAAAAAAAAAAAAAAAAAAAAAAAAACTTGCAATGGCTCACAGAGACGAAGAGAGAAGAAAATAGGAAAGAGCGATCGAAGAAAGGGTCAAGTAAACTCGCGGAGGCTTTTAAAAAAATATATATATATATAATATTATTCTGATCAAGCTGATATGGTCCATGGAATAATCGAGATAAAAAAGTGTGTGTGACAAATAACGATAAAGCAGGACGAGTTGTGACGTCGTATATTTGTATGTATATGAAAATATCAACGACGACGACGACGACGACGAGAGTAAAAGTGACCGAACGAGATTTTAAAACGGAAATAAATAAATATGTCCTGATGTGTATAAAAAAAAAAAAAAAAAAAAAAAAAAACCTGTAACGGCTCACAGAGACGTCGACGAGAGAAGAAAATAGGAAAGAGTGATCGGAGAAAGGGTCAAGTAAACTCGCGGAGGCTGTAAAAAAAAAAAAAAAAAAAAAAAACAGCCTGTACATCACGAGCCAAGAGCAGCATCCTTTATAAAGGTCAACCACAGCTCTTGCTGTCCTCGCTCATCGTGGCGTTTTTTTTTTTTTTTTTTTTTTTTTTTTAAATACTTTTCTTTTTTTTTTCCATCAATAAACGCGCAACTTTCGTCCCGTATAATTTTTCCTTTCGCACATTCCAAACTTGAAATGGATACAAAATCGTTTGCGAAGGTCGCCCCATTGCTCGTCGCCAATGAGCCGAAGAAGGTCGTTGTTTACTTTTTTTTATTTTTTCTAAACTATGCGAAAGAAATTTGACGTCACGTGAGTGTAGTGGAACTTGCGTGTCTGCGAAATTTTGAAAATAATAATGATAATAATAATAATAATAATTAAAAAAAAAAAAAAAAAAAAAAAAAAAACATCCGCTTTCACGAAATCCTCGTTCACAGTGCGACGATACGAGGCTGGACAGTTTCGTTCATTTAAAGATAGACATGCTTTTAACCGATTTCTCAAATATTTTTTGTCTGTGGCAATTTTTTATGAAATGGAAAAAATTTCATCATTTAATAATAATAATAATAATAATAATAATAATAATAATAATAATAACAACAACGACGGTAATTAAGTGATATCAATATATTTTTAGCGTATACAAATATCAATAAATATATTACTTATTTGTCATTATTATTATTAATACATTTATATAGACTGGAGAATTGAGTGTTTTTTTTTTTTTTTTTTTTTTTTTTTTCCACTATACTGGCTAATTTAAAGCATCGACCCTACGGCGATACTGTGACTTGATGACGGCAGACGGTCTTTTACCCGTACGACGTTAAATACTAACACGGCCTCGCGGCAAATTTTGCAATTCGAAATTATTGCCACACTCTCTCTGGCGTGCGCGCGCGCTCCTTCTTTGACTCTCTCGCGAGCATCAGAGAATATCTCGAAGACTATGTCGTATAATTAATTTTTCACACCAACAATAATATCATAGAGAATTGAGAAAAATATATTTCTCTCTCTCTCTCTCTCTCTCTCTCTCTCTCTCGTTTCTTTGTTGGAATAAAGCCCGATTATACCGTTTGACACACTCTATAATAAGGGAGAATATCTCGAAGACTATGTCGTATAATTAATTTTTCACACCAAAAATAATATCATAGAGAATTGAGAAAAATATATTTCTCTCTCTCTCTCTCTCTCGTTTCTTTGTTGGAATAAAGCCCGATTACACCGTTTGATACACTCTATAATAGGGGAGAATATCTCGAAACGAAGATGCTACCGGTTGTTGTAAAATCACGAGATTACGTCAAATTTTTCTCCTCAATTCACTCGCAATTATATAAGAAAACATATTAGCATTAAAATACTCTTTTTAAATATATACAAACGTAATAAATTTCTTGAATGAAAAATCTTAAGGGGGCCACGCTCGTCACCCTGATAATTAAAATGAAAAACAATATTTTTTAAATATTTTTTAAATATTTTCAAATATTTTTTAAATATTTTCAAATATTTTTTAAATATTTACGAAAATATTTTTCACACAAAGAATAATATCATAGAGAATTGAGAAAAATATATTTTTCTCTCGTTTCTTTGTTGGAATAAAGCCCGATTATACCGTTTGATACACTCTATAATAGGGGAGAATATCTCGAAACGAAGATGCTACCGGTTGTTGTAAAATCACGAGATTACGTCAAATTTTTCTCCTCAATTCACTCGCAATTATATAAGAAAACAATTAGCATTAAAATACTCTTTTTAAATGTATACAATCGTAATAAATTTCTTGAATGAAAAATCTTAAGGGGGCCACACGCGTCACCCTGATAATTAAAATGAAAAATAATTTTTCTACAATATTTTTGTCAATATTTTGATTTCTGTGTGTCATTTTATTTTTCAATTATATTTATCGTATGAAAAGAATGTTTTATATATGCTCTGAGACGAAATAAAAATATTCTAGCCCATGTAGTTGATTGAAAAAAAAATAATAATAATAATATTTTCGATATCTCAGGGTAGAAAATATTATTTTTTTTCTTAATATTTTTCTCGTCGTGTGAAATTATCGTGGATGACGATCGGTGAAAAAAAAAAAATATATATATATGTATATATTTACGAGACAGTCTAACGATCGACGTCCGTTGCAAAAATCTCTTTTCTCTCTCAGAACTTGCTATATTATCATTATAATTTCAAGGCTGCAGAAAGTTTCATCCGTTATAATCGAACTATTCTACCGTGTTGAGGAGTTATCCCGTTTGCGATCGCGTGCAGCTCATGACTGGCAAACACGAAAAGTTAGAAAAAAAGGGAAAAAAAAAAAAAACACCATTCAGACTCGCTCTCTTCGACCTCATAAGCTATATATAGTCGCGAGCTAAGTTTTCGACACACAAATGCATTTTAGCCATATGAGGTGCATTTCAAATTTATTTAATTTTTTAATTGACGAAAAAAAAAAAAAAATGTTTTCTCACCCAATCCATGGTCGATGAAAATGTTGGTCGAGAATTATTTTTTCCAGTTGCACGAAGCTCTTGTCATACAAGACTTTTTATCAAGCCAGTTGAACTCGGCGTGACCTTTCAGGATTCACGCATCCTGACGCCGAAAAATAAAAATAAAAAATGGCACGTTCACCTCACTATTTATTATTATTTTTATTATTATTCGTAAAACGTTCTTTACCCTTTAATTATTTTTGTATTTTTTTTCTTTCGATTTATTATTATTATTATTAATAATTTTATTATTTTGTTGCAAAGGGATATTAAAATTTTCACTGGATGAATTAAATTATTGAGCAATTCGCGCTGATAAGTAAAATTGATAAATATTTTTAAACCGAGCCGGGAAAAATCTCATGTGGTGAAATCCCTTTCGCGTTCTCCAAGGTGCTACACGGCACTGTTACTTTCATGGGTGTTCTTCGTCCAGGTAAAACTCCACCTCTTCAATAATCCCCACCAGCCGGAACGAGAACGATTCTCTTTTGCTTGGCATACACGGCATTCCCCGTTTCTTTGCAGACATATATATATATATATATATATATATATATATATATATATATATATACATATGCATATAAATAGAAAAATATTCACATATGATGCATTTTCCTCCACTTGAGCCACCCGAAATATTAACGTTTTAAATTTATCCCTTTAATCAGGAGATTTTTTTAATTATAATTTAATTGACTCGTGCCTTGAAAATTAGACATCGTATTGACAATTTAAAAAAAAAAATTGTCATCTTTACTTTTAGTAGAAGAAAAAAAAAATCCATACCAAATTAAGAGTGAAAATATATCAGCGTTATAACTTCTCCTCCCTCTCGTAGATATTTCTCTGTTTTCAGAAAAATGTAAAAAAATATTAAAAAAAAATAACACGAGTATATTTCATGACTTACAGCAGGTGAATTTAATTCTTTTTTGAATTATTTTTCTTATTTGACCAAATTAAAAATAAATAAAAAATGAAGTATTAATTTTCTTTTTGTGGTAAAAAGAATAAACACAAGTATTTCATCACTTACAGGACTTACAGGATTAATTTAATTCTTTGTTGAATTATTTTACTTATTTTATCAAATGAAAAATGAAAAATTAAAAAATTATTAATTTATTGGATTGGCTGAAGTAGAGTGGAATGTCTTATATATATATATATATGTATCGGAGGCTCTCTTAAAAAGAGAGACTCTCGCTATGTCGTGACGATTCGTCCAATTTGGTAGGTGGGAGAGACCTCGGCACAGGTGAAAGGTAGACAATTCTTTCTATTTGACGTACCATCGGGACTAAAAGGAAGCCGGCCGGTTCATCACACATGCAAGATCATAGTCACGTATTTTACTCGCTTCGTGAAGAATGCAGGTGCCTGTGTCTGTGTGTGTAAAAGTGCAACGATAAATTTGCATCAGAAAAAAAAAAAGATAATTTTAAGGTCAAATTATTGCCATGAACTATTCAGGATGGGACGGATTTTTTTTTTTTTAACGTTTCTGGCAGTTTTTGAAAAATCTTTTTGCATGCAAAATTTTACGTCCACTTTTTCTTAATCAGATGATTCAAGTTATTTAAATTATATATCGACTTGCTTCATTACTAAATGTGATAATTTTTAGTCGATCCAATGGTCAAAAAATTTGGCAATTTTTCACGAACGATTCCTATGATGAAAACTAGAGACCGGTTTTTTTTTAATTTATTTTTTGTGGCAATTCCTCATGGCCTCAATTAAAAAAATTATTACTTTAATTCAATTTACCGTGTTGATGGACATTTAAGTTATTTTTATTTTTTTTGTGACAATTCCTCATGGGCTCAACTAAAAAAATTATTACTTTGATTCAATTTACCGTGTTGATGGACATTTTAGTTTTTTGTTTTTTTGGTGGCAACTCCTCATGGCCTCAACTAAAAAAAATTATTACTTTGATTAAATTTACCGTGTTGATGGATATTTTAGTTTTTTTTCCTATGAGTTTTTTTTTAATCCATAGAATTAGCCAAAGTAACTACGTAGACTAATTATCGCTCGAGTTTGTCCATTTACGTATAAATATGTAAAACGAGCTGTTTACACACGTAGGACGAAGTCAAGTCAGGTATTGCTCACAGACTCGATGAAATATATATATATATATACACAGGCTTTCTGCCCTGAGAAATCCGAGGGAGTTCTCGAACCCCAGTTACATGCCATTAACAGAGGTTGTTTGCCTCGAGATTTTTTCTTTTTTTTTTTTTTTTTTTTCTCCGAGTGCGAGAATTTAAACAAACGACAGAGGGAAAAAGTTCGGGAACGTGATGAGAAATTAAAAGCAACGACGTTGTATTTTATTCAAAGACCGAATAACGTTGTAAAAAAAAAAAAAAATTAAAGTTAGAAATGAATCATTTAAAAGGAAGATGAAAAAAAATAAATTAAACGAGTCGACATTGAAATTTGAAAATTAAAAAAAAAAAAAAACAGTAAATTTTTTTTTTTTCTTTTTATAATAAAATCTTTACATGTACGATCTTGCGATCGCGCTTATGAACGTTAAACGATTCTATTTACATCATGGAAAACATTTTGATGTAGCAAAACAAAAAAAATATTAGGTTTACCTAAATTATCCAGTAATGTCTTGTTTTTTTTTTACAAACTCGAAATTATCGTGATCGACGACTAGATAGCATTTATTCCGCAGCCAGTCCCACGCTCTCCGGATCGAGAATTCCTTTTTTGCTTCTTTTGCTCGACTCGTCTGAAATGCAAAAAAAAAAAAAAAAAAAAAAGGAAAAAAACATTTTTAAAAAACCAGAAAAACGATAAAAAAAAATAATAATAATAATCAACGGCGCCAGGCATTTGGAATGTCAAACGACACGCCTGTGAACGGTGTGAGGGTGATCGGAATTCACGAATATCACCTTGGTGAAAATGTTTTGCAGTTCGCTTTCTAATGTCATCGACATCCTCCTCGGCCTGGGCCCATTCCAGTGCCAATCTTCTGCCATACAAATGGGTACTTTGGCAGAGAGCCTTGAAAGCTCGCTAAAAAATTAATATACTCAAAAAAATTCATCTTGATAAATTTACATTTTTATGAAATTCTCAAGAAAATGAAAAAAGTTTTTTTTCTTTTTTTTTTTCAATATATGAAAATTAAATAATTTACATATTTTGCATATTTTTGTTTGAAATATTTGTGAAATATATATTTTATATTTCAGATGAATTTGATGATAAAAAAAATTGACAAACTTTGGCATCGCTCTTTGTGTAATATTCGATAAATGCGAATCCTCGATGTTTCTCAACGCCCACCAATTTTTTTGGTAATCTTACGGCTTTTAGTTCACCAAATGCTCTAAAAAATAAATTAAGAAATTAAAAAAATATATATATAGTTTTAATTATGACTTTGCCTCGGTAAAAATATTTTTAAATCTTACTTGAATAATTCCGTTATCTCATTGGCATTCGCTTGAAATGGAATATTTCTTACGAGTATTTTTGTTCCCGTTTGTGGAGTAATTTTTGAAGTCTTTTTCGTCGTTGCCACGTCGGTTCTAGAGGCAAAATATCCACGATATATATATATATATATTTTTTTTAAATCGACTTTACGGTTTTTAAATATTTTTTTGGTGTTTTAAAAATTACGACTCACCCCAATGTTCGTTCTGATCTTTTGAGCTCGAGTGTTTTATCGTCAAGAACGGTCATTTGCAATTGTTTGAGAGCGCGCTCGGCATCCATTTTATATTTGTATCTAACAAAACCATAACCCATTGACAATTTTTGTCCCGGATTGTTTGGATCTTTTTTCGTCGCTACAGTCGCATAATGCAATTTTCCGCATTTTGAAAAATACTGTAGAAAAAAAAAAAAAAATCTTTAGAATCATTTCGTGCCACATTGACAAATTTTCTTACATTTTTCAATGATTCGTCAGTGGTGGAAAAGTTTAAATTTTTCACAAAAAGTGTCGTGTCAGGTTCTGGCTCTTCCTCCTCCTCTTCTTCTTTTTCATCCTCCTCTTTGACGACCTCCATTGTTTTTTTTTCGCTCATTTTATTCCCTTCAATGATAGAATTTTCATCCCTCTTTTCGATCTTTTTCGAGTTTTGCTCTTCTGGCTTTTTGGCAGATTCGATGAAACTTTTGTCTGGCGCCCATTCGAGATAAAGTGGCAAATGTTTGAATTTTGTGTAAGCCAATTTTCCAAAGGCTTTTCGAGCTTCTGACGGCTCGAGAAATTCGACGAGGGCTTATTGGAAAAATATGAAAAAATTAAAAATTACGAGAAGAAAAAAAAAATCAATCTAGAATAAAATGGAAAATTAATGAGATTCTTTTTTTAATTTTTTATGATTTATTTGAGGAGTTTTTTTTACCGGTGATTCCTGACGGTGGCATAACGACGCGGCCAAGTTCGCCAAATTGAGCAAATTTTTCACGTATTTCACGAGGTTTCGTTTCCGTTGGAAGATTTTTCACGAGTATGACATTTCTCGAACGTTTTTCCGGTGTTTGATTGAAAGCATCCAAACGAACGCCATTTTCTTCCAAAAAATTTTTCGTCTCTTGTACCAATTGAGTCTCACCAAGGGCAAGTCTCACAGCAACGCTGTTGCCCTTTTCACCATCTTCCAATACTTTTTCCTTTGTCGTGCTGTAAGCCGAAGCGATTGCATCGACGATTGCATTTTGTCCAAGAAATAAAGTATTCCAATTATGAGACGAGCTGGCTATTGCTTTTTTTTCAATTTCTTTCTTCTGCTTGTAACTCATGCCATCTGCAATATTGAAAAATTAAAAAAATTCTTCATTTTGTTTTACATCTGTAGAGAAAATAAAAATCGGTGTAAAAAGGCAAAGGAAAAAAAAAAAAGATGACGAATAATTGACGCAGGATTCTAAAATAAATTGCAATAATCCCGTTTTTCAGGCTTTTTAGTTTGGCAAAAAAAAAAAAGAAAAAAAATATATTTTTCTTAATTTTCGTCTTACCTTGTTCAAGTAATTCAGTTGCCGATGGTTTAGCCTTGCCAGGAAGCAAATGAAGCATTCGACCATCTAAAATTGAACCATCTAACTCCGAGTATGCTTTAGCCGCGTGTTCGGGCATCATAAAAGTCACAGTGCCGAAACCTTTTGGTTTTCTTGTTGTTTTGTCAATCGGTAAATTAACCTCTGACAGAGGGCCATATTTTTCAAAAATATTTCTAACATCATCCTCGGTCGTTGTGTATGATAAATTTCTAACAAACATTCTGCCAGATTCGGCAATGCTTTCCTCATTTTTAAGGGCATCCTCCTGCTCTTTCCATCTTGAATCTCCGTTAAATTTTTCATTATCATTAATTGCAATGTCAATATCATCTTTAGCCTCGTATTTTGTGACCAACAAACGTTTACCCTCGAGAAAACTTTTATTTTTATTCAATGCCTGATTCATGTGCTTTTCCATTTTAAAACCGACATAAGCTATACCCTTAATTTTACGAGGTACTCTTATTGATTTTGCCTTTAATGGATGAAAAAATTGTTTTATATGTTTTTTCTTGTGATTGCATCCCAATCCTCGAACTTTGACCGTGTAAAATTTCGTTGGGCCATGACCAATTTTTTCACTCTTATCCTCAATACTCGAAGCATCTTTTTTACCCTTGAGTGCTTGCATGTACTCGAGATCGGATAATTTTTTATCAGCCATTTTGTTCTCTTTTGGAATTTCTTCATTCTCCTCCTCGGGCGCTGAGACATCTGGCTCGGAATTTTCATCCTTCTCTTTGATCTCGTAATTGTCCATTTTATCGAGAGATTTTCCTGTGTCGTTGTCCCAAATCATTTTTGCTTTTTCACCAGCATGACTTTCGAGAAATTCCGTAAAAAGGGGATCATCTTTGTGCTGTAACAAATTGGTTTGTTTTTTTTTTTTTAATTTTTCGCACAATATTTACGTCAAAAGGAAAATATGAGGGGGAATTTTTTTATTAAATTATTGAGCGAACGAGTTCAAATTGGAGCCATTTTTTTTTAATTATCCTTTTGTCTCTTTCTGCATCAGAGCCAAACTTGCAGACGATTTTTTTTCTCGATAAATGCAATGGGAAAATTTCGATAAATAAAATGGCTGACTAAAAAAAAAAAATCTAAAAAATTAAAACTCTGATCTGATCTTGTAAATTTTATAAGCTGGCCACTTAAAAATTCAGCTTGGATGATTTATAATGTTTTTTAGAATACCTTTTCAAGGGCCTCAGCAATTTGGGCCTTTTCCTTTTCTTTTTTTTCCTTTTTCTTATTTTTCTTGCTTTTCTCAGTTTTCTCCTTGACCAAATAATCCTCGTTTGATTTCTTGGGCTCTTCTCCATTTTTCAGCAATTTCTCGTGTGCTGAACTGTCGGCAGAATATTTGCTCCACGATTTTGGCTTGGTGACATCTCCTGAAATTGGAAAAAATTTCATATACAAAAAGAAAAAGAAAAAAAAAATCAAATTGGCCAAAAATTTCCTAGAGACACGAGATAAAATTTACCTAGGCCAGCACAAGACTCTACAGAAATTTTCGAGGTGTCTATGCAAGTTTTGTCAAAATATTCTGTCGCAGCTTTTGCCTGATCCTCAGTTTTAAAGCCGATAAAGCCAAAACGACGAAATTTTCCATCTTTGGTATATTTGAGTTGTACATCCGTGACGATACCTTTTTCGCTAAAAATCTCTTTGAGTTTTACGTCGGTGATCTGCGAGGGAAAAATTAAATAAATAAATTTGTCCCAGGTTAACACAGGGTTAATATGAAAAATAAATAATAATTTTGATTTCTTGGCTACTTACGCTTTTGGGCAAATTTTTAACTATCAAACGTGACATTTTTGTTCATTAATTGATTAACCATTGAAATTTTTTTAATATATATTTTGTTTCTTTTTTTAAATTGTAAATATTACCCATGTGTTTCAAATCGAGCATGGGCTCTTTTTTTTTTTCTTTTCTACTCTCTTGAATCGTGAAATATAATTTTAGACGGAGACACGTAGAAGGCAGCAGCTGTGACAAATTTATTGACAGTGCCATCTTTTAGTGTGGAACTGAACCAGAAGCCACAACTCAGAAATTACTATCAATGGTATCAACGAAGATTGCAATCTTCGGTGATGGTATAATATAATAGAACACAAAAACTTTGCCTCTGGTTTATGGTGATGTGCTACTACTCTGTCGGTAACGAAAACTTTGTACGAAAATTCTCTCCTAATCTCTCGGACAAACTTTTTTCTTTTTTTTTTTTTTTTTTACAAAGTTTTTATTTATAATTATTGCCACACATCTTTGGTTATCTCTCGGACAAACATTTATAATAGAGAAGAATTTTGATACCGGAGTAAAAGCAGCTGTCTCTCTCGCACTCGGCAAAACGCAGAAACTGTTTTACCAACAGAGGCGTAGCACATTAAACTTTGACCTATTTCAAAGAGACTAAACATTTTATTTTCTCTCCACACGTTATATATTTGATGGATTTTCTTAATTTTTTTCTCAAAAAAATCTCTGTGAATAATTCTCTATTTCTCTCAATTTTTATTTATTCGTTCAACAAAAATTTGGTACAAAAATTAATTAAATAATTCCTCTATAGTTTAGATTTAACGAAAATTTGAATTTTCAATATTCGAAAAAAAGAAAAAAAACATTTATAGTCCGTTTGTGCCCTTTTTCGATACTTTTGTACGATATATATGTATATATATGTATATATGTATATATATAGTGAACTTTGTCCTACCATCATATGTCGAGGGGGAGGAAAAAAAAAAATTCACCCTCTGTCTGATCCTTTTTATCATTGTCTCTCGATAATAATAAAATGCTACGTTCTTTTTTTTTCGACTTGTTGAAACTTTTGCCAAGTGCATGATTATAGGTTTGTTTTTTGTGCAGACTGGCAAGAGAGTTTATAGGGCACAAACATACAAGTTTTCCTCTATAAACGAAAATTAGAGCTATATAAAGCTCGTGAATAAAAGATCTTTCGGCTCTCGCTTCGTCTCTATATATATATATATATATATATGTATATAAAGTTGAATGCTCGCGTGTCTATATATATATATATATATATATATATATATATATAGACACGCGAGCATTCAACTTTGTAGCAAAAATGCTCTCAGTTTGTCTATACATATATTTGTTTTATACACTTTATGCAGTCCGATCGTTCGATCGGAAATGAAACAATTTTTATTTCACTGCAATATTTCCTTCAGTCGAGGGGATATTCTGTACTAGGTTGGTGTGTCGAGTAATCCGCAGTTACGTTTTACCATCAGAACGAAGTGGATCTTTGTGCATCGCGATCGTTCTCGACATGTCAATTTATTCTGTCGTTGAATAAATATTTATTTATTTATTTATTTATTTATTGCAATTTTTTTTTTTTTTTTTCTTTGCCATTATTTCGATGAGTATTTTTTTTTTGTAATGGAATGAATTATAATCAAGTCATCGATTTTAAAAGTGCAAAGTAACTCGCTGCTGTATTGACGATCTGAATAAGAAAGAGATACAGAAAAAATTATTAAATATATTTTTCGGTGCCACACGTGTGTTTCATGTCGGGGAAATTAATCAATTGATCAAATTGATATTTATTTTATTCAAAGACGTTTTATACAATAATCTAAAATCCATAATTTCGATCATTCATTCTGTCCTTGAATAAAAATTTATTTATTTATTTATTTATTTATTTATTTATTAGGAATTATTAAATATATTTTTCTGTGCCACACGTGTGTTTCATGTGGGGGAAATTAATCAATCGATCAAATTGATATTAATTTTATTCAAAGACGTTTTATACAATAATCTAAAATCCATAATTTCGATCATTCATTCTGTCCTTGAATAAAAATTTATTTATTTATTTATTTATTAGGAATTATTAAATATATTTTTCGGTGCCACACGTGTGTTTCATGTGGGGGAAATTAATCAATCGATCAAATTGATATTTTCATTTTATTCAAAGACGTTTTGCACAATAATATAAAATCCATAATTTCGATCATTATGGATTTTTTTTTTCGTCACTGCGAAACCATTCGATGATAATTCATTGGGTTGAATTTACATTATCGACGGAGTAGAAATTATATTGCGCTCTCACTTGAAAATTTTTAATATATTTTTAACAAATATGTAAAAATTGTGACAGGGATAGTTTGAAAAAAAAAAACATTTTATTGCATTTAATTCAGTAATTTTTGAGAAAAAGTGTGATTTTGAATTTTGAGGTTATGAGATGCAGATTGACGTCATTGGTTGGCCAACTCTTCTGTCGTGCGCAGTGAATTAGTTTAAACATTTTAATATATTTATTAGGTGTGAATTCTAATAGCGATTTTTTTTTATTTTTTTTTTTACACTCCACTCTTGCCCATTTGAGTGTGTGGGGTCATTTTGTCAAATATATATGAGATATTAATTACACGAAATTGTGCCGGAAAATAAATTACGTTTTTCGATGATAATTCTTTCATCATTATCGTGATTATTTTTAATTAAATTCTGACACAATATCATCCCTGCTATTATTATTATTATTATTATTATTTTACTCACCGCAGTTATTTGACTGAGATTAACGTAAAATATTCCATACGCGGTGCACTTGAACTCTCTCTGAGATCTCATCATAATTACGAGTAATTGAATTTTGAATTTTTTACAACGTTCTGTCCATTGACAATCGTAAGCTGCTTGCGCAATCCGACCAGACTGAAATCACATTTATTGCTCCGACGCATTATTGCATAATGAGAAAAAATATAAAAAAAATATATATATATGAGAAATAAATTGATCCAGCAAATTAAATTATTATTATTTTTTTGTTTACGTCGAACTGGAATTAAAAAAAAAGATTTTCCATGTATATTAGAGCGCCAAATTCTAACCTGTTGGGTTAATGTTTCGGCATAGCCGCAGTATATCACAGCTTGAATTATCAAGGTCACCATGTGTATCAAATACTTGATGACATCGTCCCAATTGCCTTGCGAAATTTCCTACAAATGTTGAATATTTAATTTATGATTTTTTTTTATTTTTTTATTTTTAACTTAAATTTTTTAATTTTTTTTTTTACTCCCCTTCGATTTTATACGTCACGAATATTTAAATAAAAGAGACCTGGTCAATGCGATACGCGCAGAAACACATGTTTGCTGCTGTCAGCAACATCATCAGAAACATTATGGGATTAAATAAATTCTCAATGATTTTGCAATACCTGAATGACAAAATTTATTCAATTAAATCAACAATTGCAATCGATAATTGCAATCAATAAAATTAAAACAATCAATATATTATAATATCAATATTTGATTTTGACAAGTTGACTATTTTATTAATTTATTAAAATAAAAATTAATTCTAACGTGTATAGACGATGATGCCGTTTCGTTATCATCAATAATCGATGGATCAATTCATTTTCATTCACTGTTTCGTGATTATCGACTTTTATGTATTTCAGATCGTGAAATAAAATCTGGGTAAAAAAAAGGGTTTTTTTTTTCACTGCCATTGCAAGTAAATAACAAAAAAAAATGATAATAATAATAATAATAATAGAAAAAAAAGACATTAATTTTGTAAATTTTTAATAACTCGAAATTGTATTGCCGTATGCGTAGTGAGTTGGGCAAACAGACCGTCTGTTGCCATCCAATAAATAACGAAAAATATAAAAATAAATTGTTCCCAAGTAATGCAGATGATATATTTTGTTAAGGTGTCTGTTGAGAATGGATAGGTCGTTGGATAAACCGTGACGGTTAAATCGTAAGGCTCACTCGTCACATTTTTCTTAAGATGATGCATCAAAAGATTTCTGAAGAGATAAATAATTTTTTTAATTTATCCATTAACTTGGTTGTCGATAAATTATTATTATCATTATTATTTTCATAGTTATTCGGCTCTTACATGTATGGCTTAACGGCGTAACTCGAGACCAAAATTATTATCATGAAGTTGTAATATTTACACACCGAATAAGTTCTTTCAGCAGATTGAATAATTTCTTTTCTGAGCTTTACTCGAGATTTTGATTCCTCCCACATGACTGCCAAACCTCTCAGCAGTCGATGCAATGCTTTCCTCCACGTCCACAATCTTATACCCTTGGGTATAATTTTTTTTTAGTTTTTTTTTAATTTTTAATTTCTATTTTTAATTTTTTTTTTAACATTTCATCCCCTTGGGAATTTGAAATTCCATCGGGGGAAAAGATTCGTATCAAAAAACGTAGTTCATCCTATATATTGCATATTTGATTTTTCAAAAGTAAATGATAAATTATACGAATAAAAAATAAATTTATTTTCGGCACATGGATATATGCTTCAAAATGTATCTACTTTTTTTTTTCATGTTCTGGGGGGTATTCCGAACAAAATCTCGTTCGGGAATTTTTTTATAAACGAATTAGGAAAAAAAAAAAAATAGGAATTAACTAACTCGAAATTATTATTTTTTTCTTCTCTCAACTTTTAGTATTGTTTCGAATGGAAAATTATGCGGTGAAAAAAAAATCGAGTCGAAGATAACTCTGACTCACCGAGCGTAAAAAAAAAAAAAAAATGGCCAAGGAATGTAGAAAAAAAAATTGTCACAATCAGCTATAAAAAATTAGTGAAATTTCAATAAAATATTCTAAGCGCGTCCACGTGGCCCGTACAGGGTAATATTTATGCACTTGGATCGTGCCATGCCCACCTGCGCAAATTGCTGCAGAGTGTAAGAAGTAATGACGAAGTACGAAATAATCGGAAAGTTTATTATTTGTTTAAATGATAAAAAAAAAAAACAAAACAAAAAACAAATGAAAAAATTTCATTGTAAAAATATACAAGAGATTGAATTTTTTTTTACCTTGACCGAAATGAGAATTGCCGATAGCATCGGAGCAAAAACTTCAATCGCATAATCTGGTTTGTCATTCCAAACTTTTAATATTGTACGAAATTCGCACGTTGCAGCGAATAATATGTGAAAAATGCCAATTCCAAATGGCACAAATTCCCATTTTGTTAAATTTTTCGTGACCTTTGACCCGGTAAAAATTTTATTCATGGAGAACAAACCGGCAATACGTAAAAAACGAACGTCACGTCCGAGAAATTTTTCAAACGGCACAAATTTCACATTTTGCCGAATATTTTTCTCGATATTTGTCTCGATAGTCTTATCAGTGTTTACCATCGCTTTTTTTTTTTTTTTTTTTTTTTTTTTTTTCTCTCTTTGTCAAATCGCTCGATGTTATCAGAAGACTTTTTCTCTCTGAAAACTTTTGTCCGTTTGCCCTTGCGCGAGCAGCGAATACAAGAAAAGAATTATTGCGGTGGGGGGTCGAGGGGTCGGCAGGGGGGGGGGGGGTTAGTGGGTAATCTTTGTCGTTGGTATATCCTGTTGGAAAACGTATCAACGATATGTATAGACACAAACACACGACCTACGATATCACCCTTGATGGAAGTTTCACCCTTAAATAATTTATTGGATACGAGAGGGTTGATCTAACTGCAAGAATGTTTGCGTGCAAGAGATAATGATGGGTTACATTGTGAAAAAGACGCGTTTTTCCGTCGCTTTTGTCATCCATCGTTTATGGATTTCACATTATCCCTTTTGTTCGAACTCTCGTGTTTTTTTTTTCTCTCTTTCTTTTCTTTATTATTATTATTATTATTTTTCGTATTAACATCGAAGCGAATCCCCATGTACATTTTTCCAGGACTTATTTTCTGCCAACTATTGTATTGCGTTTGATCAGAAAATGGCGCGCATGAATCATCAACAATATTGTGCCTATATAGGCATAAACGTATATATATATACAGATAAAAACATCATAAAATTCGAAGGTAAAAAAAAAAGGTCAGCTGATTGTCACCGGACATTTCTTTATAATTGTGTGTTTATTGGCATTTGGGTAAAATTATTAACAAGAATTAGCAAAATTACTCGGATGAATAAATTTATTTTTTATTCGAATAATATTTATAGTGAACAATCAAATATGTACAAATTCTTTTTTTTTTCTCTTCAATTTAATTAAATTTTTTTAAATACACATTTTTATTGGTATTAAAATCAAGCCATTGTTTTCAACAGTGCAAAATAACTTGCTGCTGTATTAGCAATCTGTATTGAGGGAGGAAAAAAATATATTATCCTTTTTCCATAAATAATTCCATAAATAATTAAAAAACTTTTGCGGTTAAAATTAGTCGAGTCGAAAAATATAAATAAATTTATTTATTTTTTCTTTAATTTAATTAAATCTTTTAAAAAACACATTTTTTTCGTATTTAAATCAAGCCATTGTTTTCAATAGTGCAAAATAACTTGCTGCTGTATTAGCAATCTGTATTGAGGGAGAAAAAAGAAATATTATCCTTTTTCCATAAATAATTCCATAAATAATTTAAAAACTTTTGCGATTAAAATTAGTCGAGTTGAAAAATATGAATAAATTTTTTTTTTATTCGAATAATATTTATAGTGAACAATCAAATATGTACAAATTGTTTTTTTTCTCTTCAATTTAATTAAATTTTTTTAAATACACATTTTTATTGGTATTAAAATCAAGCCATTGTTTTCAATAGTGCAAAATAACTTGCTGCTGTATTAGCAATCTGTATGGAGGGTGGAAAAAAAAAATTAATTATTCTTTTCGCATATGAGACATTTGTATAATTAATTGAGAATTTTAATATGAAAATATACTTACTATAGTTATTTGATTGAGATTTGCATTGAAAAATCCATAAGCTGTGCAATTAAAAGACTTTTGCGATCGCATCATAATTATTTGCAAAAGAATCCTGAATTCTTTATTACGATCTGTCCATTGACACTCATAGGCTGCACGCGACATGAGACCCGACTGTAATAAAGAAAGAAAAAAAAAAAAAACACAAGACACGCGTTATCGAACGTCGAAAATTTGCTACTTTTTTTTTATTCTTACCTGTTGAGTCAATTTCTCGGCGTAACCGCAATATATAATTGCCTGGACAATGAGAGTAACTGCATGAAACAAATATTTCACAACTTCGTCCCAATTATGTTGGGACATTTCCTTAAAAAGAAGAAAATAAAAGCTTGAAACTTAAAACTTGAAAGAAAAAAAAAAAAAAAAAATTGTTTATATCGAGGAACGTGAATTATATGAATTGATCGATATAAATTTAAATACCTTTTCAAGGCGAAATACGCAGAAACACATATTAACAGCGGTGAGCAACATTGTCATAAATATTATTGGATTGTATATGCGCTCAATCATTTCGCAATATCTATAAAAAAAATTATTTTTTTTTATCACTGATACTTTTTGTTATTAAAAATTTTCTGAATTCTGAATTGTGAATAAAATAATATATATATATGTATATGAGTGAATTTCTAACGTGTATAAATTACGATGTCGCTCGGCAATGATAGACAATCGTTTGATAAATATTTTTCCATTCTCTGCATTATGATTATCGTCAATATTCGTTACGTATTCCAAATCATGACGTAAAACCTGCCAAAATAACGTATTAAAGTTAAAAAAAAAAAAATTATCATTTGAATAATTATTTTCTCGGCCGAGGATAAAATTTTCATAATTTGATAATAGATTTTTTTTTTTTTTCTTTATCCATTGAGAAAAAAAATTATAATTAATTAATTAAACGAGATGATTCGTTACGTATTTTAAATCATGACGTAAAACCTGCAAAAATAATTTATTCAAGTCTAAAAAAAAATTAAATAGAATTTAAAAAATTGTCATTTTAATAATTATTTTCTCGGCCGAGAATAATTTTTTTCGTTAATTTGATGATGATAAATAACTCGAAATTGTATTGCTGCATGTGTGGTGAGCTGGGCAAACATTATGTCTGATGACATCCAATAAAGTGCGACAAATATAATGACAATTTGTTCCCAAGATACGCATAAAATGTATTTGCTCATATTTTCCGTTGTAAATAGAGGATACGTCGTTGGATATATCGTGACGGTGAAATCGTACGTGGAATTTGTTAATTTCTCGAACAAATGATAATTGAGCAAAAGTCTGTTGAGTGAGAAAAATGTTTTATTTTATTTTTTTCCATCCATTGAGTTGTTAAAAAAAAATATAATTAATTAATTAATTAATTAATTAATTAATTAATTAATTAAATTGGCGATCGAGTGATCGATAAATTATTTATCCATCAATTTCTCACATGTAAGGTCGTACGGCGTAACTGATGACGAGTGTGAGAACCATAATGATGTAACATTTACTCACGTAGGAAGTTTCCTCGGCAGTATCAATAATTTCATTCTCAATTTTAATTCGTAATTTCGCCTCGTCCCACATTATGGCGAAACGTCGTAATAATTTACGAAATTCGTCACGCCAGAACCAAAGCCTCAAGCCCTTGAATGACAAATTTATTATTATTATTTTTTTCTTTCTTATTTAATTAATTATTGAAAAATCTTTTTTTTTTTTTTTTTTTGCCACCTTGACAGCGCACAGAAGACCGGAAAACATTGCAGTAAAAGTGCCAATTGCGTAGTTTCGATCTTCGCTCCATACTCTGATTATTGTAAAAAATTCACACGATGCAACGAAAAAAATATGAATTATGCCAATTCCAAATGCAGCAGCTTCCCAATTTGTCGATTTAAAATTGTCACTTGTAAAAACACTATTGATGGAAAATAATCCGGCAATTTGTAATATTTTAACATCACGTTTGACAAATTTTTCATAAGAAACTATTTTAATTTTATTACGATGAATTTTATCACCGCACTGACTTTGGGCTGATGGGCACAGAGTTGAATATTTTGGCATTATTGTGTTTCGAAACTGGGCAGCCAGCATAAAAGCATCGAGCAAACTTGAGGGAATTTTTTTTTTTTTCTCGTATAATATTGGGAAACTTGCAAAAATAAATTATCGGTTATTATTATTATTATATGAGAAAAAACGTCAACGAGTCTCATATACCAGAGGGTGGGGAGAGAAAACTGCAAGCCTTTTTTTTTTTCTTTTTCTTTTTGAATAATTGATAAATATAGACGAAGAAAAAGTGCCAGGTAAAAGTGACGGATCAACGTCGCGTGCGCAAACCGGGCAATAATGATGGGTTTCTCGTAGGTACACTCTATATATATATATATATATATGTATATATGTATATATGAACGAGGAGAAATTTGCTTCTACTATATGTACGGATCATTTGTGAATTTAACATCCCACAAGCTTCTACGAATAGGAATTACGTTGGTCAAATGAGCGCATGCTCATTTCTATTCCGCACATTGTGCCACAGCGATATATATATAACTTTGTAGACGAGAGAGAGAAAAAAAAAAAAAAACATTCGGACTATATTGCCATAATGTGTGATGAGACGCGCAAATGCGATAAAAAATATTCCCAACTCGATGAGTTTAATAAATTGTCGTGAGAAAAATAAATAAATAAATAAAATGCACTCTTCTCGTTTTTAAAAAAAAAAAATTCCACGCGTAAAAACATTTTTTTTTTTCTTGTTTGTTAATTTAAAAAAAAAATGTTTACCTGTTTTTTTTTATTCAACTCTCGACAAAGTTGACAATTTTTTTTTAATTCTGTGAGTTTTTTTAGATTCAGTGAAGAAATTGATAAATTGATGCCTCTCTGGTGCTATACGAAAATTCTATTAATTATTTGAAAAAAAATAAAAATAAAAATAAATCCATGACCTCTGACAGGGCATGTGAAATTTAAAAATAAAAATGATCAAAAGTGAATTAGCACGGTGATTAAGGTCGCTGGCCTTTGTCACTGACAAATAATAAATAATCAATTTAACGAAAAGGAATAATTACACGAAGAACGAGAGTGAATTTTTATTGTTTTTGCAATTCGCAATATATCCGGTTTTATCGTATATAGTTGCTTGAATCTTTGATGAAGATTCATGATGAACAGAGAATTCATTAAATATCTCGTCGTGTATGTTGACGAAATATATATATATTTTTTTTGTATTCGATCCATGTCAACATTTAATAGAAAATCATCAATCAAGTGATAATTTTCAAAAGTGTTAATCAGCTCGATGACATATTGAAAATTGAACGAGGGTAAAAACGAAATGGAAAATTTCTCCTAAACGATGTGAAATTTTTGCTACTATACAGATTAAAAATATTAAAATTTCACCTCAACTTTCGTCGCGATATTTTTTTGGAACATTTTTTTTTTCCTTTTCCTTTTTTTCATATATATATATATGTATATATATATATATATATATGAAAAAAGGAAAAGCTCGTTGAGACGCAAGTCTCTATTGGTCTCGTTCGTCTCATTTTTTTTTCTCTCTCTCTCGAGAAAGGGTAAGAGTCAGAGTGAGAAAAAAAAAAGTTATGATATCGAACATTTTTCTGTCATTTCAAAGAGTACCCACGTTTCTGTCAGAGTAAGAAGCACAAAGGACAAGAAAAAAATTCCAAGCTGTATTACTCTGAAAGCATATATCTCGCTGAAAGGGAAAAACATCGATGGGCCATTTTATTTGACCCATGAGAAAGGGCCCTTTTAGTAGTGCCTCGGGTATAGTGCCCTTACGGTGGAGGTCAAAACGTGCAATGTGACATTTTTTTCTGTCTGTGGCAAAATATAACAACTTACCTGCAATTTTTACAAACGAAGAAAAACGGCTTTAAAATATATATATATGGAATGTAAATAAATTTTATTTTAAATCAAATTTAAAGTTTTTGCATGTAAAATAATTTTTATAAATTGATAGGAAATCAAAAAATTAAAAGTGTAAATTTGGAACTTAAATATTTACCAGAAGTGGTTAAGTGGTTGAAGGTAAGTGGAAAAAAAAAAAAGTGATTAAGGTGACAATTGTTTGACTTGCCAATTGGCCAAATAATTGTTATTGAAGAAAGAATAAATTTAATTTGATTAACAAGTGTCTGTTTTTTTTTTTTTTTTGGAACGACATTTAGCGGAGGAATTGGAGATTTTCTTTCAACTCTCGTTCAATATTTTTCCTTATTAAGGGGATAAAAAAAAAATGCTGCGATTCCATATAATTATTATTAAATACGTAATTTTTGATAATACAATAAAAGCAGAATAATGAGATTTTATTTTCGTAAAGACATGAAAATTCGTCGGTGATGGTAATATCGAAGAAATAAGTCCAAACTTGATAGCAAGATGTTATTTATTGATTTTGAAGAAACTTGACCATCGAGATTGAGTAAATTTTCGGTTTTATGGTGGAGGGTCTTAATGCGCCGTTAAAAAAAATATATATATTTCAATCGATATTTTTTAATTTCATTGCACTCGAAATGTATTTGAAATATTATAAGTGACGAATTTTTAAAGGGACCTAAAGTTTTACGGTATTACGTGTTATCGGGACGGCGATAAAATTACATTTTAGTATTTTGGCGGATTAATGTGTCAGGGCGTACATAATTTGATACAATTTTGACACGTCTCTCTCGCGCATATTCAGTCAAAAGTATAAATATAGTTTGACAGACGAATGAGAAAGGAAAAGAAAAGAAAAAAAAAAAAAAAGAAAAAAATCGACATCGATATCCCCCTAGGGAGAAGTGAATCATCTACTTTTTGAAACACGTCACAGCGTTGAAGTAACATCGCCAGTAGACTCGTCCTTTTCCCTGGGCTCGACGATCGATCTGCAATACAAAAATTGCAATTATTTTATATATCGATTTTTATTGGTACAAAAGAAGAGTTTTTTTTTTTTTTTTTTTTTTTCAACATGGTTTTTTTAACGTTGCGAAAATTGGATTTGAATATGACATTTTATATTCATTAATTTGAATGATTTTTCTTTGATTTTTTTTGAATTCATTCCAAGGTATATTAAATCAGCTCAATTTCGGTCATGAGAGAATTAAATATATATTAGTTTTTTTTTTTTTCAACTCTAATGAAATTTATTTTTCATTATAAACGATTTTTCTTATTAATGACTTTTTTTTTTTTTTAATGAATTTACGATGAATTTACGATAAATTTGACTTACGCTCGATTTATCATTTTTCATCGAAGTTTCAACCGCGTCACGTGGCACATAGTGTCCCGAGCCCGTGTTTGAGCTTCCAGACCCTCCTTGATCCTCAACAGCATTTTTTAGGGCGACCATTAGTCTGTCCAACAGCAGGGCAGCTCTTTTTGAAACGACAACCTGTGGCATTTAAATTGTTTCAACTATTAATCGTTTTCTTTCGACAATTTTCCATCTTATTATAACATTTATAATTATAATCATAAATTATATAAATTAATTGACATTTGATCATTTTATTAGATTGGGTCAATTATAGTCGCAGAATTGCATATATGTATCACTAAATTTGAATTATAAGTGTGAATAAAAATTTATGGAAGTTTCAGCTTCCAGATCGACCTTGACCCTCGATAGCATTTTTTAAGCGCGACCATTAGTTAGCAGGGCAGCTATTTTTGATATGACGACCTGTGGCATTTAAATTCATTCAACTCCAAATTAATTGTTTTTTTTTGAAAAATTTCCATCTTATTATAACATTTATAATTTTAATCATAAATTATATAAATTAATTAACATTTGATCATTTTATTAAATTGAGTAAATTATAGTTGCAGAATTGCATATATATATATATCACTATTTATTTGAATTATAAGTGTGAATAAAAATTTATGCGATAAATATTTGCGCAATTGCTGGAAGCTATAGCGGGAGAGAAAATCCAATATAACGAAAATCTGTCTCGTCTGCAAGAATACACAAAGAGTTTTATGGAAATTTTTCAAGTGATATTAAAATACTACACAGAAGATGGGCCATTTATTGGTAAAGCGGCTTGTGGTAAGTGGCTGTACGGTGAAAACAGCGAATAAAAATGTGCCATCGTCGTCGTCGTCGTCTTTGTCGTCCTTCTCGTCCTTGTCGAGATCCTCATTTTGTCTATATAGAAGGGATGATTGAATTCGTGAAGAAAATCCATCCAAGATAAAACGTTTCTCATGACATTTACCCCCTCCCTTCCTCCCTCCCCAGAGTCTCTCGGATTTCAGATTTTTTTTTATTTTTTTCCAGAGGTGGAACTGAAAGTATATAAAATTGACGATTTCGCGAAATGTGCAATTTGAATAAGTCAAGTCGTATGGAACGTTATGAATTTTTTTTTTTTTAATAATTATTTTCGTTCCCCCAACCAAACGATTTTTTTTTACAAAAAAAAATATAAACAGCGTGATATAAATTGAAATTAAAGTTTTACAACGTACTAAAGCAAGTGGGTTCAATGCGCATTGAGGGAAAAAAATAAAATTATTCACGAAAAATTTTAACGAATTTTGATATTCGATTGTATAGCAAAAACAAAAAATTGTGACAAAGTTCGATGGATAAGAACATGTTTGAGTTAGCCATGAGAAAGAGATAGAGAGTGAGAGAGAGCGCGAATTGGATAAATAAATAAAAATGAGCGGAGCAAAGTGAAACTTGTGTCACCTTTAGTCCTTTAGTGGCGAGTAGTTTGTGATGAGGAATGTAAATCTTCTCTTGACTTTTCCATCTCGACGTCAAATAATTACATTGTGTGTGTATATATATATATATATATAAGATCGATGAATGAACGATAAAAATAATGATCGTCTTTTGAATACGTCTCGCTGCAAGGGATTATATATAACTTGAGTATCTATAAACCCCTCGCATATTCATATTTTATATTCACTTAATAGTCGACGTTACTTGCCATAATTATCATACAAGTCTGACAATTCATTATTATTATTATTATTATTATTATTTGCATGAAATGTTCTATTTTGTGCGTACGTCTCATTTTTATCATAGAATTGTTTGATTACGTTATCCATCAGGAGATTTTCCATATTGTCATAATCTCTTATCTCTTATCTGCTGTACCGATCACGCTTGGCCTTGAGAAAGATTATCTCTATGGCTCCCCCTTAAAGTTTTCGTCATGCCCCAACACATTATCGCATTTACACTGCCTGTTTGTTCGTCCTTCCATCAGAATACTATGTAAATATTGATTGACCCTCACATGACCTCTTTGATAATATTTACCATAAACAAAAATGATAATAAGCGTCTGGTCAACCGACGACGAGAATTTGGCGATGCTTAAATGCTCCAAGAAGTTTTAGTCTTGGCTCTCTCTCGCTCTCTCGCAAAGTTTCGCAAAGTTACTCTGCGTTACTCGAGGCGAGGCTGCTGTTGACCCTCAAAGGTCATCGAGTTTCCCCGATGAGTGGCAACGACCACGTCTCTCGTTCTCCCAAATTCTCATAACTTTTCGGTTTAATTTAATCAATTACGAGAATTATCACTATCTCGTTATCATTCTCGTCTATCCTGACATGATTATTTTTTTTTTTTGTTTTCTTCGTTTCAATCGTGCAATGTTAAAAGCCACACTGAACTCTGATATAAAATGGCTGATGTACTGCAATTATTTATTATTTTTCCATGCAATCAAATATCATGTATCACGAGATGTAATGGATTATTGGAAAATCTCGGGAGAAAGAGCGAGAGAGAGAGAGAGAAAGAGAGAGCGAGAGAGAGAGAGAGAGAGAGAATAAATTGAATCAGAACACGATTTTTTTTTCTTCTTTACAATTTCATATTCGATGAAAATAATATTTTAAATAATAACTTTATGGCGAGATATATATAGCATACTCGATGAGAAAAAATTAATCGGCAGACTTTTGTTCACTTGACACTTGACCCAATAAAATCGACGCAATGCAAACATGCGTCACCCCATCAGGCTCCTCCACCTATATGGGATGAGCAAAAAAAAAAAAAAAAAGAAAAAGAAAAAAAATTGACCTCGGAGCAAAGATCGACCATTCCCATACCCTGCGAAGGTTAAACTGTAAGATATTTTCATCTTATTGTTCGATTTCTCGACGGGCTACGAATCAACTGGTCAAAGCTCTCGCGTTGCAACAAAACTTTCACTCAATTCCCAGAATAAAAATGTAATTAAGCCCATGGAGAAAATTTTCCTGATTATTGCACAGGTCACTCTAATTTTTTTTTCACTTGTTCGTCAATTTGGGGACAAAATTCTTTGCAAACTGGTGCAAAAAACATTTAAATACGAAAATATTTATAAGATAATTAATACGATATTTTTTTGATTTTTTGGTTTTTTTTTTAATAAGAATTTTATTATTTTCGTGTATTTTTCTCATTGTCTAATGTAGAGATAAAAAAATTCTATTAAACCAAAAACTAAATTGTCCCATTGAATATGTGACGAGGATGTCTAATAAAAGCTTTGTGGCCTTTGAGCGTGTTTGACAACAGGTGGTTATATTTATATACACTATATATATATATATATATATAGTGTATATTTTAATCCAACTCACGTTTCAAATGATCGGGTATACGTATACCCGATAATATTCTCTGAAATAACGTTATCAGAGAACACGTGAATTCGTTAAAAGTTTCAGCCTACGGTGAGACAATTTTAATATTTTCACATTCATGACGTTTTCCCTCTTTCTGTACAATCAATTCCATCTGCTGATTACGGTATTGCCACGGCAATCCTGAAATACGAGAAATTTGCGACATTGATCGAGAGCTAAAAGGTCAAATACGAGGGGTTGAACTGTATGCCTGTCTATATATATATATATATATATATATATATATGACTGAGCGATCTAATTTTCTATTTCATCTCGTGTACACTCTATGATTCCATGATCAAAACGATGCATTCGCTCTTGCGGTATTCATGCCATATCTAATGAATTAAAAAATTTAGCAACTATTGAAATTTTTTACATCCAAAATATTACACTAGAATATTTTTTTTTTTGTAGTGTTCTTAAGATTTTTCCCTGTGACATTTGGCATTCGGTAATAATGGAATTTATAATTGTCACTTGATAATTAATTTCACTAAAAAAAATTATATACCACATGGAAAAAAAAAGATTGTTAAAAATTGGCACTTGTACTGTAAAATAATAATTCTCTATAAAATTTATGGTTTATTTAATTATTTTACGCAATGAAAATGTTTCAATTTTTAATGCAAAAAACAAAAAAACAATAATAATAATTACTGAATGATTAATTATACTAGAATTTTTATCGTGCATACGTTTACGAGCGTTTGACCGCATCAAGACTTTTACTACTTATCGAACAGTGGCCAAGGGAATTATTATTTTTTATTTATTTTTTTCTCTTTCAAATCCACTTTGACCGCTTTTGGAACAATTTTACTCAAAAATTATATAGCATATGGGAAAAAAAAAATTATTGTTAAAAATTGGCACTTGTACTGTAAAATAATAATTCCCTATAAAATTTATGGTTTATTTAACTATTTTACGCAGTGAAAAAGTTTCAATTTTTAATGAAAAAAAAAAAACAAAAATAATAATAATAATAATAATAACTTAATGATTGATTATACTAGAATTTTTATCGTGCATACGTTTACGAGCGTCTGACCGCATCAAGACTTTTACTACTTATCGAACTGTGGCCAAGGGAATTATTTTTTTTTATTTTTTTTTTCTCTTTCAAACCCACTTTGACTGTTTTCGGAATAATTTTAATATGGTAACCTTTATGCCAGATGATTGCATTACTTATTAATTCCTTATCTCTCGTCAAACCCTTGAATCGAGTCCGTATCGCTCGACGATCTATATGCAGGATTCACAATATGCTGACGTTGCGAAGAGAAGCAAATAGAAATTCACATCGTATATCGACTGATCGCCTTTTCTGTTGAATCGTCGACCTTGTGATATGTATATGTCTATGCTTTTATCTTTTCGCTATATAGGGTTGGTTCTTCGATAAATGAGATTCAACGTTTAATATCTATAGGAAGTCGTCAATAATACCAGCTCGTACACGACACAGATGCCCAAAATTCTAATGAAAAATCATTAAAAAAAAAAAACAATTTTGCAACAAAATAATTTGGAATAAATATTCTGTTGAGTCGGCGATCTTGTTGTATATATATATCTGTTTGCAGCCTTATCTTTTTGCTATAGGGGTGTGTGTCTTCGATACATTTATCGAATTCGAGATTCAACGTTTAATATTTGTTAATTAATAATACGAGCTCTTGCTCGACAAAGATGGCCAAAAATCGAATGAAGGAAAACAAAAATTGAACAAAATAATAAATATTTAGAATTTGATAATTATTTATTATCTCGAATTTTATTAATTTTTTTTTTATATTTATTAAATTCTGGCCAATAATTATATATTTCGAAATTGAAATTATAAATATATTTGATTAATTTGAAATTATAGCCGATATTTCTGTTAATCCTCATGAATATTGCAATGTTTATCGATAAAATTATTATTTTTTTTTTAACAGCACAGAATTTCCTTTCATTTCCAAAAATATATATTTCTTTTGTTTGTTTTTCTTGCAATTTTTTTCCCCACATACATTTTAGTCTTTCATATTCCTTTGTTCCCCCTCGTACTTTCTCTCAGTTCTCCTTCGTCCCTTCTGCCTTCTCAGCTTGCCACACACTCTACTTCCCCCCTAATTCAATCTAATATATACATTCTACTATAGAATCAATCTATATTCTTGTGAGTTTTTGCCCTCTACTCGCCCTTCTCCAGTTTCCATTGTTTTTCGTTTGCCCTCACGCGTCGTTAGCCCCCACACTATTCCATCTATATATATATATATATATATATATATATATATATATATATATATATATATATATATATATATATCTTGTTTTCATTTATTTCTATACACCAAAAGTTGGATATTTCTCTCGGTTTCCTCGAGTCTCAATTTCATCCATTTTTTTTTTGCTCACGACAATGTCGTCTCTTGTTGAATGAAACAAAACGTAATAGAAATGTGAGAATATCTCTCTGTGTGCTATTAACGCAATTTATTTCGTCCAACATGCATTAACGCAGTCAACTGATGCCTCTATTTTTTTTTCTTTTTTTTTTTTTTTTTTCTTCATCATGGCGCCGAGTAGGCATTTTTTTCATTATTAAATCGACGCGGCTGCTTTAACATCTGACAAAAACTCAAAGAGTCTCATTACACGTGAAACTTTTGCGTTATCTGAACTCTGGAGATATCCAGTTAACCAGTCGGAAGGATAGGATTGATTTTTTTTTTTTTTTTTTTTTTCTTCATCATGGCGCTAAGTGGGCGTTTTTTTTTGTATTATTAACTCTACGTGTGCTTTAACATCTGACAAAATCTCAAAGAGTCTCATTACACGTGAAACTTTTGCGTTATCTGAACTCTGGAGATATCCAGTTAACCAGTCAGAAGGACAGGATTTTTTTTTTTTTTTTTTTCGTCCATCTTTGCTCATGGCTAACCGACCGGTCTACGCTGTAATATTTTTTTTTTACAGTCAACGTCATAAAAGTCATTTTCTATAGGTTTTTTTTTTTTTTTTTTTTTTTTTTTTTTTTTTTTTTTTTTTTTCATACGTATCCGATAAAGCTATACCATCGAATCGATATTCATTGAATGATATATGTATGACAGTTTAAGTGGCAAATAATTTGAGCGAGGATATTGCAAAAAAAAAAAAATGATTGACTCTCGCCCCCCAGTTTTCCGTTTAAAAAATTATTTGTTTTATTGCGGGAGAGAATATTGTGGCTGGGAGAGAGGGACGCAAGAGCTCATCTGAGTGCACGTGAATGATGTAAAAATATTTTTCCATCTCGCATATATATATATATATATATATATGGTATATATACATATACATATATATATATCTCAGTGAAACAATATCTCGTGAGTCAGGTGCAAATTGCCACATTATATACGTGAAATATTTGAGAGTATTAAATATTGAAAAATAAAAGATGGATGAAAATACTTTGAGGGAAAATATAATTTTACATTACGCGCGTCTGGGCTACGTTTCAAAAATTTGTGTCCGCGTTTTTGCCACGAGAAAACGCGATGCATTTGTCTTTGAATTAATGATTAATTTTTATTTAAATAAATTTTAATTGGCAGACAAATTTTTTTTTTTTTTTTTCAATTTGACCACAGAAGAGAAAAAATTAGAAATTTGTCCAGGCATTTAATTTGAGGTCAAAGATAAAAAAAAAAAAAAAAACAAGAAGAGAAATGTAATTGGACCATTAAGCGGAGTAATTAAAAGTGCCGAGAGTCATTTCTGTTTCCTCGTGTACACTCGGACGTTCTTTGCGTGATTAGAATATGAATATCCGTTATAATTGACCTCTGCACTATATTCCTCCTTGATAAACATATGAAAATATAATTTTCTCCTCCTCGTTATGATACTCGAGTCACAGTTAATTTCTTCCACGCGATGCAAATTTCGCAACGACACGCGGAGAAAAAAAAAAAATATTAACTCTGAGTGAATAAATGTCGGTTGAAAGGTCAATTTTTCTCCATTTATAAAATATCAATACACACAGAGAGTAAAAAAAAAAAAAAAAAGTGAAAAATGTGGAAGAATTTCTCGCTCCCCAAAATTCACTATAATAATTACTTTAATATAATAATAATTATAGCGACAAAAAAAATAGAAAATAATATTTCTTTGAATAAACAAATTTCAAAAAAATATTTCATTTAAAGAATATTTCATTTGAATGTTATTTAAATTATTATTATTTTTTTTTGCTTGCGATAAATATGGGGGATTGATTGAATGGATGCAGTCAACATATATATAGGCAAAACTCTCTGCCTATACTGGCCGGAGATGGAATAAAAATTATATTATGTAGGAAAAAAAAAATGTTCAAGAAATCGCACAAGTCGGAAATTTCCCTCTAGAAGTTTAAGTTTATTTTTCATCGTTTTTTTTTTCGCTTCTACGTTTTTCTCTCTTCACTTTCTCTCTCTCTCGCTCATCTCGTAAATCGCGAATGGCTTTTACACCATTTCTGTTTAAAGCTTTGTGGATTAATGTGCTTCGAAGGCGACCCGCCAGGTGGCGAACGTGAGCGCAGACGACGACGAGAACTCTTCCTCATCGTATCGCCTCAATACTCAATTGAAAGTTACAGTGCGTGTAACAATGAAATTCCATTACGAAGAATTCTATTGACTGTGTATAGCCGATACTTTGAGACTTTTGTTGTAGTTGACGATTCTTTTTAAAAAAACTAGGCCGACGTTAATCTTATTAACAAATCCAACAAGAGGTCTCCTCGTACCGCCATACTACAGGAGCAAATGCTCTTTTTATATACTAAAATCATAGAAAATTTTATTAAAATTAAACAATTTTTTATTCGTACTAAATAAAATTCATTGAGAGTGCCTTTTATTTTGTAATTATTAATTCGGCAATTTGGCCATATAGATTAATCAATCAATTTCATCATATATCATCAGTTGAAAGAAAACTTTATTCAGTGAAAATTAATCAGTTCTTTTCTCTACTTTGAGCAAATGGTCTTCTTATACTAAAATCATATAAAATTTTATTAAAATTAAACATTTTTTTATTCGAACTAAATAAAATTCATTACGAGTGCCTTTTATTTTTTAATTATTAATTAGGCAATTTGGCCATATAGATTAATCAATCAATTTCATCATATATCATCAGTTGAAAATTAATCAGTTCTTATCTCTACTTTGGGCAAATGCTCTTCTTATACTAAAATCATATAAAATTTTATTAAAATTAAACATTTTTTTATTCGAACTAAATAAAATTCATTACGAGTGCCTTTTATTTTGTAATTATTAATTCGGCAATTTGGCCATATAGATTAATCAATCAATTTCATCATACATCATCGGTTGAAAATTAATCAGTTCTTTTCTCTACTTTGAGCAAATGCTCTTCTTATACTAAAATCATAGAAAATTTTATTAAAATTAAACAATTTTTTATTCCAACTAAATAAAATTCATTACAAGGGCTACTATTTTGTAATTATTAATTAGGCAATTTGGCCATATAGAGTAATCAATCAATTTCATCATATATCATCAGTTGAAAGACAACTTTATTCAGTGAAAATTAATCAGTTCTTTTCTCTACTTTGAGCAAATGCTCTTCTTATACTCAAATCATATAAAATTTTATTAAAATTAAAAAAAAATTTATTCGACCTAAATAAAATTCATTACGAGTGCCTTTTATTTTGTAATTATTAATTCGGCAATTTGGCCATATAGATTAATTAATCAATTTCATCATATATTAATCTTAATTTTATTTAATTAATTCCGTATGAATATTCTTTGAACTCAAAGAAATAATTATAAAAAATTTATTAAAACATTTTTTCGTTTTATTCGAATTGAATAAAATTTTTAACAAGTGCCTTTTATTTTGTAATTATTAATTAGGCACTTGACCATGTAGATTAATTAATCAATTTCATATGAATTTTCATTAAACTCAAATAAAACTTTATTCAGTGAAAATTAATAAGTTTTTTTCTCTACTTTGAGCCAACGCTCTTTTTATACTAAAATCATATAAAATTTTATTAAGACTGAACAATTTTTTATTTTAATTGAATAAAATTCATTACAAGGGCTACTATTTTGTAATTATTAATTAGGCAATTTGGCCATATAGATTAATCAATCAATTTCATCATATATTAATCTTAATTTTATTTAATTAATTCCGTATTAATATTCTTTGAACTCAAAGAAAACTTTGTCGAAGGAAACTGAACTCAAAGGAATAATTATAAAAAATTTATTAAAACATTTTTTCGTTTTATTCGAATTAAATAATCCAATAATTAATTAATCAATTTCATATGAATTTTCATTAAACTGAAAGAAAAATTTATTCAGAACAGGAATTAATACATTTTTTCGTCTTCCTTATTTGGCGTCAAGCAGTCCTTTAAATGTTACGATAAAATATTCAAAGTCTTTCGTAATTGTTGGAGACGTGGGTGATCGCTCTCATTAATCTCGTTAATATTGTGTCTCATCGAGTTAAAGCCAACGAGGAAACTTGATCAACTTCCGTGTACCTACAATATTTCGAACGACGCGCCGGTAATTTCTCATATGCCAGTTTCTCACTCCGAATGCTGGTGAGATTGAATATCCCCTCTATTTGCCAAGCGAGTCAGTTTTACCCTATGCGAATCCGTTACATGCTCACCCACACATACACACATATATCTATATATATATATATGTATATATATATATATATATATATATATATATATAAAATATATATTAATTATATATATATGTATATATGTGTATATATATATATGTATTGATATATATAAAATATATACATACACATAGAAACAAGATTGTGGGTAGCAGCGAAATATAGGCTGAAATATAATCTCGTAACGTCACTCAACTCGACCATAATCAAGAGATATTAACGCCGAGGCAACGAAAAATTTGAAAACCCCAAAGGATGAGAGCAATTTGTTTCTTTTTATTTGAAAAAAAAAAAAAAAAAAAAAAAAAAAAAAATCTCTGTTAAGCTCCGCAATTTCTCTTTGTTGAAAGAGAATTTCGTAAATTTTCGGCAAAATGATTTTTTAATTAGCCCCTTAAAAAAGGCTTTTTGTCCAATTTATTCCAAGTCTTCCAAATGGGATAATAAAAAAATTCCTTCGTCATAGCTGATGATTTATGTCAGCCATTTTATATATTCTTCGTGACTATATATATATATATATATATATATATATATATATATATATATCGTTCGAGATTGCAGGACGATAAATTTCTCGGCAATATTTCGCGCTTCGAGCACGATCGATGATCGTACGCGCCTTGAAAATAGTTGAAAGATTTATTTATCGCCTCTGTCACAAAAAAAAAAAAAGACTTGAATTTTTTTTCTATTTTTTTAACAAACAATTTACTTGTCGAACAAAAAGAGCGAGAGAATGATAAATTTTCGTATAATGGTTTTTGTGTTTAATATTAAAACGATAATTCAGCCTAAATGGATACTTGAAAAGTTTCAGTAATTTTAACACTATATATATATATACTTCATATATACAATATACATACGTATTCATATATATATATATATATACACATACATATACATATATATATACATATATATACATATATATATAAATATATATAAATATATATATATATATGTATATATATATAGTTTATTGGTGCACCGAGTTTCAAAGTGAAAATTGAATTTAGAGTTTACGGGTCGGTAGTTTTTACGACGAGTCTCCTCGTGAACCATCTTAACGAGACTTGGTCCTCGCTTTAGATTAAATCGATTAAAATTTCTATCCCACCAACCAAAACTTTCACCCCCAATCATTTAATTTATCTGACACGCGTAATTCAAACTTTCGGACATGCACAATTGTTGTTGTCTTTCCCCTGTTGCTGATGTTTCTTTCCTTCCAGCCTGAAAGCTCCAAATCAAATTAGCACGCGACACTTTTAATTTAAAAAATGGTCATTTGGATTTTCCATTTAATTACCTGTATGCTTCTCAAGTTATTTTTCGTCTTTATTATTATTATTATTATTATTATTAATTTACTTTTGACGTGCATAAATATTGCGATGAAGAAAAAAAATTATTGAGAAGTTTACTCGAGATGAAATTTGATATTAGCTCGAGCGAGCATGCACTTTACCGAGAAACAATAAATATATATATATATATATATATATATATATATATATATATATATATGAGAAACGTGGTTTTTCCTCGAGTTAACAAGATATATAGATTCGAGCCAACATTTCAGCTCATAGCTTCAATCTTATCTTATACGTCATTATAAATTTGACATGACGAAATTTCATATTTATCGTATCAGTTCATATATATATATGGATATTTTATATAATAATTATATAGAATAGTAGATTGTATATATATAGTACACACACAGGGCTCATTTTTTCTGTATGTAAACTCTTGTTTGGTAGCGAAAATCATTTCGAAATGGTAAAATTTAAGGGTGGTTTTTTTTTTTTTCATTATCAGAAACAAAAATTTTTGACAAAAGTTTGTTCATCGAGTAATTTTTATTATAATTGTCAAACTTTTTCCCACCTGACAATAATAGCAACTTTGCCACTTTTTCCTCGTTTTTGTGCCAGCACAAAATGCATGCAGATTTTTTTTTTTTTTATCACCCTTAGCATATAACAAGAGGGAGAGAGAGAGCGTCGACAAATTCTTTTTTCGTTCGCCAGGAAAATTCGATTATTCCAATAAAACGTATTTGAACAATTTAATAATTTAATAATTTAATAATAATAATAATAATAATAATAATCTCAAAATCGGAGAGAGTGTCAAGGGTGTTAACAATTTTTTTTTTCTCCATCTTTTCTCGTGACTCACCGGATACTCGTCGTATTTTCCCGGAGAATCGTCATAATAGTCGTAATTATCCGGTGAATTATCGTTGATGGTTCTCTTGGGTAGAACGAGACCGAGGGTGCCAGTGATGGTGATAATTGCCATCAGTATCAGCGATATCGATGACGTAGCCATTATCGGGAATTAAAATTTTTTCAAACGCGATGGTTTTTTTTTGTTTACACGATTTTTTTTTTTTTTTAAATTTATGCCACTCAATTGCCACAAGTAAAATTTTCCTTCCCTTATCTCGAGGGTGTTAAAAGCAACGGGGTGAGATTCTCCGAGAAGAATGAAGAATTGTGAGACGAAAACGGCAACGCGAGATTCAATCACTGAGAATATGGAGCGTTCTTTGCGGAGATTGGAGAAAATTTCAGTTGCAAACTGTGCGAAAGAGAGAGAGAGAGTGAGAGTGAAGGGGTGGAGAGTGAGGAGGGGGCGAGAGAGGCGCGCAAGGCAATATACGAGATCGGCTATATAGACGTAAGCAAATTTTATCCGCCAAACTCAAGGACAAACGATAATATATACGAAAGGATTATGCTATTTAGATTTTAAATTGTTGATAAATCGTTAATTAACAATATATATATTTATATATGGAATAAAATAATTTTCTCTTTTATCTCAGCACGAGACACGCACAAAAAAAGTCAATATTTAATTATTTTTCATTTATTATTGTTGTTGTTTGTTTGTTTATTATTATTACAATTATTGGTTCGATGTCGTAGAGTAATTTTTTTTTTCGTTTACGTTTTTTTTTTTTTTTCCATCGAGTGTAATTATTGTAACGAATTTTCACCTGTCAAATGTTTGTGTGTGTGCGTGTGCGCGTGTGCGTGCGTGCGTGCGTGTGATTAAGTGATGCGAGACGTCTCGGACTTATTGTTCAGTTGCGTTGTGACGCGTGAGGGTGGATAACGCCGGTCTATATATACTTTGGCGCGCTATGTACCCATCGCAAGGGTGGGAGATGAGCGCAGGCGTGAAAACTTGCTACGTTTCGTTATATATATATACTCGGCCAACTACTAAACTTGAGATTTTTCCTTCCGCGGCACAGAATCAAAATTCCCGAAGGGTCATGCGCCTATATATATATATATATATATATATATACATGTGTATGTGTGTTTTTCTCGAGATTTTATTCTACCTCCGACTTCTGTCTCATGGGATGAATTTTTGACGAGATGGTCAAGGATTCAAGGCAATTGTTGCGGTACACACAAGACATGGTGGAATTAAAAATGCCCCTTTCCACCCCTGTGCAATTGAAGTTCTTCGCCTTTTATAATGAAAAATGATTTCTCGTGCGTATAAATTTTATGGGATATTAAATATAAACATAGAAGTAAACTAGGAAATTATTAAATTATTATTATTATTATTCCAACGTGTCCTTTTGGGTTTTTACGACCCTTTCCCATTTTCCTAATACACTTTTCTATATATTTTATTGTTTCTATATATATATATATATATATATATTTTTTTATTACCATCTTCAATTTACCATTCAAATTTAATTTTCGTGATTTGGCGAGTGAAATTGAATAGTTGATTGAGCATCTTAATTAGCAAATGTCTGGATATGAAATGAGCCTGCATGAAACCATGTGAGTCATATAGCAGACACATCATTAACGATGCGAGGATGTGAAATAGATAAGGAATGATGTAGAGCGTGAGATGGGCCGGATGAGAGTAATGAGGAGGATTCTTCAAAGCTGTCGTTGTTTGGTGTAGTAAGTGAGAGGATTAGATCCGTCCAACTTTATCGCTATATACACATACACATATTTATACATAGAGAGAGAGAGAGAGAGAGAGAGAGAGAGAGAGAGAGGTTCCCGTCCTCTTTAACTCATCCATTTGTGTCTCCATCCCATTAATGTTGAAATTCCAAGGCACTGCACGTACCTGTGGCCGAGAGATAGCAGAATTTCGGTGGTGTTGAAATTCTCGTTTGGCATGAGACACGAGTCGAGCGTCTTACACTAATTATCCTCACTTGGAAGCTACTGATGTTTTTTTACTTTTTCCTCAAAATTCAGCTGTTGCATCTGCAAACTTGTGCAGCGAACAGCAATATTCGATAAGTTTGCTGGCAAATGAATCCAATTAATTTCGTACAAGGTTTCGTGTATTTAATTGACTCGTATCATTTGTCTATTGATAACGAATGATGGAATGAATAAATTTTTCTCTCGACTATATAACTCCTCAATTTAGTCAAGTAAAAAAAATATTTTAAGGCCGCAGCTGATAAATTCCAAATGCCTCGACTATAATTTCAAATAATTCGGCTACTAGTTGTTTAATTAATGGAATTATGAATTTTTTTTATTTTTTTATTTCCTACTTTTATACGAATGAAAATAAATTCAGGAACATTTTGAATGATTAACGTTGTCGAATATTTCGTTTGATGAAAATTGACAAAAGGAGAATGTAAAATTGATTGGATGTTTGTATGAAATATATATATATATATATATTTCATACAAACATCCAATTACATATATATATATAAGGAACAAGGGACCTGACCTGTCTCAATTCAACTCTCTCGACCCCCCTTTTTCGTTCAGTGGTCGTAAAGTCATGGCAGAAAATGTAATCCGGCAATTGCTATGGGAGTGGCAAAATCGCTTTACTCTTGTTCTTGGATTAGGAAAGTTCGTTATGACCTCTAGCACAAGGTGCTCTGTAGACGTCAAAACAACGTTGACTTGTTCCTCTCTCTCTCTCTCTCTCTCTCTCTCGCTCTCTCATTCGTTGAAACGCCAACTGAGCATCACAGAGGTCTCGGTGTACCAACAAAACCACAACAGCAAGCATCTTGCAACACGGAAATGATTTATATCGAAAAGTTTTATCAATTCTCTGGAGAATTTAAACCCACATTGTTCAAAAAATGTACGCAGCTTTGCTCTCAGCAATCATTCATATATATATATATATATGTACATTTGATACACTCAATCCTACTTTGTTCTCATCGTTCAATGTCAAAAAAGATACACTTGTGTTTTGAGTCTCGTTTTGTTGTTTTCTTTTCTTCTCCCCTCATATATATATGTGTGGGTGTGTGAAGCGAGAAATCAGAAAAAATCAATTAAAAAAAAAACCGATCGATCTGTTTTTTAAATTAAAAAAAAAAAAATATTTAAATTAAATGACTAAATCAATAAATTCTTAAAAATGGATTGATTCTTTTTTTATTTATATTATTATGAGATAAAAATAATTTGAAAACATTTTGTGATAAACGTGGCAATTAGGGAAAAAAAAAAAAATCGTTTCAATTAAAGATTCAAGATGCTTGGAAGGTCCAGCTGTCACGTTTTTCGCACTAATGAACTGCTAATGATAACTCGTGCCAAATACGTTTCTCGCGTCTTGAAAAATGAGTTTTAGTTCACTTTGTAAAAAAAAAAGTATTAGTTGTACTCGAGAGCAATTGGTATCTGTCGGGTAGCCACGTGTACCGTATCTGGATGGTACATATATATATATATATCATGGGTAACAAAGAGTCCTCTTGCTATTAGTATTCCCAGCTCTGTGAGTAAATTGTCCACGAAACTGACGAAATGGAATAATATTTTACTGATGAAATTTTGATTATTAGTATTTTTTTTTCACGTTTCATCCCCTGTGTAAATAAATATAAAAGGATGCAAAATCTTTCTGGACAAAAGAAAAAAAAAAATGTCTGCATAAATCATCTTTTTATTCGTCTTATCACGTTATCAAACTTTTTCGAAATTTCTAATTTTCCGTTTAAAAAAAAAGTTGTATGAATAAAATCTTGTGTATGAAATTGCTCGATATCACATAAATTGAGGGGATGGCCAGTTATTGATAATGTAACGGTAAAATATTTCAAATAATAATTGTAAATTGATAAAATAATTATGACCGGATATGCTTTATTTTATACGATGTATAGCAAATATCGATAAATTTTCGATATAATTATAACTTTTGCGAGGCTTCACGATTTTTTTGCTCGCATTATTAATACATCGAGACATTTTATTATCCGAACAGAACGATGCTATATATATATTGTGGATTTAAAGTTCGTGTAACAGGTGGGCGAGATCGCGGGTCAACGGAACTTGACGCGCCCGAATGGGGTGGTGGCAAGACTGCATACTCGCACCCAAGAATATTCAGATTGACGAGCATCGCTGACAAAAAAAAATAATAATAAGAAAAAATACAAGTTCAAAGTTGAAATTATTTATTCTAAAGTAATTCTTTATGAAGAACGATTTGTTAAAAATAAAACATTCGTTTGTTCATATGACAGAAAAAATGATGAAATTACTTTTATTTTGAAATTATTATAAAAATATTTCAACTTGATTGAAGCTTGGAATTTTTTTGTTTTTTTTTTTTTTTTGAAAGAAAATAAAATTTGTTCTAGCCTCGATATTAATTTTTGGTCCGAGGATAGAGAGGAGAGGCGCCATATAATAATTGGGAAAGGTAAAAGAGACATTAATGTTTATGACCGGGATAGATTATAACTAGCCGAATCGATGCGGGTGTTTGATTAGAAGAGAGGATCTCATTGCTATCGATCCATATGCTATATATATATATACATACATACAAAGTAATTGAACGTAGCCGTTTATCGTTTGTTGATTTTTGTCTTATTGCTGGTTATATAGATATGATCAAATTAATAGACGATGAGTTATTCTCGTCACCCTTTTTTTTTTCCATTCCAATGCCATAACTTTGATCTCCCCAACATATATATATATATATATATATATATATATATATATATATATATATATATATATATATATATATATATATATCAAACATATATATAAAAAATTGTCCATATAAAGAAAGAAAAAAAAAAGAAAAAATTCAAACAAAATAAAACTCGAAAAATCGAACAAAGTTTGGGCAATGGAAAAATTTATTCGAATTAGATAAATATTCTTGATTTATGATTATGTCATTGACGTGAATATATACGAGGTGGCGGCAAGGGTTGGCGAGGGGAGGGAAGAAATATTAACGATTAAGTGTGAGTGGTCGATATAATATAAAAATAATAAATGAAACGATAAAGAAATGGAAAAATGGAGGAGGAGAAACGTTGGTAAAACGACACTGGAAGTCAATCAGAGAAAAAACCGGTGGAAAGCTTCGATGGGCAAAACACACGAGTTCGTGGATAACTCTCTCTCTCCCGCGAGTCAGGGATATAATAATGGTAAGAGTTGGAAACGATATTGCTTCGACGAGCGTATTAAAGGCTTCTCTGGTAGCACTCAGCCACCCGCTGACCTTTCAACCAGCGATTCAGCGAGAGAAAAAAAAAAAAAAAAAAAAAAACCCCCCCATGAATACCATATACGATCGCGAATCACCTGTGATTGTAGCAATGTACGTGTACGTGTGTGAGTGGATACCAAATCGTGAAATGTGATCTCGTGTAACGAAATAATAAAATAAATAATACATCAAGCTATTTCGTGATGGAAAAAAAAAAAAAAATACTTACCCCGCATGAGATTTACTCGCAGTTCGAGAGAGGTCAAACAACAACAAATTTGATTAATTTTATAATATATTTTATTCGGCCAAGAGTTTATTTTTGCTTAAAAAAAAAAAAAAACAATTACCTTTCATTCAATTTATTTTTATGGCAATTGAGCAATTTTCAACTGGCTCGAATATGTTTTATTGAATTTAAATACAAATTTCCTTTTTATTCAGTATAAATTTTGTTTCAATTAAATAATAAATTGATTTTTTTTTTTATACGCGATTACAAAGTTAACGAAAGATGAAAAAATAAAACAAAAACGAAGGATTATTGAATGTTGTAAACGATTTTACATAATTTAAACTTAAATTTGAATTCGCTGGGATGGAACAAAAAAAATATTATTTTTTATTTTTGACAATTTTTTTGCCATCGTTACGAGCTCGATGGACCATTTGAGAATTAAGGGATGAAAACAGTGACGCGAACACCGTCGATACGGTCATCATCCCCTTTGTCTTTTGGCGATGGATATAGAGAGAGAGAGAGTCCAGCGAGCTTGATTACCATCAGCCAACGAGCTTTTAAGCTCTTTGGAGTTTTCTTCGATATCGGCAAAAGAGAAGAAAAAAAATAGTCGTCGACCCCAAGAACCATCAAGAGATGCCAATACCGGCAGAGATTGGGCTTTCAGCCAGAATAAAGCTCTGAAATATTATATCAAAATTTTCATCGAGTTATTTAATTGTGATAAAACGTATTGGCTCGCATTGATAAAAATTAAATAATAATTATTATAAAAAAATTTAATTTATCAACACGATGATTTTTTTTCAAATAATTTTAATTCAAAATCAAGTTATTTTTTTTATTCCAAAGAGCTTTTAAGCTCTGAAATATTATATCAAAATTCTCATCGATTTATTTAATCGTGATAAAACGTATTGGCTCGTATTGATAAAAATAAAATAATAATTATTACTAAAAAATTTAATTTATCAACATGATGATTTTTTTTCAAATAATTTTAATTCAAAATCAAGTTATTTTTTTTATTCCAAAGAGCTTTTAAGCTCTGAAATATTATATCAAAATTCTCATCGATTTATTTAATCGTGATAAAACGTATTGGCTCGCATTGATAAAAATGAAATAATAATTATTATAAAAAAATTTAATTTATCAACAGGATGATTTTTTTTCAAATAATTTTAATTCAAAATCAAGTTATTTTTTTTATTCCAAAGAGCTTTTAAGCTCTGAAATATTATATCAAAATTCTCATCGATTTATTTAATCGTGATAAAACGTATTGGCTCGCATTGATAAAAATGAAATAATAATTATTATAAAAAAATTTAATTCATCAACACGATGATTTTTTTTCAAATAATTTTAATTCAAAACTAAGTTATTTTTTTTTTATTCCATTGAAGCATATTTTTCAATGAATATGATTTTTTTTGGTTTATTTATTTTTTTGTTTCAATGGTGGAGAAGAAAAAAAATTATTCAGTTCTTCGTGATAATGCGATTAGTGGGGAAAAAGTAATTTGCCCAATAGCCATGGATGGTTTTAATTATCTCGGATGTTTCCTGGAATTTGAGTTTGCTAATATGCAGCCTCGATAACAAAACACCAAAGGTGAAAATCAGAGTCGTAATTCGTGGCTCGAAATTTGAGGCAAGCTCGTTAATTCTATTGCTAGTTTATTGAGATGACTGAATGGGGCTGAGATTTTAGGGCAGAATTTAGGGCAGAATTTTTATAATCTCAGCTTTTTATTCAGAGGACATGTGTCGTTTAAATTGATAACGAAAAACTATTTTGACTGGAGCTATTGTTACGTATTTGCATTGTATGAGTTGTGTAATTATTACATGTATATATATAATTTGTGATAATTACACAATTACACAATATACTTTGTGTAACGCAAATATGACATAACTTAATTATTTTTCATTGAAACATTTCGATTATAAAATATAATGCAACAATTAAATTTTACTCATCAGCTTTTATTTGCGAATGTTAAATAAAATAGAAAATAATTTTTTTACAATATTTATAATAATATGACTAACGCTTCGTGACTTTAACAAAAAAAATTACTTAATCGAATAAAATTTTAATTTGAATTTTCTCATAAATTGATGATATATATATAAAAATAAAACTCGGTGCGTTATTTTATTTTTATAAAATTTTATTATCTCTTTCACGCAATTGACAATTCAATATGTATGGTCGTTGGGCTGTTCTTCAGAGAGAGAGTCAAAGCAGGGTGAGTTTTCAGGCTCGTTCGTATCGCCTTTCTTCTGATTATAAAGTCTCTCTTGCGTAAGACGATATCAAGATACCACTTTACTCTTGTCGTGTCCTCTATGTAGCATGTTTCGTCTTTGTTTATAAACTCTGAGTACTTGGCTCGCATCTCTCTTTGTCATTTTATTGTATAGATTTGTGTGTATATACATATATATATATATATATATATATATATATATATAAATTTCATTGTTTTCCGCGCATTGGATATTCCATCATGCTGGTAGAATTTTGTATTGAACGCGTTTGCTCGTTTTTCCGCCTGAATGAAACCCAAACAAACGGTTTGAGATAAATTTTCGACTCTATAGGATTTAACATGAGGGCAAAATTTTTACTCAAATTCATTCGATCGTCAATTAAGAATTTTTAAAAATTACAAATTTTGTATACAAGCAGAAGAGACTTTTAATTAAAATTAATTAAATGCGTTAAATAAATAATTAAAAAATATTTTTTTTTTAGTTTAACGAGAAATTTTGTTTTTTGTTTTATCGATATTATTATATGGCGTATGTTGTCGTGAAAAGTTGGCTGAATAAAGAGCGAGGACTTTTGGTTGATGCAGCGGAGACATTAAGCCTGCAAGGAATAAACTAACCACTCAAGTAGCTGTTACTTAACAATTTATGAAAATTACAAATTTTGTATACAAGCAGAAGAGACTTTTAATTAAAATTAATTAAATGCGTTAAATAAATAATTAAAAAATATTTTTTTTTTAGTTTAACGAGAAATTTTGTTTTTTGTTTTATCGATATTATTATATGGAGTATGTTGTCGTGAAAAGTTGGCTGAATAAAGAGCGAGGACTTTTGGTTGATGCAGCGGAGACATTAAGCCTGCAAGGAATAAACTAACCACTCAAGTAGCTGTTACTTATACATATATATATATATATATATATAGGGTACATTATATGGACCATAAAGTGTCTCGAGACCGTATATTCGCCGAGTCAGGGGGATTAAGAACCGAGCTGTGATATTCTGGAGATTTTCTTTTTTTTTCTCCCCCCTCGGGACTTGAAGTATGTCGATGAGATTTTCACCATTTTTTTTTTTTTTTTTTTTTTTTTTTTTTCATCCCTCGGGAATCCGGTGTGCTTTCTGCTTTCTTATACGAATGTCTTGTACTTTTTCTCACCAGTGTAATCAAGTGAAAGTTATGTTTGGGAGCACGAGATGGGTTGGCCAATTGTATAAAAAGGGTAAGAAATTATGTAAGCAATTTCGTGTTATTAAAAAAAAATATTTATTATTTTTGGAGATATTTTAGATGCGGTTCGTTAATATTTTTATAAAAATTAGGCAATTTTTACCTATGAGAATTAATGATATCACGAGTATGAAATTTCGATAGTCTGTCGTGACATGATGATTTTTTATTTATTTTTCCGTAAAATGTTATTATTTATTATTTATTTATAAAATCGATAAAAATTATTAATACTTTTTTTTTTGTTGAATTTATGAATTTATTAAATATGACATATTTTCCTCATCATCCCTTGTCACTCGAGTAAAATTTTTTTTATATAGGAGCTCGCACTGAGCTAATAATATTTCGGCTCCGCATAAGTCATGAATTCGAGGATTACGCAAGTCCAACAATTCATTTAAGTATTCCAATTGGAATAAAATTATGCCATAACCAGATCTTCAATTGTATAGGATTCACGCATTAAATTTTGATTGGTAAAAATTGAAAAAATCTCGCCAAAGGGGCCAAACGTTTATGTAATAATTCGTTCGTCTCAGTTCGTCTGAATGAATTTTCGAACGTTAATTTGAAAATTTATATAACGTTATAATTCATTCTCATGGATAAATTTTCATCAGACCAATGTTGGCCTTTTTTTTTTTTTTTTTTTTGAAACAAAAAATAATTTTAACTTTTTGTTAAAATTTATTTAAAATAATAAAATAAATTAATCAAATACGTCAAATGCTCAATACAAGGAGATGCAAATAACGTCTCGATCCAAATGCCCAGCAGAGAGCGTAATAGCTTGTTGCCCACATATGGCGTGCGAGAGTAATTATCCGGATAATTGGCCCGTTCAGTAGATCAAAGTGACATTCAGAGACCCTCAGGGACATTTTGGTCGAATTGGGGCGTTGATAACGCAAATGCGTCATTACCGCGTTCGCAAACAAATATTATATAGAGATGGAAATGATTTCTCAATAAACTCTTAAGATATAATTTTTCTCCCTCAGTTAAATTTCAAGAGGCGATCGATTTAAAGATAAAATAATTGAAAAACAAAATATTTAATGCTAACCAGAATATGGATATTCGAGTGTTAAAAATTCTAGCAATTTTTGAGGATTTATTTCACGTGTTATTTATTTTGAAATCTATCGATTTTTTAAATCTCGATTGTATAATGGACTCGATGGGCATGAAATTGAATTTTTTGCAACACCCCCGTGACAAAAAAAAAAGAATCCAAACTCGCGTTTATCCATTTTTTTTTTTCTTATTAAAATGAGACGTTGAATTTATATATATATATATATATTTTTTTTGAGAGATGTGCGGGCCGGTTGGCATGGAGAAGGTGCAATTATGTAGACATCGTCAATTTTTTCATCGTTATCGAAGCCTAATGGGCTATGAGTTGATGGCATTGATAAAAAAAAAAAAAAAAAAAAAAATGCGTGGGAAAATCATTGAAGAGAAAAATATTTTTCTTTCACCATTGCGATAAATTTCTCTATATTCTCAATTAAATTTATTAAACGAGAGAAATAATATTAAATTGACGTTGATAATTTCGAGCATTGGCAAGAAAAAATTTTGCTCCACTCAAATTACCCGTGAAAAAAGCAACGAATTTTCGTGACTAAAAATCCAATAAGAATATTTTTTTCAATACAGTCATATGGTTGGACCAATGCCTTGAATTATATAAAAAATAGCCAGCAGGATCGGAAACGCAGCGCGCACAATAATTAATTTTCTGCTCAAGGCACTCTTAATAATAATAATAATATTCTTTTTCTTCTCCAGGAAAAAAAAAAAAACTTGTCAAACAATCAACATTTTTATTTATTAATAATTTTGATTTTTTAATGTCAGATTCACATTTGCTTTTGCATTGGCAATTAATATGATAATTGACACAAATATAATAACATGCAGAAATAAATAAAAATTACTAAGTATTTGACACGACAATTTTTTTTTTTTTTAAATATTTATTTCAAATAGAATATTAAATATTAGAATATAGATTAAAATATATTCTATATTAGAATATAGATAAAAATATATTTTATATTAGAATATAGATTAAAATATATTCTATATTAGAATATAGAATATTTAATAGAATTATTTAATATATATATGTTGGTATCCTGTTGCGTCGGTGGGGGGATAATGGGGATGAGGGGGCTGCTTTTTCACCGGAGAGGGATGAGTTTGCGAGTGGTGCGCGCGATGAGAACGATAGTGGGGTGAGTTTGGGGCGTCCCGCGCGTCTACCACCACCATCACCACCACCACCATGCAACAACTTTCCAACAGAGTAGGGTGCCGGGACACCCTCGTTCGCCGGCATATAAAGTGATCGCGTGCTTGAAAGCTCAGTCATAGCTGCATCGAGACACCGTACTGGCACATACTAAAACATCATCATTATTAATATTATTAATATTATTATTATTATCTTGACGATAAATCATCACGAAATAGTAATTACAATTTACTAACGATTTGTCACCTTCGAGACTGATCAATTGGCCATCTGTCGGCGGAGGAACAACTCGAAGCTATACACGTATCGTGATAAAATATTAAAATTAACCAGGTACGATTTTTTTTTTTTTTTTCTCACCAAAAATATATATTTTTAATTATTAAATTAATTATTTACCAAATTTTTACTTAAACGAATTTTACTTCTCCTTTTTCTTATTTTTATAATCGAAAATTTGCAATTAACGTATAATAACAATAATAATTCATAATAAAAAAGACAAATATTTTTTGCTTTTACTATAACATTTTTTTTTGAAAAAAAAATTGTTTACGTTGGGGCTGATATTGTATATATATATATATATACGAAAATTCGTATCAGACGTGTCAGGGAGAGTGGAGGGTTATACAAATTTTTCTATAATGTTTGCGAGCCTTCAGGTAGAGTGAAATGAATAAATAACTTATTGACACGTCCACGATGTTACTTATACGAGGCATATCCATTGGGACAATTTGTCTTGAGGGTGAAACTGAGCTTTTTCCCCTCTTTTTTATCGATACACACGACGAATTTTCCAAATGGCATATTAATTTATTTTTTTTCAACAGAAATACGCATTTACTCTAAGAAAAATATTTTTTTTTCTCTCCTTTTTCGAGCTAAAACAAACAAAAATAATTGGGAAAAAAATTATTATTTTGTAATATAACAAACGAGGCATATCGCGAGAAATAAAATATTTTCTCTCGATTAAAATTCTTATCTAAATACACGATTTTATCAATCTTATCTTTGATTTTGAGAAAGCCAAAAAAATGTAACGAGTTAAAAATTAAATTGAAAAAAAACTAAGAAAATATTCCAGATAAATTTAAAAATATATATATATATATATATATGTACTACTATAGTTGACAGAAAAACATGTAAAATGGTTCCTTTTGCAGACGTCAATTAGGAACATGAAACGTTTGAATTTTGGCCATATCGAGATCTTGTACTTTTATCGTTCTCTTATCGTATGTAATAACTTTCTGATCTTAATGGAATATTTGTGTAATCCATTTTTTTTTTCTCGTCCACTTCACATAAAAAAAAAAATATATATATATATATATACTCTATATTTTAATATTTAAGAGGTTGGAAGTGACGCGAAAGGGACTCTGACTGGGTCGACATGATGTCGAGAGCGAGAGAATAGCTGTCGGCAGGGGTTGCGAATCAACATTGGCAAACTTAAAAGCCTTCGCGTCGATTAACTGTTGCGGTTAAGTAAGTTTCCGTTGATGGATAGGCTTTCATCGAGCTCTTTCCTTATAGTATACACGTTGATTTCTTCGTCCCCTTCGCCAGCTCTTTTCACCATACAAGCCACAAACTTGACTTGATTTTCCTTTTATCCCGGCCACCCGCGGTACAAAAAGGTAATTTCGTCAAGAGGCTCGTATATCGCCGATTTGCTACATCACGAAATATCGTCTGGTCGTTAGCACTTTTTTTACTTGGATAAAAAAAATATTAAAAATATTTCGCACATACAGCCGCAGTTATATTATTATAATATCAGCGAGGGTTTAGTGAAAAGTTCATAAGTTTTAATTTTCAATACAAAAAGGGATGAATGAAAAATAAAATTTATTGAATTAAAAATCTACTTGGCAAAGTAAACAAAACAAAAAATTGATTAAGTATTACATTTACTAAATCTCCATGAGATTAAATATTTTTTTTTTTTTTAAATCAAAATAAAACTTATTCAGGCATTTTGTATTTCAACATTTTTTTTTCGATCAATATTAAAAAGGGGTTGAGGTGAAAAATTTAAAAAAAAACGACAAAAAAAAATATATTTTGGCTTATAATAATATATATAATATTTTTTTATCAAATATTAGTCGATGGATTAATCAGGCAGTTTGTTTAATTATTTAATATTATTATTTGACATTGATTTTCGGAATTACGGATACGTTCGTTGGCGTAATAAATTTGCCAGTAGATTTGTCCAGTGTATGGTCAGACATGGGTTTAATTTTATTTTTAATTTTTTTTATGCAAAAATGTTATTGATTTTTTTTAAATGTAAATATACAAAGGAGGAGGAGGTGGAGGAGGAGGGAATAATCCTCAGACACAATTGTAGGGCTGTATATCGTTTGTGAGTCAACTGCGATGTAATTACGTACACGTGTACACACACTATCGGCTTTACGAGGAGCTTTGCGAACGTCGAACCAATTTATAACGATCTGTGTTGGGATTTTCTGTACCCAAAGTAAGACTTAATATCTACGCTTTTAAGTAGAATATTGTTTTTTTTTTTTTTTATTTTATTTTTTTCCTCGAAGCCTTCGAAGATTACGGTGACCTCTATTCTTTCTTTTCTTTTCTCATCTTTTCTTTATTGTAGAGTTCTCGGAGGAATTTTAACATGCACGAAAAAATTCGTGGATCATTAAATTCTGTATATATAAATTTAATTAAGGTCCCGTAAGAATAAATATTTAGATCCGATTCGAGCAAAAAATCCACAAGTCATTCAAGAGCTGAGATACAGTAAAAAAAAAAAAAAAAAAAAAAAAAAAAAAAAAAAAAAGAGAAGAAATATCTCGCCAATGTGCTACGGTCCAGTTACCTTGAATTTCCAACAATGTAGCTCCGTATTAAAAAACATGTGAGGTAAATTCTGCCTGAGTATATATATATACTTTTTCACCAGATAATTATTTCTCAAAGAGAATTTTCAGTATTATTATTTTTTCAACAAAGAAATAATATGGAAAAATTATTATGTCCGGATAATAATTAATAATATTAGAGGCCGTAAGAGAGTCAGCAAGCTCAGAAGCCTTCTAATAGGACTCATGTCCGGTTTAAAAATTATCATAATCTAACGATGATTAATTGAGCAGAATATTAACTTGAGCAGAATTATACGCCTGGCACTCACCAGAGTTCGAATGATTAATGACGTCTTGGGGGAGTTTTTGGGACGAGGGGAGGTCTGAAAAAAATTTCAGAATGCTCTAACGAGTACATTAGACGAATTTTGTATTTACGACGTTAATGGCATAACGCTAAACTCAAACTCCACGTAACGATTTAGCGTGGGAAAATTTATGATAATTAATTAATTAATTTCAAGCTTCGTTCTCAGCGATATATTGATTCTACAATTACCATTACAGTTTGTCGACGAAGCTTTTAATAATTTTTCGTTTGGTGCTTGTCTTAATTAAATGAAATGAAATTAATTAAAATAATCATAAGCGATCATTAAATAATTGTCATTGTCGAATTAGTTTGTTTATCGCTCGCGTAGATAATTCATGAAATTTTGAGCTTCGTTCTCAGCGATATATTGATTCAACAATTACCATTATAGTTTGTCGACGAAGCTTTTAATAACTTTTCGTTTGGTGCTTGTCTTAATTAAATTAAATTAAATTAATTAAAATAATCATAAGCGATCATTAAATAATTGTCATTGTCTAATTAGTTTGTTTATCGCTCGAGCAGATAATCTTGAAATTACGAGCTTCGTTCTCAGCGATATATTTATTCAACAATTACCATTACAGTTTGTCGACGAAGCTTTGATAATTTCTCGTTCGGTGCTTGTCGTATAATTACTTAATCATGGAAGGCTAAAGGTCGTACTAGAGGAAATGTCAAATTTATGCATTACCACATTGAGGCATCGAGGAAATTACAGGCAATAACTAGTCGCACTCTCGTCACACGATGATGATCGATGAATAATTTTACCAATGACATACTCGATGACAATAATTTACTCCTCCTATTTTCTTATTTCGATATCTCGATTTCTTCGCCAATAAAATTAATTAAAACAAAAAATCATGTCTTGTGAAAAATTATGAAAAATTATTTAAAAATGCTGCAATGAAGATGAGACATGACGAGATTGAAATAATACAAATATGTGATTAAAATTTTTTTTAAAATAATCACAAATATTTTTATTGAGATAAGAAATATTTCTAGAATATATAAAATACGAATACGAATTCCTATAAAAATGAAAATCATATTTTTTTTTCTTCCTCATGCACGTAGGATTGCAAAGAGAATTGATGGAAAATTCGTAATTTTAATATTTCAGCAATAATCATGATGGCACCGAGGACAATTCTTTTTGTCGTAGTTATTGTTGTCGCTCTCGGAAATCTGTCCGCCGGTCTTCCAGCGGCGGACAAAGAGAGATTTCTCAACGAGCTTGACGTGAGTACAAATAAATATTTTTTAATTCATTTTTTACATAATTAATTCTCACACTATTTTTTACACAAGATGTAAAATATTTATTCGTGAGACAGTGACGTGCATTTCTGTCAAAAGCTTTGACAGTGAAAATAAATAAATTATCATATCCGGGTAAATGTTAAGTACACAAAGGTCAGCATTAGCTGGCATTTCATCGACGTTATTTCGGCAAACAAATTTATTCTGTTTACCAAACAGAACGAGACGTTTGAAGGAGTTTGTCCAGGCTGCTGTACAAACAGTCCCCCCCCCTGCCTCTCTCTCTCTCTGTCTTTTAACAGAAGAGAGAGAGAGACGCGGCCACTCGTATTATCGCTCGAATTTTCTCGTCAGAAATAACTCGACGATCCTAATATGACTAGGAAAAAAAAAAAAAAAAAAAAAAAAAAACGATATCGACACCGTTGAGGATACAAATAAATATTGCGGTATTCCTGACTGCATTTGAAAAATAATAATAAAAAAATATTTCGGACCGTCATATCGCGCATATGACGCCAGGGGGGTGGCAAAGGGGCTGATATCCGATATCACGAACGCCTTCGAGGGTAGAAATATTTCAAAATATGAAAAAAAAAAAAACAAAAAAAGAATCGCACAATATCAATATACGTGACTGCACTGTTGAAACAGCCGAGCCGTGCAGCATCCTGTAAAATCTATGATCCTCTTTTTTTTCCCCTTTGCGACGAATCCTCGATTCAGTTATCATTTTCATGTACACGCGCAGCATATATATTGGCATAAAGCTTTTGGAATAACTTTGACAATATTTCTTCATCCACAAGATATACTTATCGAGCTTTATTGAAAAAATAATTTACAGCTTGAGATAAATAATAAAAATAATAAATTTTATCATAACGTTTATAACTCTCGTTAAAAAAACTAATGGACTATTTGACATTATTTTTCGTACAAATTTTGATATTATTTAAAATTTACAATATATATAAATTAATTTGAATTTTTATTTATTATTTTAATGAATATTTGAAATTTTATTATCAATAAAAAATTGTTAAAATTCGTGCAAGTGACGAAAATTTTATTGAAAAATTGTCTCTTGGAGCTTTCATAAATCTCATCGAGGTGACATGAAAATTTATATCCTATTTTTGTATTGTAATTCAAGAAGCAAAAAGCCCTCGTACATTTTTCAATGTTTCAATGATCAGCTCAGACAGTCTAAAGTGTCGCTTATGAAAAATGGAAATTTATATACAAAGGGGGAAAACGTCTGCCTTTTATGAGCTTTCAATTCCCCTTTGCAAATTTCTTTCCATACGAATTTAAATGTTTAGTAGAATATTTTGCCCAAAAAAAAAAAATAACTCTGGATGACGACTCTCTCGGCGTTGTGAATTATCAATACGAACAATTTCTTGACAATTCTCAATTTATCACTTAAAGTATATACATTTTCTGTTTTACATAAAAAGTGTATATATATATATATATTAAAATTATTATATAAATATTAATATATATATATATATTAAAATTATTATATAAATATTAAAATATATATATATATTAAAATTATTATATAAATATTAAAATATATATATATATTAAAATTATTATATAAATATTAGAATATATATATATATTTTTAAAAAAAGATTGAAAAGAATATTTGCAATTTCACGTAGGTGCAATATTTACATAATTAAAATTGAATTCTTATAATCTCTGTATAATCGTCGTCGTCATCCAGTGGGCACGCAAAATATAACTGAGAAAACTTGTCTCTCTAATCCTATTAGAGTCCGCGAGCCATCTTTAACGAGAGAAAGGGTGAGATTCACGACTGAGAAAAAAAAATCAATCCGCGCTACTGGGCGCGAAGTGAAACTTCGATATAATCTCGCGTGACCCTTTCGATTATATACCGGAAGTATTAACGAGAAAAATCGTAGGACGAAAAAAAAAAAAAAAACATTGCCCATTTTCAACGCCAATTAATTATCGCATTTTATTGGAAATGCGACAAACAATTTTGCATATCAAATTCTATTAGTTCTTACTTGGAGAGAAAATTTAAATTATTTATTCATGGATTTTCATCTCATGTATAATTCTTATCATAAATTTACGTATTGACAATTTATTATCATTATTACCATCAACCATGATTTATATCATCTGCTATCAGCATTATTATTATTATTATTATTCTTATTATTCTTATTATTACTATTATTATTATTATTATTATTATTATTATTATTATTATTATTATTATTATTATTATTATCATTTTTGTTTTTATTATTGAATTATATTTATTTGAACTGATAACATAAATTTTAATATATATATATTTTTTTCGCTCTCATAATTTCTCGCGCCTATCTCTTTCTCGTCTCGTATATACTTCACGGAGTATCCGATAACTCGTTAGAGTCATATTTTATACACATGCAGAGTCTAACCCACCTGTAAGTCGAGGCTTCATGTCCTCGAGTCAGTTAATTTAAAACGAATTTAAAAAAAAAAAAAATGCCGCACCGACTCATGATATTATACTCAAACTGATTTCTCAATGGGAAAATTATGGCTGAGATAAATCTGTTGAAAAAAAAAAAAAAAACAAAAAAAATCACCAATGGTATAAGGAAACGAAAACCATAAACACGAGTGGGAATTTTTTAAATCGTAGAAATTTATCAAAGCTTTCTTTTCCTCGAGTACTTATTTCAGGCTTGAAATAAAACAGGCCTGGTAAAAAAAAAAAAAAAAAGAGGAGGAAAAAAAAAAGATTTTACGACTTCAGTCCCTTGTCCCTCGTTTCTGTCATTTCGAATCGAAACTCAAACACACGCTTGCAAATTGCGTGAGGGACGAGCATTCACTTTTCTGCCTTTTCTCTTCCACCCCCCACCCGCGCCGTGTTTCACCTCGGCAAATTTAACGAAGCACCCCCCCCCCCCCACTTCCCACCCCTCTTCCCCTGCCATATACTTTGTCCAGAGGATAGAGGATCTAAAAAACAATTTTGGAAAAGCAATTTATTTTTGTGTCAAAAAAGTCGCTTCGGTGACAAAAATAAAAGAGGCGAGTCGAGTTGTATTTTCGATTTATTTCAACGTATACGTGTGGTCAGCATGAATTCACCCTAAGCCTGAATCTGTTTGAATTTCTGATTTGTACTACAAGGATTTTACCAAAAATTCGAGTCGAATATTTTCTTGTTTATTTTATTGAATGATTTATTTGCTTAAAGAGATTTTTGAAAATTTCGATTTTTCGATTTTTGATTAATTATTTTTATTTATTTAAAGGAATATTTGAAAAAAATAAGATTGCCACCAAATCAATTGAGAGATGAGACGAGGGCATACCGAGACATTTAATGCGATAATAAATACGCGTATTGGCTCGAGAGCAAAGTATTTATTTCGCGTTTCAGCAAGATTTATCCTTGGCAATTTTGCAAAGCAAGCGCCTCCACCACCAATGACACTCGAGAAGAGTTAATTGGGTATATATATAATTTCCTCGACGATGCAATTTTTTTTTTTTTTTTTTTCTTCTGCTGAAGAAGCGTCTTGAATTTTTTTGCTTCATTGAATTTTCCATTAATTCACCAACGTCCAATTTGCCAATTTTCGCGCATGACGAGACAAGAGAATTTATTAAAAATCAAAGAAGCAAAGAAAGTTGCTTGGAGTGAAATAATAATCATGAATAAGAATGAGGTAGACACGATTTTGAAAAATAAAATAGTTAATAAAAATAATGACAGATTATTAACCGCGTCGATTTCTTTTCGCCTTGCCCAAAATTCCCAGTGAATTTCCAAATGTTTAATCACTCGGAGAAATCTCCTCTTCTCGATTCTCGGGTCAATTGAATCTTCTCATTAAATTTTCTCATCTCTTCGTTATTATGAATTTATGAAATTCTCGTTACATCTATTATGCATTGCGACGCGTATCCCATGTGCCCTCGTGTAATCAACTCAACCCACGTGCCAGAGAGAGAAACAAAAAAAAAAAAAAAAAAAAAAAACTCGACAAACATTAGCGATTAATCGAACAATTGATTTTCTGTACAATAAATAATTTAATGTGAAAAAAATTGCATCTCGTGAATTCTATGTCGAGTTGTGTAACAGGAAATATTTTCTACATAGAGAGCTTGACACGACTACCGATAGAATTAATGATTCCGTATAATCCTCCACCCCCCCCCCCCCCCACCTCTTTGCCCAATTGGAAAAAATCCTTTTTTTCCATATCTCATGTGTAACAGCTCGTTAAGTTAATTGCAACGTTACGAGACCATTAAATGGTTTATATATATATATATATATATATATATATATATATATATATATATATATATATATATATATATATATATATATATATATATATATATGTGTGTGTGTGTGTGTGTAATATACAAGGGGAAGAAAATGTAATTTTCCGGATGATTGAGCTCGAGCCATCTTTTTCACCCTATTGACCTGTGACATAAATGTTGTGGTATAGAAAGATTCTGAGACGGGAGATATTTGTCACATAAAACTGGCTCTTTTGGGGTGAAATAAATGAGGGGTGTAGGAAAAAAGAAAGAAAGAAAAAAAAAAAAGAAACTCGTATGTGAACTTTCGGCTTATTTCGGTAGTAGGAAAAACAACACGGAAGACTCTAACAATCTTCAAAAACTTTTTATGGAGTTTTATCTACAAGGATATGAGGTGGTTGGAATACATTTGTATGTATATCTATATATTGGGGTTGATTGACCTTGAAGAGGGGTGAAAAGGGTGGCCAGATTTTATAACTTCTGTCCTCCCCTTTCGCAAATCGACATGCCACGCGTGTACACGAGAGCTATATAAACTACACGAGATCATCGTGGTAAAAACTCCAAGCTGGGAGGGTTGAAATGTGTATATATATATATATAGGAGTCTATTCCAACCGTGTAAAAAAGCTTCAGACGATCCCAACAAAAATCACATTTTGTTCTTTCCCCTTCCCTTGACCACCCCCTAGTTTTGCACTGGATAACTTTTTTTTCACATCCAGAAAAAAAATCACCCTTTTTCGAATTATGTATCAAAAAAAAAAATCCTAATTTTTTTTAATTTTAATTTTTTAATTGCATTGATTAAATTGAAGATAGATTTACCATTTTTTTCCAGGCTTGGATTAAATCTCGTTCGAATTTCTGGTCGAATTTTTTTAAGTGAATTTTCTTGCCTCCTCTGATAATAAATAAATCTTATTTTGCAAATGAGGAAGAATTCCTTCATGTGCCATATTTACTGTATATTTAAATAGTAGATAATTTATTATCGCAAAATCGTAATGTAGAAAATTTAGGATTTTATTTTTTATTTTTCTTTAACAAATTTTTTCTTTTTTTTCCCAGAATCCCTCGTTGCAAAGAGACCCATTAACATTTTCATCGCAAAGATCGAAAACGAATACGAGATTTTGCGAGCTAGTGCTGACTTCAAAATTGAGGAAAAAAACATGAAAAAAAAAAAATTACTCTTATAGTTGATTGAAATGATGAAATTTTGTGAAATTCGAAATTTTTAAGTCATCGATAAATTTTGATGATTTTTTTTTTTTTTTTTTTTAATTTAATTTTATGTAATTTCAGTTGGTCGACGATGACGGAAGTATCGAGACGGCGTTAATCAACTATCTCTTCACAAAGCAGGTGGTGAAACGTCTTCGAAGTCAAATGGACATTGGCGATTTGCAACGAAAGCGCAGCTATTGGAAACAATGCGCTTTTAATGCAGTCTCTTGCTTCGGCAAGTAAAAAAAAAGAAAAAAAAAAAATCGTCTCAAATATTTTAGCCGGCATTCCAAGGTTGAGAATTATATATATATATATATTTTTGTTTGCCTTCTCTTGATGCTCCTCTTCTTGCCAGAGACTTAGGTGTTAATCGATGTAGTAAAAAAAAAAAAAAAGGTGGCGAAACGTCTTCGAAGTCAAATGGACATTGGCGATTTGCAACGAAAGCGCAGCATTTGGAAAAAATGCGCTTTTAATGCGGTCTCTTGCTTTGGCAAGTAAAAAAAAAAAAGAAAACAAAATCATCTCAAATATTTAAACCGGCATTCCAAGGTTGAGAATTATATATATATATATATTTTTGTTTGCCTTCTCTTGATGCTCCTCTTCTTGCCAGAGACTTAGGTGTTAATCGATGTAGTAAACAAAAAGAAAAAATCGTCGTTTATTGTTAGACAAAGTACGAATGGAAAGAGATCAATTATTCTGTGTCAATCTTCCATGTAATTCTCGAGCTAATTTGCCATTTTTTTTCTTACCCATTAATGAAAAATTGGGTCAAAGGGGTCAAGTGATCCTTTTCCAAAAATATTTAAAGCATTTTTCCTTGATATCGAATTGATCTGAACTTTCCTTTCTCTCAATTTATTATTTTCTTGTCCCCCATTCAGTCAGAAAAAATGCCTAGAATTTTCGTTAAATTGATTTTTAAATTTAATCAACAAAATTCACACTCGAATCATTTTTTTTTAATTTCATTTTTTCGTTGACCTGACTTTGACCTGATGAAAATACAATAATTATGGCTATAGTCCGTAGACGAAAAATCAACCAACGGCTCGACCCATTTGATGTTATGTAGCTCCTCTTAATTGTTAAAATTGTAACCATGAAAAAAAAAATGGCTAGAAAAGCAAAAAAAAAAACAAAAAAAAATCTGTAACTTAATCATAGAATAGCTAAATACATATCGATATTCCTTCTCGATTTAATTTTATTTCCAAAAACTATTTACATCTCGACAAATTCCTTTTCTCCAGCTGATTTTTCTCAATGAAAGAAAAAAAAAAAACGAAATTGTTCACATTTAAAAAAATATTAGTTCGTCGATCGATAAATCGCAAAAAATCGATATAAATCTTTATGCAGTGAATTATGCACGTGCAATGTTGCAGGTATGTATGTTCAAATTTTATTTTATAAATATGAAAAAAGCTTCCGCTCAATTTAATAATTAAATAGGGCAAAAAAAAATAAACAAAATTAGAAGGAAAAATATAATAAATTGCTCAAGTCAGACGATTCTCCTCGGAATTTTCTCTTTTCGTTGATCTTTGTTCAAACATTCGAGACACATGCACGAGTGTATCGAAATTAAACAAGACGTTGAGAAATTAAATAATATAAGTAGCAAAATTCTCTTGAAAATTTTATTTTTCACGATGTATGCAATTCCGTTAAATCGAATGAATTCCTATATATGAGAAGTTGGGGCTAGCACACATTTTTTGCTTCATCAACAGTAAAAAAATTTCAAACATTTTTAACTGTTCTCAAGTATTTTTAATAATTCCTAAACTATTTTTAGCTTGAAGACACTTGAAGATATTTTCAAGTGTATTTAAAATTTTATTTTTCCCAATGTATGCAGTTAGATCGAATGAATTTTTATATATGAGAAGTTTGAACTAGAATGCATTTTTTGCTTCATCAGCAGTACAAAATGAAACGGAAATACAGTTTTTAGCCCTTTTACAAAATTTTTAACTGTTCTCATGTATTTTTAATAACTATTTTTAGCTCGAAGACACTTGAAGATATTTTCAAGTGTCTTTAAAATTTTAATTTTCACGATGTATGCGATTCAGTTAGATCGAATGAATTTCTATATATGAGAAGTCTGAACTGGGATGAATTTTTTGCTTCATCAGCAGTAAAAAATGAAACGGAAATACAGTTTTTAGCCCGTTTACAAATCGTATAATTTTTAGCCCTTTTTACAAAATTTATCAACTTTTCAAACATTTTTAACTGTTCTCAAGTGTCTTTAATCATTCCTAAACTATTTTCAACTTTTAATTTTCACGATGTATGCAATTCATTTTTAGCTTGAAGATATTTTCAAGTGTATTTAAAATTTTATTTTTCCCAATGTATGCAGTTAGATCGAATGAATTTTTATATATGAGAAGTATGAACTGGGATGAATTTTTTTGCTTCATCAGCAGTACAAAATGAAACGGAAATAGAGTTTTTAGCCCGTTTACAAATCGTATAATTTTTAGCCCTTTTTACAAAATTTATCAACTTTTCAAACATTTTTAACTGGTCTCAAGTGTCTTTATGCAATTCATTTTTAGCTTGAAGATATTTTCAAGTGAATTTAAATTTTATTTTTCCCAATGTATGCAGTTAGATCGAATGAATTTTTATATATGAGAAGTTTGAACTGGGATGCATTATCAGTGGTGGATCAAATAGTACAAAATGATACGGAAGCCAGATAAGAAATTCTGGTGTGATGCGTGCAAGCATCCGCGTTCAATTGTTTCATCATTGATGAGAGACATCTCGAAATAGGACGATAATTTAAGGTTTCGTTATTTCCACGTCAAAGAGGCTGGAATAATGAAACGAAAATTCTTCGATCCTTTGTTCGTTGAATGTTTTATCGTCGTCGATGTGAGCAGGGGCAGTTGCAATAGACCCCGAGTAATTTAACGACATGAGGTGAAACGTCCAACATTCGTGATTCAGCCGCAGATTTTTCGATCCAGGAATAATTCACGTGTCTCGCTGTTTTCGGCACTTCCGGATAATCCTGAAAATCAACGAACAACAATTTATTTTTTTTCTCAAAAATATTTTTTGAGAAAAAAATTTTTTTGGTACGTTAACGTTTTTTTTTTTTTTGTTATTTTGCGAAATTATCGATAATGCGTCAGAGTAATATTATTAACGGATCGTTGAACGGTGGAGGGAAATTTGATCGAGCAGCATATGGGCAAACATTGAAAATTTGGTGTACACATGTGGCGGTGGATCGAGATAGATAAACGTGCCAACGTGTGTTTGGGTTGGCCGAGGCTCGAAATGCTAGCTGGACACGTTAGTCCGGAACCAGTAATGGCTCGACCAGGATGACCGAGTTAATTGCGTTACATGTTAATGCTGTTATATAGACTATCAACGAGCACGAGTTTGGACAAACACGTGTTCTCGGATAAACTTTCAAGATTGTCCTCTCCCACCCCCCTCTCTCTCTCTCTCTCCCTCCCTTTCCCTCTTTCTCTAGCAGTTTAACGTTAATTCTAGGCAGCGACAGATTGCAGTCTGACATTTTAGAGATTATTTTTCAAATGCTTGCCAACAAAAAATGTCACGTTTATATTTTTGGAGGATTTTTTGAATTTTCATATAATAGACAGGGTGTGATATTTTTTAGACTTTTAAGTAAATTATGATAATTGCCTGGGAACAATCTGCAATTTTCTATTGCAATATCCTCAAGGATTATACCATTTTTTGGCCGAATTTTTCGGGATAAAACTTTAAATGGAATTAAAAGTAAAAATTATTATTAATGCTGTCGCACTATTAATATGATGATGAGAGAAAAATATCAATTGTTTTTTGGACTTTTAAGTAAATTATGATAATTGGCTGGGAACAATCTGCCATTTTCTATTGCAATATCCTCAAGGATTATACCATTTTTTGGCCGAATTTTTCGGGATAATATTTGCAAAGGGATAAAACTTTAAATTAAATTAAAAGTAAAATTTATTATTAATGCTGTCAGATGATGAGAGAAAAATATCAATTTAAAATAAATAATTGAGAAAATGGCCATAATTATATTATATTTTCCATTGATCGATATTTCAAAAAAATAAAAATAAAAAGAAAAGAAAAAAGAAATGACTTTGGATACTCACGTGTAAAATGGTTGCCGGAACTTCACAAGTGTCGTGTAAAATGTGCGTTGCTTCACAAATTTTTCCTTCTCGAAGTATCTTCGCACCGTGACTGAATTGACGATTTTAGTTTAGTTTTTTCATTGTCAAGGAAAAGCGTAAAAATTACAGTGAGGGAATTACAAAAAAATAATATAATAAAAAAAAGGAGAAAAATTGTTGCACGTCCATGAGGATCGTTAAATTAGCTAAAGACGGTGGTTGATCTTTAAGATTATCCCGAGAACTATCACACCTGCTATAGTGTCGTGAAGCTCCCGCGGGAAAAAGTGACGTAAGAGAATGAAAAAAAATCATCTTGCTGACACCTTTCTCTTTTCGCCCAAAAAAAAAACATTTTCGCTGACTTTGCACTCTTTATCCCATTCCTGGTTTCTCTCTCACAGTTCGCACGAATATTCTAAGCTTTAAGTTATTCCAGCTAGAGAAATTTTCGATGCCATAGGATCATTGAGGGAGACAAAAAAATTCACATTTTTTTCATCGATAAACAAAAAAGTCACGAAAAATACGAATTTTCAAACTGCGATATCTTTGCAATCGTTTGGGCGATTAATATTTGTAGGGGGAGTTTTGAAAACGTCTCGAGTAGACTTGGAGAATGGCGTTGGTTTCATCCAGATATGTCAATTATTTCTATTCCTAAAGGGACTTTGAAAATCGGGGAAATAAAAGGCAAAAATTGCTCGTCCAGCTTGAAAAATCTGAAAAAAATATTTTGAAAAATCGCAGCTCAACGAATTTAGCGGCGATTTAAAGCTTGAACTCTTGTGATTCAAATAAAAAAAGAAAAAAGTCGCTATCTCTTAAGGGAGCAGAGTTACAGCCATTTTTGTAAAGCAACTTTTTTTTTGTCAAAATGAAAAAAAAAAAAAAAAAAAAAAAAAAAAATCTTCACGGAATTTAACGTTTATCAGTTCTCATTTATGAATTTGTCGGTGAATAAATTTTTTTTTTAACGCTAAAAAATACAAACGTTATGCGGGAGAACTAATTGGCCCGATGAGAATTTTGATTGCGGTTTCCGGCTCGTGGTGAGAACGTCTCTATCGAATATTCTCATGATACACGTTGACCTTGCTCTAACGATATATGAAATTTTCCATCAAAATTACGCGTGGGATGATTAATTTACAGAATATTTATTCCAGAGTTTAATATCTCCTTAACGTTTTATACAAGTGTGGCTTGCTGTCTGCCCTTTTTTTTCTCCAGTTTTTGTTGTTGTTGACTGGTAATTATAAATAATCCACTTAATTTTCGATGTGCAAACGAAAAAAAAAGATTAAAAAAAAAGTGGTGCAAAAAATTTCAGGAATTTGCGAGTGTAAATCAGATCAGTTTTCTGCACCCATTTTGTTATTGAATCGTTGAAGAAAAGTCCTGTGAAGATTTTTACGAGTAGGCGAGACAGATTGGATTCGCCTAATCGCCGAATTCATCGCAGTGCAACGAGATTAAAATTCTCGGGAAGGTTGCAAATTTTCATTATTCCGAAATTTCTCGTTTCTCATTCTCACAAAATTTAGTTGATGAATTTTTTCACTGGCCCAAAATAAAAGGATACTTTTTCAATATTTTTTCAAGTTCTCGACGTTTTGATTTGACAAAATCGCGACTGAGACCGATCCGTACACCAGCGAAGATTCCGCTAATTTGCTACAAAGAGAGGAAAACTCGTGAAATTATTTTTCAACAATTCGATTGCACGACAAAAAGTCAAAGAATTCGCAAGAGACGAAAATAAATTAATTCGAGAAAAAACAAAAATTGTAATTTTCATTGCAGTTGGGCCAATTGTACTCACCGCGTTTTTTCCTCTCGATCTTGATACTGTCTTGATATTTCTATTGTCCTTGGCACTATCCTCGGATTTCGACGATTCATCATCAGACTCAATTTTTTGTCGTTTTCCTTTCTTCTTCCTTCCGGCGCCATCTTTGATCGCCTCCTCATCATCGAAAATTCTTTCGCCCTTCAGTATTTTTGACGGACTGGCCGAGGGTGAATCCGAGACACGACTCGTGCTCGGTTTTAAATAAGCATCAAGATCAGTTGGTTTTTTCTCCTCGTCATTTTTGTTTCTTTTTCCTTTCTTCTTAATTCCGGCGCCATTTTTGATCGTCTCCTCATCATCGGAAATTCTTTCGCCCTTCAGTATTTTTGACGGACTGGCCGAGGGTGAATCCGAGACACGACTCGTGCTCGGTTTTAAATAATCATCAAGGTCAGTTGGTTTTTTCTCCTCGTCATTTTTGTTTCTTTTTCCTTTCTTCTTAATTCCGGCGCCATTTTTGATCGCCTCCTCATCATCGGAAATTCTTTCGCCCTTCAGTATTTTTGACGGACTGGCCGAGGGTGAATCCGAGACACGACTCGTGCTCGGTTTTAAATAATCATCAAGGCCAGTTGGTTTTTTTTCCTCGTCATTTTTGTTTCCCAGCAAGAGAGAAAAATCTATGAATGCCGAGCTCGTTTGGAAGAGAACACGAAGTTCTGTCAGACGAGTCGCGGTTTGCCAGCACTTGTCGTCACGAATTTTCGTCACACGAGGAAATCTAATGCTTATACTATCGGCCGTGTGAACACCCTGATTTGTAAATTCGGCCCCAGTTATTTCCCATACCGGCTGTTTTTTCGGATCGCGAGCCACGAAATCTGGTACCATCGGTCGATTCACCCTCAGCCAATTTGGCACGAGATTGTGATCTTTGCTAATTTTAATCATATCGAGCTCACCCTGAATTCTCGCCAGGGTCGCATCGTCGTGACCTGTGTGAACCTTTCGATTGAAAATAAATTATAAATTGTGGATTAAAAAAGAAAAAAAAAATTATCTAAACGCACGAGACGCCTCTTCGATTTTTATCTTATCACTAAAGTTGTGAAAAAATGAAGAATAAAAAAAAACAATGTTTTACCTTCGTGACGGTCACCCATTGATCGCTGGAATCATCGTAACATCCCATAAGAAAAACGGACATCATTCCACCTTGAGCATCATTAAAATTTTATTATGATAAATTTGTTTTTGTTTTTTGATAAATTTGGCAAATTTGAAGGAAAAAAAAAAAAAACCTTTTTGTCCAGTGCCGTACCAAGCGCCGAGTACCACGAGATCTGCGCTATCCGCCATTGCTCCATCGAACAAATAATCCTTCTTTACCTTTAACCAGTGACGCTTTCCGGGTTCATAAAAGCTCTGCAATGCCATCGGTCAATGTTAAAAAAAATAATAATCATAACATTTGCATGAATAAATTTAACGAGTTTCATACACACACGTACATTCATATCCTTAAGGACTAATCCCTCGAGGCCCATTTTCAATACTTTGGCAATCATTTGAGCCAAATCATTTTCATCCTGAGCAAAAATTTAAAAAAATTATTTTACTTTTTTTACCCCGCAAAGATTTTTATTAAAATGTTTTTCTCACGTAAACTTCCTGTACTTCTGAGAGCATTATTCTGTTTGGTATTATTGTCATTCTCTCCTCTAAGATTTTCCGACGTTCTTTCATTGGCCTGTAAAATTTTACAGAGTGAATTTTTTATTTCCAAGTCGTAAGATAAAAATTCATTACGAAAAAAAAAACAAAAAAAATCGCTACTCACTTGTTCATGAGGACATCGCCGTTATAATACATGCAGTCGAAGACGAAGAGACAAACATTGGCATCTTTAAACTCTTCTTTCTGCAAGAAGAAATTAAAAAAAAAAATATAATAATCGTCCCCTTGATTGGGCAAGAAAAAAAAATCACCTTGTGTTTTCCTAGACTGCCAAAAGGCAATGGCTGCCCACTCGTTGTATCGATCATCAATATTTCACTGTCTAAAATCAGATCATCTCCGTCTGGAAAAGCCTCGGGTATAAAATCTTTGAATAGTTTGATCTGAAACAAAATTCATGGCGAATGAGTTTCAAATTATTCCAAATTATTTTTAAAAAAATGATAATCCTTGAAGAGAATTTAATTCGAACCAAAATTCATTGCGAATGAGTGCCAACGCAGACAGAGCTTTTTTTTTTTATTTTCATCATCGCGAATTATTCCAAATTATTTAACAAAATAATCCTTGAATGTTTTGATATGAAAGAAAAAAAAAACTCATCACGAATAAGCCCGCAGAACGTAAACGGAGCATTATTTTATTTTTCGCAAGTTTTCAAAAATTCTTTAACACAACAGACATCGAGGGATGAGTTGAGCTCTTTGCTGCTGCGGAGACCTGCCATTATTATACGGGCTTGAACGATTTCACGGTTAAATTGAGCAGCCAGCTGTTGGTTAACTTTAATAATGAGGCTACTTTGTACCAGTAAGACAAATGTATACTGTGTAGCGTCACAGCAAGTATATTTACTGAGTATCGTGTAGTATTTAGTTAAGTATAATTTAATATAGTGTCGCTATAATATAATTATAATATATTAAATAGTGTAATGTTATTATAATATATAAAATAATATAATGTTATTATAATATATAAAATAATATAATGTTATTATAATATATAAAATAATATAATGTTACTATAATATATAAAATAATATAATGTTATTATAATATATAAAATAATATAATGTTACTATAATATATAAAATAATATAATGTTAATATAATATATAGAATAATATAATGCGTATGTCCTATATATATATATATATATATATATAGTATAGTATAATACTATACATAATAAAACTTGTTTCGTGTGACATCACGAACGCTTTTATAGAACTCTCGGAGATTTATAAAAATTATAAAAATATGTCAAGTCAAGCTAATAACGAATATACTCGAGCTTATCATTAATTGAGAAAGGGGACAAGTTTGGCTTATGAAGGATTCGAGTCCTCTGTTAATTATAATCCAAGTTTAGCCAATTTATCAACGATTATGAGTGTGAGCAGTAGGGAAAAATATAAAGACGTAGGTGAAGGGCAGCGGATGGTCAGGCGAGAAGCAGCAAATCCAAATGAAACTACAAGCATGGATCATCTTGGATTTAAGTTGGGGTTAAGGGTGTGATCAGTTTAGCCAGTTACAAAACTCGATATTTTCGGTTGGCGCTTGCTCGGGGCCACTGACTTGATATAAAAAAAAGTTTCTTATTTCCCCAAATGATAACGTCTCTGATAACGGTCAATTACCCTGCCACACACTAACAAACTACTAAATTCCCGGGGCGAAGCGCGTTAAAGAAATAGCCCATTGACGTCCTTTCGTTGACGCAATATACTCACCCCACCCCACCTTCGTTGTTATTCCAAACTCGTCAATGAATTACTATACGACTTTGAATCTCGATTAGTCATATTCTCATGACATTGGAATTTTAACTAGCAAATACCATCAACTATATATGCACGTGTCTCTCTCTCTCTCTCTCTCTCTCTCTGTGTGTGTGTGTGTGTGTGTGTGCGTGTGTGTGTAAATATAATTATTGACGCATTCAGCGTTAGCTTTTTTTTTGATTTTTTTTTGAATATTTGAATTTTTTTTATTTTTTACCTTATGCGGTAAAACGGGCTTCAACGATCTGCTGAAAAATCGAAACTCGGTACCCTTTTTGTGCACCTGAACCCTTTCACCATCGTACTTAACCTCGGACAGCATGCCATTTGGACATTTCTTCATAGCCATTTCGACTGATTTACACGCCTCCGCCTGTTAAACGATAAAAAGAGCATTTTATCGTTTAAATTAAAACATTAATTAACCTTTGACCTCTTCTAGACCTGGATGAACCTTGGATGAACCTTGATGGACCTTGACGGTTAATATTAATGTCGACGGTAGAAATATTTCAATATTTCGAAGCCTGATGAAATATTTCGTTTGTATTGTATCATAAAAATTGGCCAAATATTCCATCACGTGTTATGGAACAGTTTTTTTTTTCTTTTTTTTCTTTTTTTTTTCTTTTTATAATTATAATTGACATTTTTCTCTATCAAATTGCAAAACTTAAACTATATCCATTCCTGCTAGACCGATTATACAAAGTGTGAATGACCGGAAATTTTCAACTTTATCACAGACGAAGATATTTTAACCCAAAAATAAAACTTACCAGCATCGGCAAAACTGGCGTCATAAGTGAAAGAGTTACGTTACAGTCGACAGAATTTTTTGTTGAATTTTTCGTCGAAACACCAGGCGACCCTTTGACGCCCAAGCAACGTTCTATCACAGCCCCGAGGTCATTTGACACTTGGTAAGCTCTGTAAGCGTCCGAATGAACCGCCTCGAGTCTGTCGCAAGCGGAAGAGAAATAGATAATTCACCAGTAAAAAAAAATATAAAAATATAAAAAAAAGAAAATCTCAAGACTGACTCATCATCCAGCACAATTTCAAAGAGATATTTCACCCGCAAATTGTCGCAAAAAAAAACAAAAAAAAAAGAAAAACATGAAAATAAATAAATAAATAGAAAAAAACTCACATGTGCTTTGGACCGGCGTTAATTCTCAAATCTCGCTTAATCAATCTTACAATCATCTTCAGGTCGTTTGATGTACACCTTAAAGAGAGTTTAGAAAAAAATAAAATATATATTGCGAAAGGATTTCGAAAAATTGAGTAAATTCGTCTGTATGTTATTATTATTATTTTAATTGATGATTTAATTAATTGTCATACTTGTCAATTATAGAACGAAAGTGTTGACCTTGGTCATCTTCTCTCGTTAATTGAGTCAGTTCCTCCAAAAATTTGTCGACCTGCGCACAATTTTTTTATATCATTTAAGGGCTCGTCATAGTTGGGCAAAATATTGATAAGGAAAGAAAGAAAATACAAAATGATTTTTTGACTGTTGATTATGTCAAAGGAAATTTTATTCGTGTAAATCGAGGGATGAGAAATATTTGTGTGAAAAGGAGAAACTTTGATCAACAGATCGAGCAAACGAGCAAAGTAACGAAAAATCCAAATTGAACTCGTGTGGTATATTCGAGGGCAAATACGTTTCATCAAGCATAGAACCCTCTTCGAAATCAGATTTTTTTTCGACGCTAATTTCGACCTGGGGATCATCCGCCGTCGAGCACTATTGCAATATATATATATATATATATATTGCTCGCATACCCCTGGCATGATATCCCTCATAATCTACGTGAATCAGAGCAAGGGGAATAAATCGTTTTGCTTCTATGGGGAATATTCGTGGAGAGGCTGGAATTTTCCTCGCCCACGTTGAAAACTTTCTAGCCCCGCAAACTTTTTCCCTTGGCCATGCACCAATTTGCCTTATTCTCAAAAGAGCCCCCGTTTATCCAAATATCATAAGTTTTTTGTTTTTTCTTTTTTATTCGCTACCTCTAATTGATGAAACACCCTTAAAAAATCGATCCATTAGCTCTGGCTGGTATGTTAAAGAAATAGTAAAGTGTTTGAGTAAATAATAAGAAAAAAATTATCTGGATAATTTTGGAAAATTGTATTGATTAAATTTAATTTTAATCAATACAATAATAAAAAATAGCTAAAAGGAAACTGAGGGTTAACTTGTCTTGCTAATTTTTTTGGTTGTTTTATATGCTATCCCTAATTGATAAAAAAAAAAACCCCCCGAAAAAAACGGTCCATTAGCACTGGATAAATAATAAGCAACAAGGATAATAATTTTTTGGCCGAATAATCCTGGGAAATGTTACACAGAGAAAAAGAATTGAAAGGAAATCGATTTAAAAAAAAAGTTATTATTATTTTATACGCTACCCCTAAAAAATCGGTCCATTAGCTCTGGATAAATAATAAGTAACAAGGATAATAATTTTTTGGCCGAATAATCCTGGGAAATGTTACGCAGAGAAAAATAATTGAAAGGCGATTAATTGTTAACTTGCCTCTTGTATGGTAAGTAGACTTTTGGTACTCGGCTTGACCGCTGCGCTTTTTTCGAAGAAAAGCCTGATGGTCTCGGCGACGTCACCTTGTTCCAGATCCTCGAGCATCTCGTCTTCGTTCTGACGAAACAATCGGGCGAACAATTTAACGAGTTGCTTGCTCTGAAGATTATAAATTCTCTTAACAGCACCCGGTAATAATAATTTGCACCACAAAAATACGTCACTCTTGAATCCATCTGAAAGCAGAGGATAAAAAGAGAAGATCTCTTAAAGAAAAAAAACGAGAGAATTTTGATCGATCGATATTCGGTCGATATTCGTATAATTTTGAAGAATCAATATCGATCGATATTCGATCGCTCTTTGCATAATATTGAAGGATCAATATTGATCGATATTGATCCTTAATAAAAAAAAAAAAAAGTAAAATTCTTCTAATTCAAGTAATTATCGGATTAATCGAATTTTTCGTCAGCCAAGAGGATTTATCATTCTATACATATGTAGCAAACTTCATTGACTCGATACGCCGGGACACACACGTTTTATTCTTATAAAAAAATATATATATATATATACGAGCTGTGCATATTTTTGTTTTGCGATTCTCGCTCGAGTAAAATGCGTCCCGTCGCAAGAGAGAGGTCGTCGCGCGCGCCAGCAGCATCAGCCTGTATAGTACAAGAAACAGTGGAAAATTACGAGTCGATAAGACACATCAGGGATAAACTACACTGTGATTTTGCTCCTGAGTTTGTATAAATATTCAATAATCAATTTGCCAATGTGTGGGAGATTAAAAGAGGCATATAAAGTTCAAAAATAAGACATACAAGGCGATTACATGCATAAATATATATATATATATTTAAATGGTATATGTAGTGTCGAGTTCCAGGGACTACGGGTGCGCTCAAGAGACGAGCCAGACTCTCAGACGCCCGGTACGTGCATCTATGTAGTGAACCGAGTATGCAAATAATAATAATAATAATAATAATAATAATAATAATAATAAGATAAATCATTTGGCGCGAAGAAATGCGTTCCTCATTATCATCGTCCACGTGTCGGAGATTGTATATAACGCTGTGCAAGCATTTGTGGAACTGAAAATGTCAAACGATGAGCATTTTCATCGCAACAATCTCTCCCGGGTTAATTGCGAAAAAAAAAAAAACACTTAAAGATATGAGCGAAAAATTTATTGACACAAAAGTCTCGACTATTCCTCTCTATTGCATGATATATATATATATGAATTTATATACGTTATATATGTATATATATATATATATATATGTATATATATACATATAAAAGATTAATATTTATTTATATAAAATTGACAAAAAATTTCCTGTAATCCAAATGTAATTTTATTAAATAAATTTAATCTTCTCATTAGTGATAATGAATGGCGAGTTGGAAAGGCTTTGCCGCTTTGTCGTTCTTGCCATATGCTATAGATCCATGTGTTTGAGAAACTCGTTTATTCCCAACAGTCTGTTCGATATGTCATTGCGGTCGAATCAGTGGAAAGTCACAGTGCTTTGGCACAGATTTACCCCACTAGAATATATATATATAACATTTTATAATATAATTATATATATATATATATATATATATATCGAGTGATTTATATTATAAAATGTTGGTTTTTCGGTCTGTCGATATATATACATAATCAATAAAGCCTTGGAAGCCAAGTACGCATATTTTATTCCCATGATGCATCCTCACATATATATATATATATGCGTCGAATTTTTTCGCGCGTCTCGTATCCATTCTTGTTCGTTTCGCAGCTATTAGACTCATCATATGCCACCACCAGCAAACGACACGGGTCAATATCGTTCGCGGAAGAAAAATAAATAAATAAATCATATTAAAAATACGCGAAGAAAACAACGGCGATTTCCAATGCGCTAAGATTAATCGGCATATATACATATATAAATTACGCAATAGATTTTTATATGATTGTAATAAATGGCGATGTTTTCGCATTCATCAGTCAATTATTTTTTTTACCAAGTAAATATTTTCAATGCCGACCGCGAGAGTTTCAGTTAAAATTGCGCGATTGTTTCACGTCTTTATTATTATTATTATTATTATTATTATTATTATTATTATTATTGTCTCGATAAAGATTCACTTAGGCAAAAATTCTTGTGTGACGAAGCAAAGGGATCCAATTAGGAGGGTTAATTCAGCGTTATTTTGCCAACGGTGATGCGGATCGTATATAGCGAGTCTTTTGCCGTTAAAAGCGCGATAGAAGGGTCCCTTTTTTTCTCTCTCTCTCTCTCTTTCTCCCTCTCTCCCTCTCTCCCTCTACCCCGCTCTCTGTGATGTTTCGACAAAGTTTATCTGGATGTTACACCAATTTCTCTTTACCGTCATGAGCTATTCCGCCAACTATATATATATAGTTGGCGGAATAACTCATATATATATATATATATACATATATATTTCCCATCAGTCACATCATAAACATAAATTGTCCCGTTTTTTTTAAATTTTTATCTTTCTCCAAATTGTTCGTCTGGTGTGTGAGATTCGATAGGAATTTGTTCCATTCGGTCATGATTCTAAATAAATTCGATTCATCATATTGTACCAGACGTGACGTGTGTGATGGCCCAAAATTTGCAATAAAAAGAAAAAAAAACTAAAAAAAAAAAAAAAAAATTGGATTATACGTAAATTTAGAGTGAAAAAAAACTTTTCTATAGAAGATAAAAAACTCGTAATTTATGACGCATGCCCGTCGCAACTTTATCGCTTCTCAATTCCAAGACAGTCAACTAACCTAACCAGCTCAACATTTTATGGCAAAATGGACCATAAGTTTAGAAAAAAAAAAACTTTCATATCTTCTACATGTAAAACGATTCGCGTCCTTGTCATCATGTTTAAACTAGACGAGGCGTTATCCAGAGTTGATAAATTTATATATATATATATATATAAAATGCACCATAATGTCAGTGGATTAGATTTATTGAAATGGCTCGAGAGATTTTTTTTTTTTTTGTTTTTTTTTTCATGACCCAGCCATCGCGATAGCCGAGAAATAATTTTTGTTGCGTAGTTAAAAATTTTAAGTGTGGCGCGCGCAGAGTTGCATATATTATGCATTTATCGCTATATATATATATATAAATAAGTTGATGATATAAAAGATGAACTGATTGACGAAAAAAAAAAAAAAAGAGAAGAAGAGGCAGAAAAGGCCATCAAAGAGCATTAGCACGAATTGGTAAGACGGAAAGAGCAACGATATCAAGAATCACCGAGTGCGACACCGATAAGGAGCGAAGCAGACTGCGTGGCATCATAGCCGCGTGCTGTTCGCATATTTCAAGTTGTAAGAGTAAAAGCCTCTTGAGCCTCGCGTGTGTTTACCAAGAATGTGTACCATCGTCAATAAGCCACCAAGCGAAACTGATCACGAGGACAACAACAATGGCCAAGCAAGCACAGTAACAAAAATCTCATTGGAATTATACAGAGATGGGCACAAGGTCATAACCGATGAATTGAATGAAAAAAAATAAAATAAATGAGAAAAAAAAACAAAAGATAAAAAAATAATTTTTAGCATTAGGAAGGACGAAAACAAGAAAAATATTGGCAAAACAAGAGTGTCTCAGTGCTAATAATAATAATATTAATTATTTTCAACAGAGTATATGAACTTTGGAAATAATTAATTGCAAATGACAATGCTGTGGTATGTGAACTCGAGTGTTGCTCATACGATGATGCCATTATTCTCTCTCTCTCTCTCTCTATCTCTCTTTCTCTCTTCTGTTTATAACACTCGACACTAATATGAAAAAAAAAAAAAAAATTGACGCTAATCGATCGATAAGAAAATGAAAGTGATAAAGGGGGAAATATCGATAAAAAAAAAAACGTAACGGTAATCGGCCATTTGAGACGATGACGAAAATAATATTCGTACAAAAATTAATTTATTCGCTTTTCTATTTGATGCTATTTTGCTTCCTAGACTGCCAATCGCTCAATTTTAAATTGCCAATAAATTTTTCGATTATTCTGTGATATATATTTCCACATAATATATCGCGAGTGAGTGAGTTAATTATTAGGGAATTTATATGACGCATATTCGCGTTATATTTTTAATACGTTGAAATCTCGCTCGTTTATTTTTATTTTTATTTTTTTATTTTTTTTTCAATCTCGTAACTAAAAAAGCTCGACAGTGTGACGACACCTTGACTCTCTCCCATTGGTCGCGAATTTGTGGGAAGGGGTGACACGATAAACGTTCCAAGTAAACGATTGGTGGATTGACGTTTGCTCGCTCGTGTCTTGCATTAAATATGCTATCATAGACGCAACTTTATAATACGTGATATCTACATATTGACTTTCTTGTATGAAGTACTTGACGCTTATTGGTACTCGACACGCAAAAGACGCAATAATATTCTCGGAATTGTTTAAACGTCGTCATCATAGACCCCTTAACACTATCATCGTCAATGTTTTATTATTATTATTATTAGTATTATTATTACTATTATTATTACTATTATTATTATTATTATTATTATTATTATTATTATTATTATTATTATTATTATTATTATTATTATTATATCATTGATCTTGCACGAGAATCCTTTTTATTTACGAGAGAGAGAGGGGGGAAAGGGAGATGAATAAAAAAAAAAGCGAATCGTTTTGGCAAACAGTCGATTTATATTCTTTCCCTGCATTTCTTCCGGGAAGGGAATAATTTATTTTTCTTTTTTTCATTCCGGAAAGCGAGGGTTTTATTCTCGTGTTATTTTTTTCTTTTACCATTTTTTAAATTTTATATTGGTCTGGTTTTTTTTTTCCGGTAGAAGAAGAATTACGAGCTACGTGGATCAATGAGGATTACAAAATGTGGAGAGCAAAGTTTTTTTTTTTTCTAGCTGGAGAATGAATTGAAGCGAAAGAATTGTAAGCTTTGATTTAAGGAAATAAAAAAATCTATGGATAATTATGTTCGTTAAATTATTCGTTAATTATTATGAAATATCGAAAGAGAATTAAATAATTAATTCAAGCAAATGATATTTGTCAGGAAAATTGAGTAAGTAAAAATTGCAAAGATTGAAATGAAAGAATCAGATTAGAATATTTATTTATCGATTGTTCGCCTTGCATTTCCGTAATAAAAAAAAAATGGCAGTATTTTATTAAATTTTAATTGCAGATAAAAATATGTGGGTTGATTTTTGGATGAATGAAAAAATCGTATACGTGTACGATTGAGCTACTATAATGGCGACGATAGCGCTCGAACGATCTTTTCGCCGAATATAAACGTGGTTTAAATCGTATATAAAATTTACAAGACCACCCACGTCACCACGCAATGAAGCGTGTTCGAGATTTTTTTTTTTTTTTTTTTTTTTTTTTTTTTTTTTTTTTTTTTTTCTTCGATTAGGTCAACGACCACGTCGATTCTCACGGCGTGTCATCTTTTTTACTGGAGCAAGCCGGATGTTCATTGTGTAATGAGATATAAAGAAAACATTATATTAGATCACGCGAGAGACGTCGCGAAAGTTTAAGAGAAATTAAACAATTTCAGCCAATAATAAATTTTTCGATATTTTTATGAAAAAAATTGCCAATTTTAATTAATAATAATTTAACGAAATTACACGATTTGATACTCTGTGTTATTTCGATGATCGAAAAATCATTGTAAAAAATTTGGAGAAAGATCGATGTAAGCTTGAATGAAAAAAATGATTTTTAGATTTTTAATGATGACGAGAGACACGTCGCAAAAGTTCAGGAGAAGAAACAACAAAAATTTCAGCAAATAACAAATTTTACATATTTAAAAAAAAAAAACAAATGCCAATTTTCATTTATAATATTTTTTCAAAATTACACGATATATCGCATATTGATACTCTGCGCTATTTCGATTATTGAAAAATGATTTTAAAAAACTATTGAAAAAAAAACCACCACCAAAACCAAAAAAATGATTTTTAAATTTTTAATAATCGCACGAGAGAAAAATACGCGGAAGGATATGTGAGAAAAGAGGCATTTTACTGATAACAAAAAATAATGACTACAAAAAATTGCGATAGGAGCTTACATACGCAGTTGATAGGTCTTGCAATATACATATATATTTTTCCTACACACACACACACACACACACACACGTTTTATTCAATAAATCTGTGAGCGGATGTCTCACGCCAAAGTTCTCCGATGGAAAAAAATGGCGGAAAAAAACTGATGAATGTAAATTTTCGAGCTGATCACTTATGGAGCGTGAAAGGGGAAGATAAATAAAAGAGACGATAGCTTTTTGGCCGAAAATTCAATTAACGCCAAATCGCCGCGCGTCTGTCACTGATAAAATTTTGTCTTTGTATTTTTGTGCTAAATACATGCATAAATATATACATAATTATATATATATGTATATAAATATATATATACATATATAAATATATATAAACGTATATGTATATGTACGAAAGAGTGCAACATGTATATACGCGAAAATGTAATATATATAACGCGAGGGCGAATCAGCCTTATCATGATAATTAATACGAGTTTGACTTTCGAGGAGAGATTTAAGAACAAATGAGGCGGTGACTTCATTTGTAAAATGCGCGCGAAAGTAAACTCTCTCTCTCTCGATGGGTTAAAAGAGGGTTCAAGGCTTTTTGACACGAGCACACTTGAATTGCATCCGTAACAACATAAGAGAGTCCTGTCCCCTTCATTTCGATAATCGAGAATAATCGAGAAAAAAAAAAACACCAGGAATGTTCATTGCATTTGAGAAATTATTTTGTGGAAAGAATGAGTGTGCGAGCAGGAAAATTGGAAAATTTGCCAGGCTCGTAAGTTTATTGCTATAAAATTTTTCATCTCTCAAAATTAATAAAATTCATGTCAGAGTTAATTTTTTTTTTTTTTAATTAACCATTTTGGGTTATCGTAGATTTTTCGCTGGCCTATATTCTTAAATTCCTCCATCCAAGGATCCAAGCAATTGCGTTGTAGATTATGATAGGATCGTGTAATCGCCAGATGTAAATATATTTATTGGGGCGAATTAAAAAAAAAAAAAACAAAAAAAAAACGAGTCTGATATTACGCAAGAATTTAGGCAAACTAAAACACGAATATTTATGAGACTAATCTTCCTTTTTTTTCTCTCTCTCTCTCTCTCATTCTCATTCTCGCTCTCTCTCTCTCTTTCTCGCGCGAGTCTCGTTTTAACGATGATGTATCGGGCGAGTTGAATTTTTTTTTCCTTTTTTTTCTTGTCTTTCGCCTGGACGGAAATTGCGTCATGCGAGCCACCACGAGAGTTTGGCATTATTTTTATTACGTGAAACAGATGCAGTGTGAAATAATATATTAACGAGAAAGCTTTTAATTGCTACAAGACCGATATATACGAAAAAAATCGAAAGATCAAACCGCGGTGGCTGTGGATTGGAGAAGTTGAAGGAAAAAAAAGGTTTGATCGACTTGAACATAAAGAAATTAAAAAAAATTTAATAATTTTATTTAATTAAAAGACAATTTTAATTACTAAAAAAAATGTGTCTCATTCACGTCAAAAGCGATTTTGGAAGACATTGAGTCGTGTAATGACTCAATAGTAGTTGATACATATAATTATATATATATCAACTGCTATTGAGTACTGTTGATATATACATCTTTCTTTATATATATATATATATATATATATATATATATATATATGTATATTCATGAAAATCCTTATCCTCGAGTACCAGCTTGGCTGCCATTACGGATTACACGTTTTAGGAATTCTTACAACTATTGCTCATATTATGTTGCTTATAAACAACTATCGCAGTTTATTTCAAATTTTTTCTTCTCTGTAGAGTTAATTCCCATATTTTTCTAACTATTACTGAAAACTTTTCTTCGTTCGCATACATATAAAATTCAATTTATAATTTCTTTTTTTGTTTTTGTTTTTATGAAAGAAAAAATATTTCATCAAAAATAGCATAATGTGAATATCATCTAAAATAAGTTTTTTCTTCTCTCGTTTCTTTTTCTATATATATGTATGATATATTTCATATATATATATGTGTATATATATATATATACATATAGATATGATACAAGTTGTTAAGATGCAACTCTTTGTATCTTTTTCTTTATAAAGAAAATGGAGGAGGGGGCGAGTGTGAGGGTCCAGTGCCGCCAAGCTGGCTGTACATGAAGGGGGCTCGTCATCGGCATTCAACGAAAGAGAATGAGATGGGCGGTGGGGACAGCAAGCTTATAAGTCACCACGATTCTCTGCCTGGGCCAATAGTCGCAAAACAGAGTGAATGCAGTGACCTCAAAAGAGCTACTTCTACGCAAAGTCTTGAGCAATAATTTTCTCTTTTTTTTTTCCCCCATCTTAAATTTTTATTCATAAAAAAAAAAGAAAAAAAATATATATATATATATTTTTTTTTAACAAGCGTGAAATTCGTGAAATTGGAAAAATTAAGTGAGGGCTGACGTGCTTTTGTGTTGAGCCACTCAGTGGATCGATTTATAATACAAATTAAGCCTGGATTTTTTTTTTTTTTTAAATTTTAAATAAATTACCAAATAATTGTGTTATAGTTACACATTATATTTATTTTTGCCCTATGCGATTTGGGCCACGAAAATGACTTAAGCGACCAGATCTGAGATTTAAAAAAAAACTGATAACGTTTATCACGAAAAGTTTTATCGTTGAACAAAAAAAAAAAAAACAATTGCGTTCAATAACGGTTCCTGCTGTGTCGAATAAACAATTGACAAAAGTTGAAAAAGTTCCTTTTTTTTTTTTGCTGCCAATCACGAGAAAACATCGAGGGAAAAGCGAAAAATTTTATCGGGCAAGAAAAATTGTGCCGGGACATAAGAGCGGATTATTGCAACTGCAAATGTAAGTATATATATATATGTCAATTTTGGAAATGGTAGTACGTGAATTTTTTAATATTAAATTAATTTATTAAACCCAATTTTATCCAAATTGCAGTAATTGAAAATGTACAAAAAAAAAACAAATCGAAATATCAATTCTCGTTGATCAGAAAAAAAGAAAAAAAAATCAAGGCAAAAAATCGTTTTTAAATTATTTTCTAGGGGATGATGACATTTTTCTTTCATAATTTATTATTGGAAAATCCTTTACCCGTTTATCAGACAATATTCTACAATTGAATAAAATTTATTTCTCGTAGGAAGGATATCAAGAATATTTATCCCACCCTTAATTCTATAAGCACGCAAATAAAAAAAAAACAAATCGAAATATCGATTCTCGTTAATTAGAAAAAAAAAACAAATCGAAATATCGATTCTCGTTAATTAGAAAAAAAAAAATCGAAATATCGATTCTCGATAATTAGAAAAAAAAGAAAAAAAAATCAAGGCAAAAAATCGTTTTTAAATGATTTTCTAAGGGATGATGACATTTTTCTTTCATAATTTATTATTGGAAAATCCTTTACCCGTTTATCCGACAATATTCTACAATTGAATAAAATTTATTTCTCGTAGGAAGGATAACAAGAATATTTATCCCACCCTTAATTCTATAGGCACACAAATAAAAAAAAATAACGAATTGTTGATAATATTAAAGTAATCCACCGGACAGAAAAACAACAAAAAAAAAAAAATTATAATCTGAGCAAGAACGAAATTTGATCAACTTGCTCTCTCTTCTCGAATTTTCCATCTCCTCTCTCTCTCTCTCTCTCTCTCTCTCTTCCCATCCGTTAATCACACTCTCGTTCTGCATCACAATTTCTCTCATTCTATCACCCCCCCCCCATTCTCCCCCCTCATTCTCCCCCCCCCCACACACACATATAATTTTTTTTTAATTCTCATTCATTTAACTAAACGAAGACCGCGATCGATTGTTCTTTTTTTTTTATTTTATTTGCCGCTTCATCTCGTCTCGAGCTCACTCACAGATAAGACGATAAAAAAAATTCCACTTAACCGCTTTGAGCTCTAGCAAATCTGTCCCGAGTGACTGAGAGAAATAAAGAGCGAGCGAGAGAGAGAGAGAGAGAGAGAGAGAGTGAGTGAGCGAGAGGGGCGGGGGGAGGGGGTGAAAGCTCGTGTTTGATTGATGCTTTCCTTGTATCCGATTCCGGTATCACGTTAAATATCCGTTATTATTGACTGTGCGAGAGCAAACAGCGTAAAATGTACTACGAATTGTTTTCTCTCTCCCTCCCACCTTCCATCTTTGACGAGATTAGCCTCGAGTTTCTTCCACTTTGATTTTCTCGTGTTTTACATAGGGGGGGGGGGGGGGGGGGCGAGTAAATGGTCTGGAAAAAGGAATAATGATACGAGTGCCATTGATACGACAAGACAATTAACGAGTTGGTGTGATGCCCGAGGCAATTTATAATAAAACGTATTTATATCAATAATGAATAAAAATTTATTACATTACCCACGCGCGCGCTACTAATGAATGGTACTAATGAGGGTGAAGAAAAAAAAAAAGAAAAAAAAAAATTAATGCTCGACCAGATCATATGTTATCCTCGAGTGTAATTTTTTTTTTTTTTTCATCTCGACGCATTGTGGAAAAAGTGAATTTTTATTTTATTTGTTTTTATTTTACTTTTGAATTCTCTTTTTTATATTACGGAATTGACAATAAAATATACTTTTTTGTTTTGAAATTAAATTAAATTTTATAACTTGTCATTTTTAAAGTTAATTTTTCAGATTAAAAACATTTAAGGTGACTGATGAATATTAATTTTTGGCAGATTTACATTATAACTCATGCAAGCCATTTCGGGGCTTTAATTCTTGAATGAGCGTGTTATATACACGCTCATTTATATATATATATATATATATATATATATATATATATAATATATAATATATAATATATAATATATAATATATAATATATAATATATAATATATAATATATAATATATAATATATAATATATAATATATAATACACACAGATCTGCTTAATTCGTTTGATAAAAGCGCGCGCGCACTACTCATCTTTCAATTGTATGAGCGATTCGCTGCTCGTATAACACGTTCGCGTGATTATTAAATCAATTTAACGAAAAACCCGGAGGCCCAGACTGAATTAAGATTCACAATCTCGAGAAGCTCACACACACGCCCTTCACTTGCAAGCGATTGACCATTTATCATTTGCTCTGCAATATTTTGCTATAAAATAATGTTTTTTTTTTTTTTTTTTTTTCCATTATTTATTTTAATATAAAAGAAAAAAATAATTGAATATTTTTGAATGAAAAAAAAAAAATGCAAATAGAGAAATTAAAATAATAAAATGAATTTTAATTGTCCAGTGTCCCGGTAATATTTTTTAAGATTAAATTTGGCGAATGAAAAATTATATAACGGATTTTAAACTCACCTCCCTCGGTGCCCTTGGTCAGCATTTTTTTAATTATGGCAGTTTTGTCGGTGTACGCACTCGCGTTTGATATTTCGGCGCACAGACGACGAAATTCCCGAAAATAATCGTCCTTTCCCGAGGACGGTACAATTTTTTTCTCATTTTTTCTCGGCTCAATTTTCGTATCGGGTTTTCTCGACGACGACGCCGAATCGTCCGGACTCCGTTTTATCAATTTTGCCGGTGGTCCGCCATTTGTTGGATTTCGAGCTTTCGCGTCTTTCTTCGGCGTTTTTTTATTCGCAACATTTTTGAAAGGGGCTGAAAAAAATACAAATAATAATTTTGTCCTCATGCGATAAGAATAAAATTTTAATTCTATAAATTATAATTTTTATGATTAAGCCGGATGAAAATTAAACATAATTGAATTTAAATGAGAAATTATTTTATTGCCGAGCATTATTTTGAGAGAATATTTTTACATCTTCTTAAATTTTTCATTAAAATTGCTGATTTAGTTAGATAAATTTTCAAATTTATGCACAAAAGTAAACGCTAAACGCATATATATATGTATAATAAATTAAATTTTTAACGCATATATATATATATATATATATATGTGTGTTTAAAATTACCGCAAGGTCAAAGAAAATAGCTCATGACAAAACGTTACCATTATTCTCAAATTCCTCCATTTTCTCGAGAAGAATATTTTTTTCCTCATCTTCGAGATCGTCCCAACCGCTCACATCTTCGTTAGGATCGTCGATCCTCTTGGTGGTTGCACGTTGCTTCGCGAATACTTCAAATAAGCACGTAATATGATGCCATGCCTTCATTTTTCCATCACCAAACGGATTGCTCATGAGTTTAGCGATTCTGACTGTGTCCTTGTCGATCGAGCATTTGCACTTTTTGCACTTTGCACGTCCGGTCTTTGCTCGCTCAATCGCAAATGGTTTTTCCATCTCCTCATTTTCATCGGCCATATTTTATCTGTCATGAAAAAGTTGAGATTTTTTTTTTTTTTGTTTTTTTTCTTGTTGGTAAAATTTTTATTATTTATTTGAAGAAATTTCGTTTATTTGACTAAAAATAATCAAAATAATATTAATAAAAATACTTTTTGATTTTCTCGGATATCGTTAAATAATTTTTTAAATGGGAATATTCCTGATGAGTTTCCATGGTAATTAGCATTTATCGTACAGCTGCATGTGCCAAAGATTATATTAAGAATTTATACGCCATATATATAGTGTGGATTTTTCTCGACATAAATTTCATTACCAGTAAGCTAAAAATCTATTTTTACATCAAGTTGACCAACAATTACGTATTAATGATCATTTATCGACATTTGAAATTACAGGCAATTTAAACTTTGGTATAACTCACTGACTCACGTCTCATCTTATAATTTCTCATATTAAAAAATATTTAATAATTGAAAAAGAATAATTTTTCAAAATCATCATTATCCTAATCGTGGCAAAAATTTCCCTACCTATTTTGACGCACAAAAGTCAATAAAAAATCGAGAAATTAATAGAGAAAATATTATTAAAAGTCAATGAAATATTAAATATAATTTTAAACGATCGTTGGAAAATTTTCATCAAGGTGGAATAAAAAAATTGGATGTATTTTAATTTATTTAAATATCGAAGATATATCGCGCGTTATGGATTTTACTTCGGCCATTTTGCCGGCACATCGACTGTAAGAGGGGTGAAAGAGGTGGGGTGGAAAAAAAAAATTAACGATATCGAACAATATATCGACAGCAGCAGCAGCGGAGAGATTCGCGGGGGCTCTGATAACACGAAGAATTGGCCTCCTTATCATTTTATAATGAACTTGGAATTTTTCTTGAATTTTATTGCCTGTCATGAGCGACCAATCAATCGGTTTGAACTATCTGCTCAGGCTCGCGTGGCTATTGGACGAGCAAACTTGATATTGTTTATGTAAAAGAACGAATGGTAAAGAGCGGTTAATTTTAAGTGTGCTCTCATGTCCATCGGGTCGTTTCGAGTGTATATTACGAGTATAGGATATATATATATATATATATATGTATATATGTATATAATTTGCGTTATTTGTTCAATACTGATTGCAAAGTCCATTCTCACCGACAAACAACAAATTTCAATAATATTTCATGCTTCAACATTTTTTTCATTGAATAATATATATAAAAAAATCAAAATGACGAAAAAGTTTATAAATTATTTTAATGATTAATTAATTGATTAATGAGTTAAACAAAAAAAAAAGTAATGATTATGAAATGATTTTTACTCTATTAGCAAATTATTTTATTGATAGAATTTAAATTTATTGGGAGATTTTAAAATTTAGGCAATTTTATCCGTGTCGTCAGTGTGTTTCGTCTGACCAAATACGTATCTCTACCACTGGGCCGACTATCGGGACATCCGGGACGGCCCACTACTACCACTTTGATCCATGCGCGCAAAAACTCGTCTGTTCCGCTTAAACTTTCTTCGACCCGAGGGCAATGAGATTTGATAAATGTTATCGTCAATCAAAGAAATACTTGACAACGCGATTCGTTAATCCATGAACTCTGCTCGAGATTATAAAAGTATGATTTTTGGCAAAAATATGATTATTCGGTGTTGAAAATTATTACGCGTCATCCTATCACAGAGGGATGAACATAATTTGAAATAATTTTCAACAATAATTATTCTTATATAATAAAGATTAATATTTTTTATTAACTAAAAAAAAATAGAGAAATACAAGATAAATTGTTTTTTAATTATTCCGAATGATTTTTAATATTTTTAAACGTCTTCAAGCGTTGTTAATAATAATATAATTTTTTTATTCAATTAACTATTCCTTTTTTTTTCATTGACGAACTATTCAATCGAGAAAATAATAATTGCTGCAATCAAGGATCGATAATATTCGATGAAAAAAAAAAAAAAAAAAAAAGGTCACGTCACACATGACAAACGATGCATATGAAAATGATTTCACGGAAAAGTCATGGTACAAACGGCCAGATCACGTATCCAATATGGCGTTTTCATGCTATTATCATTTAGCGCCAATATAAATACAATGAAAGGACGACGTGTAGGTGTGCGTGCGTAGCTTTTCAATTGTCAACTATATGATCGGTATATATAATCATAATATATATCATCATATAATATATGACGATATTTGATCATCCCTCTAGGCATATATCGCTTTTCGGAGGAGGAGGGGGTGGAAAAAAAAATCCATCTCGAGTAATAAAATTGCGTAGGAGTCGAAAAAAAAAATTGAACAACAATACGTGATCGTATCCAAAATAGATAAAAGTTTTTTTTTTTTTGTTCTTTTTTACAGTTCTGGGGGTGAATTAAACGAAAAAAAAAAAAACACGAGAAGAATGAGAAAATTTTTTAGGAGAAAATAAATAATAGGTAAATAAAATGGCGGGTTAAATTAAAAAAAAAAAATCTTAAACGAATATACTTTGTTCGTTCTACAGGTAGGAGATAAAAAAGCGAAGGGGAGAGAGAGAGATAGAGAGGGAGCACTCATAGGGGGTATAATAGAGGGCGCAGCAACCCTCTCGGCTCACTCTTCGAGAAAACGCCGCGCTGTCCAAAAGCATCAGAAACACGTTCGGCATAAAAGGTCCGAAAACAATCAAAGAAACGAAAAAAAAAAAAAAAAACAAAACTTACCCCTCATAATTTTCAAATAATCGAAAATCAAATTGCAAAAGGTGTTTTTTTTTTAAATAAAATTATTAATAAATCGAGGCTTAACGAATTGTAATTTCTGCAATAATCTGTGAGAACGAAGAAGACGGTTTAACGAAGATTGAAAAGGTAGGAGAGTCTCACTGCATTTTGCCATTTTTTTTTTACTCTCTTTCATGAAAATGACCAAAAAAAAAAATTGTATCGAAAGATCTTTTTAATTTTTTTAATGTTTTTTTTTTTTTTTAATAAAGTCTTGACAATTTAACCATCTCGTAGTACGTATGAGTAATGTGGAACTCGAATTCATATCTACATTAATTTATTTAACCCTCGCGAGTCTCTATTTATCTTTTTAAAAATTAAGATTTTTTTTTTTTTCTTTACCTAACAACTTTATTTTACTTTAAATGTATATTTTTCCAATCCATCGTAAGAAAAGAAATTATGCTCTTTTTTTTAATGATAATTGTTTAAATGGTTGTTTTAAAAAATATTGTTGGATAATTTCAAAAATTATTAATTTTGTTTTTTTTATTTTCGTGGCAGAGTGCAGTTACAAAATCAGGCAACAAATTTGCATCATCGTAGTAACGTAATGATTGATGAATTTTCGTAATTTTTGTTATCGTTAATAAATTCTTCATTGCGTATAATTTCGCGGAAACTCAGAGATATAAAATATTACACAAGCGAACAAAATTTTGTTATGTAATGTCGATTTTTATATTTTGCCCGACACGTCTATATATATATATAGTCATTTTAGAGAAAAATAAATAAAATGGTATTTCGATCGTTGCTGAAAATTCGAAAAGAAAACGAAAAATAAAACAATTCAATTTTTTTCACCTCGAATAATTAAGCTCAAATTTAGACTCTTTTATAAAATCTGTAACGAGCATATAAGGAAAACTAGCAGGTAACGAAAATTCTTAAATTTTACATTACTCGATAAATGTTTTTTTTTCAAATGTAATTATCGACGAGTTTAAATATTGAAGGGCATCAAGAATTCTTACAATTATTCATTTCATGTTTTACAGTGATAAAATTATTCATAAGAATTCCGTTTATTTTAAAACGCGGTTAAAAAAAAAATAAAAACAATATTGAACACTGTAGGAAAATTTTAATAGGCTTTTAAATGATCGATACAGAGAAGCCCACCAGCTTTTATCGTATTATCTGATCGAGTAAATTGCGTGGGATGGAAAAAAAAAAGAATTGAATTTTCGCGCATTTTTTATTGTCCGATGCATTTGCGGCTTCGATGATGCGAGAGAACGAAGCAAGTTTGCGAAGAGAGTTGAAAAAAAAAAAAAAAAAAAACTGAATTGCAGCTGCTAAAGCGGCACAAATTTTAGTCATCAAGAACATTCGTGATAGAATTAGTTAAAAGTTGTGGGTTGCTGTACGTGGTCGTAATTCACATGTATCACATGAAATGTGGTCTATATGGGTCGCAGCACTCAATCTACCCCATACATCGAGGAAAATGGACATGATCAACTTTTAACTTTTATTTGAATGGAAAAAAAAAAAAAAAAAAAAAAAAATCAACCCTAGAAAACCACACGTATTTTTTGCCCCTGTATTAATCTCTCACACGATTCTGCTCGACCAGGCACGAGGAAACTTTCACCCTCTGCATTCTCTGTAATTGAATTTTTTTGGCTGGTGAAAAGTATAAAATTAAAATGATACTTTTCATGCGAGATACATGTGAATGAATTAAAATTAAATTAAGGAATTATTCAAAAAGTTAATCGTAGACATGTGGAAAATTGGAAAATTTTATTGAAATGGAATAATTTTTTTTTAGTAAACTGCAATTGCGACAAAAAAATTTGGTTTTTTTTTTTTAATTATAAACACGATCTAAATAGATAAAATTGAGTATTTTTTTTATCGCCATGCGTACAACAGTGAAGGGCCTTTTTTTAGACGATCAACGATATTTTTACGGCCAATTTATTTATTTAGCCCTTCGAGATTTCTTTACATAGTAACGATAAACAGAAAATTATTTATCGAAGAAAAGACGCAATCCAGAGTTCTCATAACGTTATGTTCGCGGCATAAAACCCTCAAACGACGAGGGTGTTTGTAAGAGGAGAAAAAAAAAAAAAAAACAAGACATCGGTCATCAATTGCCACTGTTATGCTTTCGCATACCGGAACGATAAAAAAAAAAAAATCATTTAACGACAGCACGTGTACTTTGATCAATAACGAAAAATCCTTTCGGATGACTTTCACGTGCCGAGAATTCAAGGATTTTCGCGAGGGAATAAAAATCGTTTGTTAATTTTTTGGAAAATTGTCAATCGCACGAGAAAAAAAAAAAAAAAAAACGAGTTCGAACGAAAAATCCACTGATTTTTTTTTTTCGACAATTTTTTTACTCAACTGACAATTATTCAATTAAATAATCAATTAAAAATTACATTTCTCCTCGTTATTTTTATCGCTTTAAAAAAAATAAAAAAAAACCAACTACCATTTCCATATAAAATTAATTCTCTTTCATAATTATAAATAATCCTCGAATTACATCACAACAATTACGAGATAATTGAAAAATATTTTCCAATAATTATTTATCTTTTTCAAAACAATTAATAAAAAATAAATAAAAAATTTATTACCTAATGAATTTCTTTATTCTAGAGCGTCCATGTGGAAAAATCAGGAAATGAGGGCTAGATTAGCTGTGAGTTTTTCAGGGCTGTGGTTATTGGCGATAATTTTATCGTGTTCGTCGTCTAATTATCAAGTTTTGGCTGAACCTGAGCCGGTACCACCGGGCCTCATTTATAGCGACAGTTATGCCGATGATGCCGAGACCTTTGTGAGTTTGTAAAAAATAGTAATAATAATAATAATAATAATAATAATAATAATAATAATCAAATTTCCCATTGTATGAAAGCTTAAAAAAAATTACAAAAAAATCTATTATATTTTCAATTTTATTGTCTGCTGTTGCATATAATTTCATAATAATTCATTCACATTGGAAAAAAAATAAATAAATAAATAAAATATATATATACAATTTTAAAAATGCAGAGATTGTAATAGATTTTTTTTTTTTTTTTTGTGGACGCAGCTTTTGGTTCAGAGGCTTAAGCAGATAGTCGAGCGTAAGCACGAAGTGATAGAACATGCGCGCGAGCTCGAGAATGAAAAAATGGTTATTCAGGGTATGCTAGAAGAGGAGGCGCGAAGAAATAATCAGCGCTTTCAACAATCAGCTCAGACTGATTGGTCGTTGGAAGACGCGGAGATGTTACCAATACCAAGTGCAATCGTCCATCATGGACCTTCGCATTCGGGAAAACGAACCAGTTGTAAGTAAACGATATATATATGTATATATCATATATATAATTTTTCAAGTGCCAAAAAGGGCCCACCATATGATATATACGGTGGGCCCTTTTTTTGGGGCTTGAAAAAATTTTATTACGAAAAATTTGATATTTTCGAGAAAATTCCTCAATCATATTTAGTGATCAGTGAGAAAATGTCAATCAAGGCTTTTTGGAGAAAATAATTGTTTTCCCTCAATTAATATAATTAATAATTGCGCCGAATTTTAATCCCATTGAAGTGGCAAAAATGTAAAATTTATTCTGACAAAAGTGCGACAATAAAAGCATTCCTAAAAGCTCTAAAAAGTGTGATATTCTCACATTTCTATTATTTCTGTTTCACCTCGAGTTTGTCTAAATGATATAATAATAACATTGAGGGTGAATTATTCTTCATGTTGATGGGAAAAATATCAAAATGGAACATATTTTTTCATGTACAATATTATCTATTTTGTTTTCAACGATGAAGAATAATCTGGCTGTCATTAAATGTAACCACATAAAAAAAAACCCCGGATATATCCGACTATATATATATATTTTTTTTTAGGGGACCAGATAGATTCATTGCAATATTAATTCCCATCGAGAATCGTCATATCATCATAACGTCTTCACGTTTCAGTTTACGACTGTCAATCTCTATGCGCTTGTCATTTACTTGATTGCTTGTCCGTTTTTCGTTTGTCACGAATTTTCCATATTGCGTTGTCCTGATTATCATAACAATTTTTATATATATATATATATATTTTTTTTTCTTTCTTCTCTTATAGAATCAATTCTCTATGACTTTAACGAGCGTCCAACCAGCAATTTTCTTTTCCTATATATATATATATATTTTTTTTTTTTCTTCTATATATATATATATATATATATATATATATATATATAGGAAAAGAAAATTATTGGTTGGACGCTCGTTAAAGTCATGGAGAATCGACGATATTTTTTTTTACACGATAAAAGTGAGGGGTGGAAAAAAACTAAAAGTTTTATCGAGATACGAGAAACGCGAGTGTTTTGACTTTAAATGTCGAATATATTCTGGTCATACGAGAGATCCTTCGTAAATATGAAACTTCTGGGCCAATCCTTGACAATATTTCGACGGCACGTTTTCATCTCGCTCAATTGCTATGATCAAAATTTATACCACACACACACATACACTCAGCCACGTGTCATATACTCGCCCGAGATTAATCGACCACGAGCCAACCAATGAGTTCAAAACGATTCCGTAGTAGACCATATATACAGGGTGTCCCATTTTAAATGATAGACTTGAATATATATCGAAAAGGATTCGTTGTATCGAAAAACGGTTCGGATCAAAGTTGTACCGTTTTAAGGGGGACATCAAATGGTGAAATCAGTTCAAAGCTAGATGGCGCCACTTTTGTAAAATTCGTATGGCGGCCATTTTTTTAAATGTAATTCGATTTTTTTTCCGTTATCGAAATTGTAGCTGGTTTCAAGACGAATCCAAAAAAAAAAAAAAAAATATCCTAGCTTCAAGGACACTGGAGCTATGACGGTTTAAAGTTCCGAGCGGCCGCACAAGTGTCCGACGACTCGGGCGCCTACTAGTGCGCTAGGGCCTAGCAGGCCGCGTGCAACTTTGAACCGGCATAACTCTGGTGTCTTTGAAGCTAGACGAATCGTTTTTGAAATATATTCAAGTGTATCATTTAAAATGGGTCACCCTGTATATATATATATAAATATATTTATATTCGCTGAATAATTTACTAATGGAATGAGAAAAAAAATTCGGACCATTTTTACGATGATATTTCGAAATTTATGTGGTCCAAATCGAGAGTAGTCGCTGATTTATTTTTGTATTTTATTTTTTTTCTATCGATCGCATCAAACGATAATAAGAGGGGGGGAGGAAACATGTGATATTCGTGTACTCGTGACCAATCGATGTTGCATTATAATGACATATATCAGTGTATATATAGTCGGAAGACCGGCGCCGTAAAAAATAAAGAGGGACGATGAGATAAACTGAAAAGGGATCAACACTACGATCTGCCAATTGAGTCGCTTGACTCTCACTGACACCTGACTTCTTGACGTCATGTTTATCAATCCATTTAAATTTCTCTCTCTCTCTCTCTCTCTCTCTCTCTCTCTATCTATCTAGCGTTTTTTCTCTCTCTCTCTCTCCACCATTGCAAATATGCATCAAGATAACTGGCACAGAATCGTACTCTAACAAGATCTAATATTATATATCGATTGATTTGTCATTTTTCACGAGAGATGGCGCAATCTCTCAGAATCCTCGCGTATACGCTGTCATTATACTATTATAATTATCAGCCCCTTAAAAATCCAATAAAATATGTAATATTTAATATATATATATATTTTTTTTATTGAATTATTTTTGTAATCTTTTTGTATATATCGTATTAGTAAAAAAAAATTATCACAATAGCAATAAAATAAGGAATTTAAAATATAAAAAAAAATAGGAAAAAAATTGAAAAATATATATAGAAAAAAAAAAAAAACTGAACGGGGGAAATTGTTACGAAATCAATTTTTTGTTACAGACATGACACTGTGTCATTTCAAGATTTGCAACATGGGCCGCAAGCGTCAATTGTGAGTGAGCCATTCGGCCAATCGAAAAAAATTTCGCCCCACAAGCCACTAATTGACCCTTCTGACCCTACACCTATATAGTTATATAAAAGGCTACGAGGCACAAAAATGTGCAAAAATTTTGCACATTTAGAGACGTGAGAGAGTGCACCACAATCAGATGGACCGGATGTACCTAAGAGAAAATTACAATTAAAAAAAAAAAGAAAAAAAAAAAAAAGATTGACCACAGAAATCGGAAAACCAAAAAGAAAATTTTCTCAATGAAATATAAAGAACGAACGAAGTAAATTTCATTTTTTATTCGTTTAACATTTCACATAATATACCAGAGTCTATTTCTCCTCGTTGAGATTGATCTTTGAATAATCGATGATTTTCTCGGATTCCACCAAAATTCTATTAATGAATGAACAATGACGGAGAATTGGAAAAAAAATGCCAAAATGGAGGAGAAACAAAAAAAAGAAAAAAAAAAAACGAAAAACAGGCTTTTCGAAGACAGCAAAAATTCAACGTCTCGTCGAGTTTGGCACCTCGGCCATTATTGCATTAAAAATTCATCCGTAGAGGCGAAAATACAAGAGGAAAAAAAAAAAAAAAGAATAAAAGGGAAGATTCACCGATGGACAAATCTTTGATAAGAATTACTCGCAATGTGGGCGAATCTCATTTTATTTGTATCGCCAATTTCCACTCTTGAAATTCAATACATGAAAAACATGGCGAAGACAAAAAGGCCAATCAATAAACGCAAACGATGAAATCCAATAAAATGAAAATTAATACGAAAAAAATAAATGAAAATTAATACGAAAAAAAAGAAATAAAAATTAAAAATCAAAAATAATTGTGGACACTGAGGAATAAACTTCGAGGAATCACGTAAAATGCAAGAAAAAAAAAAAACCTTTAGTATTTAACAGTATGCTCTAACAAGGAGGCATTAAATTCGAAAGGCTACATATATATATATATATGTGTGTGTACTTTGCGAGTCTTCTGTTTGTTAATTAATTTTTCATAATTTATAAATATTTAACTTTTCCTTTTCATTTTTTTTTGCATCAAGACGCTGCCGCATCTTTCGATAATATATATATATATAATTTTTATTATCGCAGCCGAAATACCAAAGTTGTTTGACAAGTATTTCTATATATATATATTTTCTCACTCTCTATCAATCTACCCAAACCCTCCAGTCGCAATAGCGCCAAATCGAAGTTATTTTGTTAAGTTTATTCATCCCACGAATTTCGCTAATGATGAATTAATTGGAATTTCGTGAAAACTATATATATATATATATATATGTGTGTGTAAGTGCGTAATATATTTACTGTACGGACTCGTATTTTTGTAAATGATTTCCGGATAAGCTGCTACCATCAGAACTGCAAAATATTATTTAAAAAACCGAAAAGACGAAAAAAAAAAAATTTAACCCCGTGACCTCTTTTTTGTACCATGTCAATTACACGTGCACATGGACAAAAAAATCTGCGCATAGTCTACTTATGGATAAGATTTTATGTACGGGGCGTTCCGGACCAAATTGACAATGAATTTTGCCATTATTTTTTTGTGCTAAAAAAAAAAACTTGTAAAAAAAAACAAATCTGAATTGAAATAAAAATAATTTTTCATATATATAAAATAAACAAAAAATCTCTTTTACCTGGAACGCCCTATATCTATGTGTCATTTTATGAGCGAACGTCACAGGAAATAAAACTTTGATCTGCGATTATGATGTGTGATATATATATATATATATATATGCAGTTTCTCCAAGCGGGCTGACGGTACGAACTTACCATAGCTCGATACATCCGTTTATATTTATTCATTTTAGGCTTACAGTAAAGCAGTATAATTATATATATAACGCGTGTAGAAAAGGTGCAGGGTTTTTTTTTAGTTCTCTTTTGCTATTTTAGATAGTATTAAAAATTAAAGAAAAATAAAATGGACGCGCGACAAAGCCAACTCGTCGATTTTGCACCAAAAAAAAAAACAAAAAATAAACGTAGTGGCAATTAGATTGAAAAAAAATAACCGATCCATTTGACACTATTTAATCCGTAACAAGAAAAAAATCCGTCTAATGTTGAAATTGGTGAGAAAACAAAATTACAACTAATCGCAAAATAACACGAGGATGCTTTAATTATTTTTATTTTTTCATTAACTGCCACAAGGATACGAAAAATTAAAAAAAAAAACTAAAATCATCGTAACAAAATAAAAGACCAAAGGACGAGAAAATGTTTCCTTTTATTCTCAAGACTACGAAGCAGCAGGAGACGAGATGGAAATAATCGCAAAGAAATAATTTAAAAAAATTTAAAAAAAATTAAAATCTCAATTCGGTAGAGTATGCACGAGAGGGAATTTCTGCGTGGAACTGAGTGTGAGACCGAAATGAAAGACTGTAAAAATGAAATATGAAAAATGAAATATCGAGAGATATCTGCCTGCACCCTTCGCATTAACTATTTATGAACAATTATTAGCCTCTTGATATATTATTTTTTTCCCCTTCTTTTCCTCATTAGCTTTATCAAACTCTATTTATTAAAAAAAAAAAAAAAAAAGAAATGAAAAAAAAAGAATTGGAAAAAGAAAAGAAATGAAAAAAAAAAAAAATCTACAAAACTTTTTGTAAAATTATCGAAAAAATTATTCATCCCCCTCACTCCAGATTACTTTTCCATTCATCTTGTCCTCGCCTAAGAGAACAATATACGATAAAAATTAATATTTTGCATTTAATTTATAATCGAACTTGATCGTTCGCGACCTCGAGTATGTATAAAATGTCAACGTGTATCGCACAAATAATTTTGTCAAAATATATCATGATTGACACGAGAGAGAAATCTTCCAAAGCTAAATTTGGGTCCATAGAAGATAGTGAAAATTAATTTTTAAATATAATAATAATAATAATAATAATAATAATAATAATCTGAAAGTTGAGAAATTGATGTGCAAAAAATACAAAATTTTATTTATATTTTCGGGAAACGGATGTTATTTCTCTCTTAAACTCACAATGTGGCAACCACAATATTGACTCGATCTTATCATCAACAATAAAAATCACGTAACGAGAAAAAAAGATTTTTTTTTTTTTTTTTCATCGAGCAATCACAGAGTGAATCCCGATGACGGAACAAGAATTATCGAGAAATGACGCTCTGTTATGAGTTTGCCAGTTTATGATTTTATCCTATATATGTATATGTACGTAGATTTTTTTTTTTTTTTTTTTTACTTCTTATTCCGATTGCAAATCAAGAGTTACAGAATCTTAAACGGACGTCAAGGCCTTTTCGTTGTTATCGGTGGTGGTGTTGATGATATTTCGAAATTCATTCGGAGCATCGCTATAGTGTATTGCGCACAATCTTTTTTTTTTTTTTTTTTTTGTTAACTGTGCCTCTCATCTTGCGATGGGCGCGTGCCGTCCAATCTTAACGCTCGCGTTAATCTACAAAATGATTTCGTAATGGATAAATTGACGAATAAAATGAGACGATAGTACACCCGAGGGCATGAACGTAGGTGATGAGAAGAAAAAACTATTAGGGTCATATCTGAATGGCAAATTACGTCGTATCTTTAATGAAAATTTCATACGTAATTATAATTACAATTCTAGAATAATTATATAGTTTTAAGGAAAAAAATGATAGATTTCTGTCTTACCGACTGCCGGTAAAAAATCATTCCAATAACAACAAAAATTGTATCAAGTGCGACATCTTTCAGTGTGATGAATATCGTTGTCAACAATATCATCATCGTAATGCCACGTGATCGTAGATAAAGCGTTAGAAAAAGCGTAATATTGCAAATTTATATTCGTCACAGGCAAAATAATCGGAGCGTTTACTTTTACTTCTAGCGAAAATAATGTAAAAAATTATCGATAATTAAATAAGAGACAGGAAAAAAATGGTAAAAAGTAGCGAATATTAACCTAAAAATTGGACTATATGAACAATATAGAATATAATTTACTTACTAATTTTATTTTAAATGGCTCTCTCCACCTCGTGTGGATAACTCGTTGATCTATCCGTTCAATTTCGACGTTACTGGATGGAAATAAATATATTTTTTGATTCAGCCGACACACACTATGGAAATAAATACAATTTCTGAAAATAATTTTGACGTAACATATAAGTCACGTTCACACTGTCGGCTGCTGCGAATCGAAGCTCATTTCAATAATCGATAATCCGTGCAAGCTCGAGAAGGTGACATTTTGGTGGAATAATATTGATAATGAGATTATAAATTAATTTGCAAATTGACAATAATTAAATTCGAGAGCCTGTTGGGTATTATTTTTGTATTATAAATGTTGACAACGACTCAATTGATAATGAAAACTGTAATGACGGTGCTGCCATCATCCGGTGACACGAGAACGTTTCTAGGCGGGAAATAATAATTGGAGTCAAAACAGAGGGCGCTGCTGGCTCGTACTATTCGTATGCAACAATTTTTCTCTAGCTTCATCTGTATTTTGTATCTACAATCGGTAAGAAAAGTCCCTTTATGATAAATTCCGTTAATTAATGAAAAATGTATATCCCAAAATTCAAATACATCTCGTAGAACAAAAAAAAAAGAATAAAAAAAATTACTGCACTACAAATATCGAAAAATTCCATCGATTTATAATTCTGATTGGTGGAATGAGAACGAAAATATTCAACTCTCTTTTCTCGGACGGATATTTAGCGGAATTTTTTATACAGTCACTCCCGATTTTTAGTGATATCGTGCACGCGATATTTTTTATTCTTTTAGCATAAAAATCATCCTCATCCTGTTCGTAGTAAAAAGAAGAAAAAAATTGAATAATTAATCATCGCATTGTGCGATCATGACGATGTGTACGAGAGGCTTAAATTATTAAAGATCCTTTGTCACGATACTTTTGCGTTGTCTCTCATATACACGCTCTTATAAATTTCACATTGCCAATAGGGAGCTCCCAGTTGTGGTAATTGTGACGATACAAACCGTCGAACGCACAGCATTTAAACTTCATGAACGGATCAATGTTGCATATATTCGCAATAATCGTTAAAAAAAAAAAAAAAAAATCTCTCGTAGAATTTCTTGTATCGTTCGTTATTGTAAAATTTTTTAGAGAAATTTTTATTTGCGCAAATTTTTTCTAAATATCTTTTAATTCTCCGTTTAAAATTCTATACACGCCACAAAAATGCATAAAAGCATATATATATATATGTAGTATTATATTACGCGCATGAACACTCTATTTACATTCAATTTAAACAGGGCAATTTCTCGAATGCTCATTTTTAATTTGCTATTTAAAAAATAGCGAACAAAAAATGTAACATCGCGATCGCTTATTATTATTTTATAACAAACGAATAAAATTCTCCTCGAAATGAAAATTAATGAGGAAACTCAAATAATTTCAACGATAAAAATATTTATATAGTTTGCGATGCCGCATTTTTTTTTTAAACCCCTTAAGAATTTTTTCATGCTAGATTATTGCGTTGCAGTATAATAACAAAATATTCTTTTCGTATAGAATAAACGACGCAGCGATTAATTACCAAAATAAATGAGAATAAAAAAAAAAATTCAAAAAAGGAAATATCGTCCTGTAAATATCAAAAAGGCTATTTGGACAATTATCGATTCTACCAGACAAAAATATCAATTATCTAAGTAAATAATTGCAGCTTGTATGGTAAATTATTAGAGGCAATTTGGAGGCTGAAAAAAAAAATCCCTAACGATCTTACCAAACGATTGAAATTAATTCTTTCTCGTACATTTGCGAAATATCGATAGTGAAATAGCGAGAGGGAGAGAGAGAGAGAGAGAGAGAGAGAGAGAGAGAGAGAGAGAGAGAGAGGGAGAGAGAGAGAGAGAGAGAGACAGCTGCGTCTCTCTTGCTGCCAGACGATCCATTCGGCCATTAGTGTGGGCCCTCGAGTTTTCGACAAAACCCCATAGTGGCCAAGGACAGGGAGGCGAGAAGGTTAACGTCATTATCGTGTCGAGTGTAGACGACGTCAGAGCCTTTCCTCGTTGTCCAAGTTCGCAGCAATACTGACCGTTGCCTGCTATTATATATTAGCAGGTAACTATATATATATGTATATATAATATGTGTATATATATATATATATATATATATATATATATATATATATGTATATTATATATATGTAGATATATATGTACATATATATATAATAGCAGGCAACAGTATATATATATATATATATATATATTGCTCATGATGAGTGTCTGGTAATACGTCACTAATTTACCATTGTCAGGTTATTTGTACGTCGATACGTCTTGATAAAATTCCTCCCACCTTCAATTTAAATTACAAATGAGTTTTTCCATCGATAATGACTCTTGTTCGTGGTCAAAAGTCAACTAAAACGCCAAATAATTGAAAATCGTCTATTTAGCTCTATAAATTTTATTATTCAAAGACACGTGTGTGAATAAACGTCAATTTGTTTTTTACTTTTTTTTTATCAGCTCATCGCTTACTTTAGCCTTTTTTTAATACAAATTTTATATTGTACATAAAAAATGTACAATCGATTTTTTTTTTTTCACAAAACCGCGAAAAGCAAATGCAAATTAATTTAAACAAAGTTTTCCTCATATACATAATATTATTCTTATTTATATTAGAATAATATTATTTTTTAAATAACACAAAAAACAAATACAAAATAAATTAAATAAATAATTCTCACGTTCCATGTGGATAACAAATTTCACAAGGCAAAATATATGAGTTTATGGATACAACTGGAGCGTGGAATTTTATTTGTCCAGTTATGGCATTGCGTTTCGTTAAATCGAGATCGCAGTATTATTTATTCAGTAAATTAAGAAATTCGTGCATACATGACGACATTGACGATTCTATATTACACATGACGCGTGATATATATATATATATATATATATATATATATATACCCGATTTAACTGAAAATTATATATATATATATAATTTTCAGTTAAATCGGGTAGAACAATCTCGTAATATACTAAATGCATGCACGAGATATATTCATGAATGTGGTGCCACGTCGAGCTAGGAAATGACGATGACGAGCACCATGAAGGGGTTGATTCGTCAACGAGGAGGACACGTGTATTATAATTAAATGTGGGAGAAATAAAAATTCGTGACGTTGACAAATTAATCATCAGCCATATTGCGAGATTTTTACAATTATCTCGATTTTACGACTTGCCAAATTGCCTGAGGAGAACTTGAAAAAAAAAAAAAACAAGGCAAACTTTTTTTGACGTAATTTTTTTACTCTTTATTATTATTATAATTTTTCCCAGCAGTACAATAAAAACAGCCTGGCACGCATTTGTGAATATTCTGCGTAATAAGTTGGACAATTTACATCGATGTGCATTTTGTCAAAGGGCTTTGGCATTATATTATAATTTATTATCATTTAATTTCAACGAAGATAAATTGAAAATTGAATTAAATTGCATCATCCCTTGAATTACGTAGTTATTGGCTAATTACCAAAATCATAAATGCGTCTCATTATTAAATTATTCCATTTGTCATTTTCAAATTTATATATATATATATAACGAGACTAATTGGATTTATTTGGAATAATGAAGGGAGATGAAAAATTAGCATTAACAGATTTGACGAAATAAAAAACCCTATTAACGTCAGACTCGAGTAGGTTCGCGAGAAGTGCACGAATAAGATCGTTTTCCATGATCGAGCAAACACTGATCGTCAAGTGGCTCATAGTCCACACGAGAAATCGATCGAACGAGAAAAAGGAAAGATGAAGTGTCCTCGTAAAATGGCACACAGAGAGGATACAGAAACGAGTGATATGGCTATATATATATAGATAAGACGATAAGAAAATAAAAAGTGTTATCCAATATTGAATTTTGGCATATTTAATTTTTGTTTTTTTTTTCATCCCCTTAATTTATTTTTATATATTAAAATTATATTAAAGGGATATTAAAATTGCTTTTTTTGTCACTTGCATTATTTTTGTTAAGGTTTTTCTCCCCCAATATTATATGGATGAATAAAAATAATTAAATGAATATTAGTGAGTTAAATAAATTAAAAAAAAAAATTACTTTACCATATTGTTGCTAATTTGAGGAAAATAATTATAAACAGTGCATGAAAAATTTTAAAGGTTGGTTGGATTGTCCATTATTGATAGCAGGAGCACCACGTGTGATAGATTTATCGAGATACTGTGGGCGAGTGTGGACAAACACACTCGAGTTTAGAGCACTTGGCGATCTTTAGTCACACGAATAAAAATTGACTTTTTTTTTCATATCTCTATTTCTCTCTTGCACACGTAATTTTCAGGCCCAACTCGATGAATCCTGATATCGCTTGGGAGCCTTTCAACCAGTTTACCAAGGGCAAACATATACACAGCACTTTCCCTCACTCTATCAATTGCTCGACGAGCATTTACTCTGCTTTTTTTTTTCTCGTGCGTCAATCTACCATAAGCACTCCCGCATTTTTTTTTTTTTTTTCATGCTTTCACTTTGCAATCTATCGGGGCTCTCGTACATACTTTGCTCATATCTTAAATAATTTGGGCTGAGTGACGAGACACATCGACATGTGCATATTTTTCACCCTTATAGTGTTTGATTATTACTATAATTATTTTTAACAATTTTAGAAATAATTTTATATTTGCAAAAATTGCCGAAATATTTTCCATCAACAGTTTAATTAATATGATTTTTTTTTTTTTGTAAATGCCAAAGATAATCAGAAATTTATCATCAATTATGTTTTCCATCATTATCATTTTTTTTTAAATCATAGAATATATTTTTTATGAATTATTTTTTCGTTTCCATATTCGATTAAATTTGTTTTTCTTCCTCTTTCAAGGTTTAAATTATTTTATTGAATTGGATCGATTTATACACTAAAGTCCATTCAATTTTATTTCTTTGCCTCTTTGGAGAGGAAAAAGTGGACGTCACTCGTCTTTCTTTCGTAATTTCATACCTGGCGGTGGTAATTTTTGCAATATGTTGGAGGGCGAATGGTAAAATGGGAGTAGATACCAGGGGATTTAGGTAAAGGAAAAGGCAAGAATATTTCGGCAAACGTGGAAAATATGCCCGAGAAAACCATTCCACGTATATATATATATATATATATATATATGTGTGTATATATATATATAAATAATATATATAGATATATGTGTATATATATATATATAAATAATATAAAAGAGAGTGTACTGGGAAGAAGGGTTTATATAGCCATGTGGGTACTCGTTATTCACCCACGAGAAAAACACGAGGTCTACCTAGTGGATTTCCATGTTTCTTTTATAACAGGTGAAATCCCTTTTTCGCCTTTGGCGGTCAAAGAACTTCCAGGGTGTTGTTTTTCTCTCACGTTTGTCGTCTTTATCGATATATTAGCTTGTAAACATTTTTCCCACCCCGTTAGATACGAGAGGTCCACCTACCAGTATTAAGGGCGCCAGCACAAATTTGCATTTCCTTAATTTTAAGGGGTTGAAATGAAGAAAAAAAAAAAATGTTAGCCTAAAAAAAAAAAAATTAGGATCGATCGTTGAACTTGTCGATGTGTATTTTGTGGCTTTTCTCTCTCAAATAAAGCCTGCAAGTGACAAATCTTGACTTGGATTTTTTTTTTTTAATGATTTATTTAAATTCGTAATATTTGAATTTTCTTTTTTTTTTAATTATCGAGAAAAATATTTATTCGAGGGTGAAAAAAATCATCGCGAATTACATTCTGACTTTTTGACTGCAGTAATAAAATTTCACTCTTGAAAAAAGATTTTTTTTTTTACTTCTTCGAAGGCGTTCGAGATAAAAGGAAAAACAAAATGGCCACAAGCATTAAACGTTATCTCTAAATAATAAAAAATTCCGAGCAAATGTCTGTGCTGGAATTTTTATCAGTTCGCTTCGGTTTTTTCCATTTCATTTTTAATTTTTTTTTTCCCCAATATCTCGCTCTTTTTTATTATTTATTTTTTAAGAATTGCAAACAAGTTTTAGTGGCATGATTGAATTTAAATATCTTTTTTTTCGTTGAATATCGAGCTGTAGACGTCGCAAATTGAACTTTCGTGAATAGCAAAACGAGCGACGAAGCGTTTTCATTTGTTTTTTTTTTTTTTTTTTTTTTTTTTTTCGTAGACGAAAAAATTAAGTAAAATGTTTGAAATTTCAATGGGGAAAAAGTATAATTGATTTAAATATATTAAAATATTTGAAAAATTGTAAAATATTTTATACGTTTGTATAAAACGACGAAGGGATGGCCAATTTTATCCCTCAAACTTTCAGATCGTCACGATCTTTTTCCATCTCAGTTTTTTTTTTTTCCTCGACTTAATTAATTTCACGCCACGTTTTTCTCCCCTCACTCGCACACTTTTCCTCCTCCTGCCGCCCCCCCCCCCTTTTTTTTCTTCATTAAATCCCATCTCAAGAGCCACGTCCATCCTGTGCGCGAATCGCCTCAGTTTTGCGTTTGTTTTTCCTTCTCGACACGTCCTAATCGTTTCAGGACGAAGAGCTCTCGATCCTCATATAAAAGGGTAAAAAGTATAGATGGGTAATTGGTCAAGTACGGCAGTCATTGGCAGGCCCCATGTGGCACGGGGGCGAAAAACAGCAAAAAAAAAAAACATACAAAAAAAAATGCCCATTCAAAGTTCAAAGGTTCAAATTCGACAATGTCGATTTTTTTTTTTTTTCTTAAGCAATATAAAAAAACTTAAACATTATTTTTTCAACTTTTTCTCATATCGAAATGACAAAAGAAAAAATTGATTGAGAGAGTAAAATAATGAAACAATTTCATTTTTTTTTTTCCTAAAACACAAAATTTTTTGATTTACTAATAATTTGAAATTAATCAGCATCATCAAATCTGTTCAATTCGATTCTATCAAAATTTCGTTTCATCTTTAAATGAAGTTTAATCAAATTAATTAAATCGATTATATGATTCGGATATTGTGTGTTGCGAATATTTATATATTTGCAGGTATTTCTGGATGAAAAATTGCCTTGAATGATTTTTAAAAAAATTTCATCATGTTCGCACTTTTTTTTTATTATTTAAATATTCTTCAGAGTATTTTTTTTTTTTTTTTTTTTTTTTGTTCCAAGCCACACAATTTATTTTATTATGCACAGGGCAGCGAAGTCTTATTATTCTGTGTTTGATAAAATAGACCATATCGATGATATTCAATTTTTCTTGCCGTCATTGGGAACGCAAGCGACTGCTATTTTTACTGGCTTCATCTGCCATCTCACGCGAAGGGATTCCGGCAGTGCGATCTGCTCGACATACTGTTGTGGTTGTTGTTGCTCATCCGAACCATCATTTTCAATGCTTGTGTCACGTTGTCGTAGAATATACACCTGCAATAAATGAGAAAAATCGCTTGAGAACTCAAAATCATTCTAATGAATGATTTAATAATAATAATAATAATAATAATAATAATAATAATGATAATGATAATGATAATGATAATGATAATGATAATGATAATGATAATGATAATGATAATGATAATGATAATGATAATGATAATGATAATGATAATGATAATGATAATGATAATGATAATGATGATGATGATGATGATGATGATGATGATGATGATGATAATAATAATAATAATAATAATAATAATAATAATAATAATATTTGTACCTTGTAGTGTATCAGTCTGCACGAATTGAATTTATTGTAACAAGTTTTGGCGGCACATCGAGCACTGGCCAAGTATCTTGGATAAGTTTCCAATCCAAGATCTATTATATCGTACTGAGTCTCACACGGACACGAGACCTGCCACGGTCTTCCCATTACCCGATAAGATGTGAGAACCTGTGCGCGTATCATTCGATCGTTTGATTAATAAAAAAATTCAAGATCGAATATTTTTATATCACATTATTAAGATAAGATGTGTGATTGCACTTAATTTTTTAATTATTAATCAGAGTGAAATTTTTGAAAAAAAATAATAATAAAAAATCCTCGAGGTCATCGAGACCTCGAGGATTTTTTTTTTCTCCTGTGTTTTTAGTGTTGAAAAATTTAGAAGCGCCTTTTAACTTATGAGAGGTCGATTTTTTAATCCAAGTGTAAATGTGTGTAAAAATTGAATTGACTCTCGTTAAAAATCAAATGAATTTATTGAATCGTTAATCTTATCGAGTGAGATGATGAGTTGCGTGGAGATATTTTTTTTTTACAATTTTTCCATTACCCTCGATAATGGTCTCGTTTTTTCATCAATTTCTTCGATTTCTTCACCACGTTTTTCTGGCATCATCGAGATGCAACTTCCGCTCGAGCAATCCTCGCGCAAATTTATGGGAATATTAAAATCGAACGAGTCATCATCCCAGCGACGAAAAACGTTGGCCCTCGTGGTCTCTGCTAAAATAGCCAGTACGAGCAATAAGATCTGCGAATTAAAATATAATTACACCATGGAACAAAAAAAACAAATAAAAAAAAGTTAATTAAAATAAATTAGAATCATTTTTAAACGAATCGAACGATAATTTTTTATCAAATAAATTTCGCCTTATTCAACCCAAACATTTTTTTTCTTTTGCTATATATATATATATTACTATAATTCTTTTTTTTTCTATTATTCCAACGTCCCTTTGGGTTTTTACGACCCTTTTCTATTTTCCCCAATCACTTTTCTAGTCACTGTATTTTTTTTTTATTTTATCATTTATTGTACCCCCTCTCCCTTTCCAGATTGGGACCCAATCAATTTGAGGCCCCGATTATACTGAATTTTATTCGCGCAAGGACACACAAGGAAACTACGAAAAGATTTGTCCGATACAGTAAAAATTCTTTCAGCAGAGTTTCGTGTTCGTAAACTCTGTAGAAAAGTGTCTTCCCCCACTCTGAAAATTCATGAGCTGGCCAGCGCGCAGCTGAGCGGTCACCGCACCGAGTACTGGCCGCGGCGCGGCGTAACTCTGATAAACGTCGGAGCGGGTCAGAGTTGATCGCATATTTATCGTTGTCGATTCGTTACCATTATTATTATTTTGTATTATTTTTTTTTTTTCATTATCACGACAAATAAGAGAGACACAATTTCACCAGAACTTCTCAAACTCTCGTCGAAAAAATCGTGGAAATTATCAGCTAAAACGTATACAATTATTTAATAAAAAAAATTGATAATTTTTTTTTACTCCGATTATATTTATGCGGATATATATTTTGAATAGAAATTAAGACTTGATCTTACAATGGGAATCGCCATATCGTCTTCACTGAACGGAGGGTAAAACTTCGAGGAATATCTGAGATGATTTGAGAGAAAATAAGGATGGTTAGTTGCTTTTATATGATTTTCGTAAGACGGGGGATGAAAAAGAGGATCTTGATGTGGGGATCACGTGGGACGCTGGTAATGTATCCGTGCATCCTCTCACAAAGAACCCATTAGCTGTCATTTGATAGGGAAAAAATTCTCGCATTGTTCCCTCGGTTGTATCCACGAGATATTACAGGTCTTGTCGTTCATCCCCTCGTAATCATACGTGTATATATATATATATATATATATATATATATATATATATATATATATATATATATGTATATATATATTTATATATGTATATATATTTATACATATTTATATATGTGTATATATATATATATATATATATATATATATATATATATATTTATACGTCACACACGATAAATTCTCACAAGTATCCATAACGATGAGAAAACCTAAGCTTATAACTATAAATACTGGCAATGAGTTTGGACTCTCGTATGGGTTGATGATGGATGATGGGTAAGATGATGCTCATATATGGATAAATGGATGAGATTTTTTTTACAAAATCCAAAAAATCGTTTCTCCTAATCGCCATAAAATAAATATAAAATAATAATAATGTATAGCCCCAAAACTCTAATTTGATAAATTTTGATTAATTTGAATTTGGGTGAATTTTTGAGGCTAAATAATATGGATTTTTTTTTTAAATTTAAAAATTTGTCTTTCTAAATTTCTAAATTTCTAAATTTCTAAATTAAATTTCTAAATTAAATTTCTAAATTTCTAAATTAAATTTCTAAATTTCTAAATTAATATATATATATAAATAATATAATATATATATATATATATAATAATATATATATATAAATTTAGAAATTTGTCTTTTATGGCGTGAGATGCGTAATGAAGCTTCGAGTTCGATAGAGATAGGCTCGTTCTATTGTAAATACGTTCTTATTGCGAAAAAAGCATAAGCTGTAAAAAAACATCGTACATGCAATATGTGACATAGCTATAGCACCTGCTAATGCACCTCTGGATACATGGCAATTTTCACGGTTATGGCAATTATTTTCTGCACCAGATACGACACGTGGATCGATCGTTGGGCTGGTGACATGATTTTCTTTATTTTTTTTACTCTCTCTCTCTCTCTCTCTCTCTCTCTCTCTCTTTCTCTCTCTCTCTCTCTCTCGTTTCCTGTCAATCGAGCCCTCAAGTGATTTTTACACGAGCCAGAGGGGTTGAACTTACACTTTCCTGCTGGTCGTTAGCTCGCTCTTGTGTTTTATATTTCACACAAACTTTTCTCACCATAATGAGATCCAGAAAATTGAATTTTATCACAAAGATTTTTTTTTGTCTGAAAAGGAAAAAAAATTGTCGAGAAAAAGAAAGAGAGAATTGTTGATAAAATACAATATGTCTGTGTGTATTATCGCAGAAAGAGAATGTACTCTCGTTCCCAGCTCAGATGAGATTTTTTTTTTCCTTTTTTTTTTTCTTTTTAGTCTCGACTCGAGGTACCCTATAATGAAATAATTTTTTTTTTCTTCCTCGTGAGAATCCTCTCATCGTGGTGGTAACGTAACCTTCGGCGAACGTGCATATACGCAGAAATATTATTGATAATAATAATAATAATATTAATAATAATAATAATAATAATAATAATAATAATAATAATAATAATAATAATAATAATAATAATAATAATAATAATATCATGTAGCAACGTTTTTGCTTTTCGAGCTTGGAAGAATTCTTTAACCCTTGAACTCTTAAAAATAAATGACTCAACTTTTTATATGGTAAAAACTTAAATTTTTTTTTATATCAAAGGTAAAAAACTCAAAGACTCTTTCGTATGCTGGGAGTATCGTGAGGTTTATCGTGAACAAAAAAAAAATAATAATAATAATGTACGATATTTCTCGAGGATTTCAATTTTCGTTCAAGGGAAAAATAATTCAGGAAAATATATGAGAGAAAAGTTGGGTGAAAAAAAAAAATCATTTTTCCACAATTAATTTTGGAGCTTTAATTATTTAAAAAAAAATAATATTCGATTAAAAATATTGTGAAAATACTCATTCGCATATTCGACAAATATACTTTTTCCAAAAAGCAAAGTAAAAGATTTTTTTTTAAATAATTTTTTAGCTTGTTTTAAGAGCGTTAATTAATTTAGACCAATCGGATCCTTTGAATCATCACGCAGAGAGCTTTATGACGAGATCAATCTTCTAACGACACAAATCTCGCTCGCTAATCCCGTAATGCGAGGAAGCGCAACCATTTTTAATACCACAGTCGAGATGGGGACGTTATTAAAGTTCCCTGACAGTCCGAAGGGGTGAGGTGAAAAAAAGGCTTTTATCGACAACCCTCGCTTCTCTTTTATTCTGTTGTGTCATGAAAAGTCATTTGGGAAATGTAACTTATCGCATAATAATAATAATAATAATAATAATAATAATAATAATAACAATAATAATAAATCAAATTAAGACTCTCTCAAATTTGCCATACGATATTATTATAGAGCACATTTCGATATGCCTAAATCTACTCCAGATCAATATTTTCTCTCACGCTATTCCACAACACGAGAACGTAAAAAAAAAATGTTTCGTTATCGTAAATTTTTTATGTCCTTTTCATTATTTCCATCTCATTTGATTTGTTGAATATTAATTTTTTTTTAATTTTCCACATTGGCAATCCTGATAAGATTTGATTGTATAAGAATTTTGTCTCACATTCATCAGTAATAAAAATAAAAAAAATCATCGATTAAAAGTTTTGCAATTATGAGGTCAACTTGATAAAATGGGGAAAAAAAATAGAAGAAATACGTGAAATAGGGAAAATAAAAATTTGAATACAGGATTAGGAAAATATTTCCATTATTTCCATATTTTCATTATTTCCATCTAATTTGATTTGTTGAATATTAATTTTTTAAAAATTTTACACATTGGCAAGCCTGATAAGATTTGATTATATAAGAATTTTGTCTCACATTCATCAGTAATAAAAATAAAAAAAATCATCGATTAATAGTTTTGCAATTATGAGGTCAATTTGATAAAATGGGAAAAAAAAATAGAAGAAATACGTGAAATAGGGAAAATAAAAATTTGAATACAGGATTAGGAAAATATTAATGTTATAATGTTAAATGTGCCATTTGTGAATAAATATCTCATCACTCGAGGCCCATAAAGCTAAAGGGTTGGATAAGTTTTTTTTTTTTTTTTTTTACGAAGCGATACGCGAAAGGGAAGGGAGAAAGTGCGCGCGCCATCACTCCTTTCCCTCTCTATCCGGACAAGTCGCGAGCCTGGCACGAGTCTATATTTTGAGGCAGCGTGCGAGACAGCCACTATTCGACACGCGTTTAACCGGCTTCGATAGACCCATAAAATACGAGAGGATCAAAAAACTTTATTCAAAAAATATTTGACGAGATTTCACTGACATTTCGTCAATAATAAAAAATAATAATAATAATAATATCAGCTCGAATAACGTGCAATAATGACGATCTCTCGTGCATCATTGGCCATCGTGCTGACGATTGTCGTCTGCATCGCTGGAGCACCCATGGTACGTACATTCGAAATTAAATCATTTAATTTTTTTTGCAAATAAAATCTTATTTTTTTTGCAAATAAAATCTTATTTTTTTTGGTAATAAAAAAAAGGTAAAGAGGGTTTATTTTTTTCACTGCTGTTTTCTAGCTACTTGTTGCGTTTGTAGTTCTATATATATATATATATATAGCAGAGGACCATGGATAAACGATAAAACTTTTTTCTATAAATTCTCGTTATTTATGAAAAGTTTCTTTTTCAAGTTTATTATTATTACCAAGAAACTTTCGCCATCCTCAATATTAAATTAACCCCGCGATCATCACGATATTTTTTTTTCGTGTATAAATCGCGATCAGAGGATTCATCTACACCGATATGTAAATTAAAAAAGTTGAGATGAATCTTCTTCGGGATATTTTTTATTTACTTTTTCCTCAGCAGGGGGAGGTAAGAAAAATCTGTTGCTCATAAAAAATCTTATTCTCATAATTTTAAATAAATTTCCTACACCTTTGACCCCTGAATATGTATTGTAGATACGCATATATCGATGAGAAAGAATTCATTTTAATATTTAAAAAAAATTGGCTGTTTTTCTGCTGTTAAAAAAAAATTTATCCATGGCCTAGTTTAAAATTAACTAAAAGTTACTTATTTTTTTTTTACTATTCATAATTCGACAATTATTCTTATTTCTCGTTTATTTCTAATTTAAATAAAATTTCATCTGACTTTTCGGTCAATAAATTATTTCAAGTTTCATTTGTGTTGGGGAAATAATTTTAATATTAATTTACATGCTGTATGAATTTGCACCTTCATTTTTTCGTTGGTAATAAATTATTGAGACATCAATCGTGGATTATCCAATTGTAGCGTTCATCCTAGTGAAAATTAAATTTTATGTACGTGTATAACGAGGAAATATATAAATACGAACTTTGGAGGGTCGTCTCTCGTGTTGTTTTACGACAGTCTAAGGGTTGTGTTACATTAGAACCAACAACTTTTCCCATGAATACTGATATAACATGACCAAGAATATTCGTTATTTATGTACCATGTCGGCCACCCAAACCCAAACGTACATATATATATATATATATATATATATATGTATATTCATCGTATTCGTCTCAATAAATTTTGTATATATATAATTATGGGGCCTTGAGACCCTGTCGCTTCTTTATAAATGTCCATATATGTATATATATATATATATATATATATATATATATATATATATGTACGTTTATAAAGAAGCGACAGGGTCTCACGCCCCATAATTATATATATAAAAAAATAATTGAGACGAATACGACGAATTTCAACACAGTTCCATCCACTGATAAGAATAATCTATATATCATAATTTATCGAATTGCTTGAATTAATGAGAAAAATTCAAAAGGACAAATAATATGGTGCTGACATTTTTTCTTGACCTCGAATCGAATTTTTTCCGACAATCGTAAATTAATTTTTTTTATCAATTTGCTCGATACAGCTTGACGAGTCGTTCAAAATTTTATGTAAATTTTATATATATATATATATATATATATATATATATATATATATATAAAATTATTATTTTTTTCACATATTTGATAAATTGAGTGTATAATTAAAAAATTTGCTACATTTTTTAACACTTGAACGAACTTTTTTCAGCCTTTGATAATTTTAATAAAAATAAAATATATAAAATTATATTTAAAAAAATTAAAAGTTTATTTAATTTTCTAATTATATGATTAATGAACGGAATTGTAAAAAAATATTATTTCACCATTGTGAGCTTTTAATTAATATATTTTCATAAATCAAGATATAAAATTTAATGTATACGTTATGAAAAAAAAAGAAAACAAAAATAATTTTTACACAGTGAATAATTAAGTAAATATAAAATATATTTCATGCTATGAATAAATTTATTATCGTTCGTGAAATAATCAAAATAATTCACAATTCCAATTCTCTCTGGGGTGAAAAAAAAATCGTCTGAGGGCGCGAATTATTCACGCGAAAAAGTAGGGAGAAAAAAAAAAGGGGGTGAAATCTCGGTGTGATTAGAATTCGCGTTCGTGGAAACGGGGAGGTTGACTCGTGTTATTTGCGAGACTGAGAGATCGTAAATGCCAGATTGTCAATGTCAGTTATATGCTAGTTAGCGATTTATCTGACTTTTAGGGTTGCATTATAAATTTTCCTCCGCCTCGCTTATTATTTATTCCCTTTCAGATTCAACCGTTCGACGAGCAAGGTCTCTCCCAGGCCGAACTTGCTGAGGAACTGGCAAGATCATACGACGCATTTGGTGAGTATTAATATTTACGAAAAATTTGAAAAAATTTAAGCTAAGAATGAACCCTTATATACACGTTTGAAAAAAAAATATATATATATATATCCAATTTTTCTCATTTACCCCCCTCCCCCCACACACATTCATAAAAAATTACAAATTCATAATCATCACAATTCACTCGTAATTTAATCGATCTTACACACCTTTTTATTCGTTGCACATAATATCGAATTATTATTTTTGTCTGTCAAAAATCACTTGTCTGTCATATATATTGATTATGAGTCAAATTAACTAAATTTCATTTTCAATTATATAGAACAATTAAACATTTATTTACATCTCCCCCTGTTCATACTTTTAATAAAAAAATAAATAAAATTGTCTATAACGATAAATTGTGTTCGTCTGCAATAATAAATGCTTTAAATAATGCCAAAATATTGTTCCACGTTTTGTGAAGTTCGAGTGCGATGTACTTGGTGACTCGTGAAATTTAAATTTAATATGTGCTTCTGTCTCGTATGACTGGAAAAAAAAAAAAATCAAAAAATTTCAGCAAGACGTTTCGTAATTCAGATGAAAATTTACGTTTGATCGTCATGGCGATTTTATATTTTTCGTATGTTCGAATCTGCCACTAAAAACGAACAAGCGAATGTCTCGTATTTGATTGAAATGAGAAAAATCCATGGAATTTTTTTCTTCATTTCCACGGATGTCCTGGCATTGATGCAAAATTCAAATTTCACCAATATAATATTTTTCACACTTTTCAAATTTCAAATAATGAGGGAGCAGCAAATAACGTGAAATTGCATCGGCTTGTCAGTTTGTCACCAGTGAAATTACCTCGAAAATGCGCGCCTGTATAATATATATATATATATATATATATATATATATATATATATGTCCAATTCCACCGATGATAGAAAAATTACCATGCGAGCACTTCGTAAATCATTAATAATATTATTTATTAAATTATTTTTAAAAATAACTTATTCAAGAGGATCCTTTTTTTTGATAAATTAATATCAATAATTAATTGACGATAATAATGAAATATAAATAATTGAGAACGTGGGAAAGCTCGATCGATTTTATTTCCAATTTAATTGAACATGTAAAAAGTTATATTTTGTTGAAAAACAGTTTTGTCGACCGGAAAAGCTACAGAGGCTGAAAACTTGCGACAGTTTTAGCTTTAAACATTATTTATTTAATTTTAAAAAAATATCTTATTCAAGAGGATCCTTTTTTTTGATAAATTAATATCAATAATTGATTGACGATAATAATGAAATATAAATAATTGACAACGTGGGAAAGCTCGATCAATTTTATTTCCGGTTCAATTGAACGTGTAAAAAATTATATTTTGTTGAAAAACAGTTTTGTCGACCGGAAAAGCTACAGAGGCTGAAAACTTGTGACAGTTTTAGCTTTAAAAATAGACTCGTATATGCTGCATCAACGTATACATATATATATATATGTATACGTTGCAGCATATACGTTGATACAAATATATATATATATATATATATATATATATATATATATATATATATTTGTGCGTGTGTGTGTGTTTATAAATCCACTGAAGAGTAGAAAATATCGGGTGACCCCACGTATCATGAAGTGTAGCCACCACTTGTATTTTCATTGTCACAAGAATTTAACTTGGTACGAAGTTGAACGAGAATTGTCACGAGTCCTTTTATTTATGAGCAAATACGTAAACACGTAATGTGTTGTCCACGTAACGATAACGATATAAAATAAACATCCTACTCGTGTCCTTGAACACCTTTCATACACGAACGTTGAAAAGCCTGTGACAATTTTTTTTTCCCACAAAAATCAATTGATGGAAATATTGATCTAACTCACATAATTTTTCCAGGTCTTTGCTGGCCATTTTTTCCCTCAACCTTCACATACGAAGTTTCATCAAATCCAAAATTATTTGATAATAAAAAAATCTAGCAAAATTTCATTCTTTAAAAATTATTAATATTCATAACAAAATAATTTATCCCAAGTATTGCCAATTATTTTTAATTATTCGATTTTTTTTTTAATATTCATTAAATCGCTCATATAATTAAAAAAAAAAAAGTTGCATTACGACGATAATTTTTTTATGATTATTTATTACCATAAATCTACCTTAAGGGTTTTTCTAATAATGCTTATTGCTATCACGAAGCCTCTCTTTCTCTCTCTCTCTCTCTCTCTCTCTTTCTCCTTCTATATATATATACCTGCCGCACTGACCGATGTCACGAAATTAGCGATAAAGAGTTCAAAAGCTCGAATGTTGCTGCTATCACGCATCCATGGCGTGACGGAAATAGCGCTGCTTTTAAGGCACTTGCCTGATGCATCAGAGCAAGCAAACAAAAAACGAAAAAAAAAAAAAAAAAAAAAATTCAACGAGTACATTTTCGTGAAAGGCCAGAATAGGCGAGTGAACTTGTTTGCCTCGTTGGAGTGAAAAACATTTGCTCGATAGCGTGTGGAGAAAGACGCTAGCAGCAGGATGACTCGAGAGACATTACACTGAGCTATAAGGAGCTCGGGGCACTTAACTCCTTGTGTGTCTGACCTAATCGACTTTTACTACTTACCGCCTATCCACTTGCTCGCTTCAGCGAATTCTTGACTCTCTGAACATTCCGCGGCAGGATCTGAGATAAATTTTATCCAATGGTTAATGTATATGTGGACCTCTCGACATTTTTTAAATAAATAAATAAATAAATAAATAAATAAATAAATAAATAAATAAATAAATAAATAAATAAATAAATAAATAAATAAATAAATAAATAAATAAATAAATAAATAAATAAATAAATAAATAAATAAATAAATAAATAAATAAATAAATAAATAAATAAATAAATAAATAAATAAATAAATAAATAAATATATATATATATATATATATATATATATATATATATATATATATATATATATATATATATATATATCTATATATATAGTCCCAGTCGTTACAGAAAGTGGCCTATAAATATTTCAGAAAAATGATAAAAGAGCCCCATTACTGACACTTGCGAGAGATCTCTGGAATTTCTTTCGTTTTTTCCGTCCCCTGCCGCACCTCTGGTAAATATTTAATCAATCAAGAGATTTGTGTGAGATATACGAGGGGTCATGGTTGACGAGCAGGTGTTCGCGTTTATTTCCCAAAACTGACCGGAAAGGATACAAGACAAAAAAAAAGATAAATTACCAGAAAAAGATAAATTACCCAATAAGAAATGGCTCTTTGCGACAGACACACGTGTGTAAATCCAGGATTGAAGGCAAAAAAAAAAAAAGGTGAACGATGTTGTATTTTTCTTTTTTTCCCTCATGTACTTTTTTTTTTTTTTTTTTTTTTTTGCGTGTTTGAAAACGATTCGAGTGTCTCGTCACGCTTGGCACTTTTCTCCCATATTGATTTGCAGTCGTTATGCAAATTTATTACTGGCTACGTGAGTGCATTTTTTTTTTTTTCGTCTCGCAATTTGAAAAAAAAAAAAAAAGTGATACCGTCAGTGAATTTCAAGATTAATAGAAGCCCTTTCGTAATTGTTGTTGTTATAATGGGCGCAAATTGGCCATAAAGGGATGTCATCAGTTGAAGGTTGTGGCGGGTCGAGCAAGTGCAGGAGAAATGCCCAAGGGATGAAACTTCAGTGCATATATATAGATATAAATAATAAAGTCTTTTTGGAATTCTTGATGGGAATTTTCCTAGCGTTATCGACCAACGTAGGGATACAAATGTGTGAAGAAAATGTCTTACGATAGATATATATATATATATATATATACATCGTACGACTTTTTATTTTTTATCTTTTATTCTATATTATTTTATTTTTATTATATATTATTTTATTTTTATTATATATTATTTTATTTTTATTCTATATTATTTTATTTTTATTTATATACAGGGGAAACATACATGACACCTTGATGCACTCTACGATCAATTTATCGCGATTTATCTATTTAATTTATCTTGAAAATACAAAGTGAAAAATATATACAGTGAATCGTTGGTATACGAGATTGATTAATTGACCAATTAGTTGGGCAAACATATGTCAACGAGTATTAAAAAGATTGCGATTGCATTTTTAATGTTTGTCTTTTTTTTTTTCATATTTTATTGTAAACGTATTTATTGGATATTTAATGTTTTGAATTAGTTAATTTAATTCGAATATAAAATATATTTTGATATTAAATTATATTTATTTCTTTACATTTTATTTTTCTCCATATTTTTTTCATGATTATCATTTTTTTTTCCGACAATATGAAAATGGAAAAAAAAAGATAATCCTTAAATAATTACAAACATATGTCAACGAGTATTAAAAAGATTGCGATTACATTTTTAATGTTTGTTTTCTTTTTTTCATACTTTATTGTTCACATATTGATTGTATATTTAATGTTTTGAATTAGTTAATTTAATTCGAATATAAAATATATTTTCATATTAAATTATATTTATTTCTTTACATTTTATTTTTCTCCATATTTTTTTCATGATTATCATTTTTTTTTCCGACAATATGAAATTGGAAAAAAACAAGATAATCCTTAAATAATTATCGAGATTTGAAATACGTATCAATAGATATAATAAGCTAGGAGGGCGAGAAAGTTTTTCAAGAAATAGCTAAACTCGTTTAAAAATGCCCTAAGCAATTAAGCCAAAGATTTGAGATTTGAGAGTCTGTTACGATTTAAAATTTTAATACAACTCGGGGAGAATGAGAGGCATAAAAAATTTCACCGAGGTCGCGATGTACAAGGCCCAGCTGAACTCGTTTAAAAATGCCCCAACCGATTCAGCCAAAGATTTGAGAGTTTTATACGATTTAAATTTTTTATACAACTCAGGGAGGGCGAGAGGCATCAAAAATTCCTTCGAGGTCGCATTGTCTTTTGCTGAAAAAAAAAAAAAAAAAAAAAAGCACGTGGTTTAGTTATGATTATAAATTGAAATTACGAATTCAAGCGACGTAATATCTTTCCTTTGCCAGAAAATCGATTTTCACCCTTCGTCAGGCTGTCTAATGAGATGTAAAAGGTCCCTCGGCCACCACATCCTCGATATTTATATGCTCAAAATAAGATGAAGCTTCAGCTTTAATGTTAATCCTTCGCGATTATACTCAAAAGTTATGGCAAATTATTTCAATGTTGAATAAAGCTCAAAACAAACAAATTGAGTATTTTTTTTTTATCAACTGTTTAAAAAATTATTTTAACAATATATTTTATTTATTAACTCAAAATTAATAAAAATAAAATACACCCCTCACAATTTCAGGAGAGACATCGTGGATTTTATAAAAATTCTTTTTTTTTTGTACGTGTGGAAATCTAAAGAAGAGAAAATGAAAAAATTTATTCAAGTAAAAATTATAAAATCGTCAAGAAATTGTGGCATTTATTTGCATTTATGATAATATGATTCGCAGATGTTGAATTGTATTATTATAAATAGGATTAATTATAAATAAGAATTGAATTGTTAGCTCAAACGTCTGTCATTAAAAATAGGCTAAATGGCCTAATCAACTATACGAAAAAATGACTGATGAGCAATATTACAATTTTTTCTATTTCTATTTATTTCCTGAAAAATTTCCTTCGACGAAGGAAATTGCTCGTCATGGTTTTGGGTATGTAATTAAAACGTGCTTGTTAATTTGTTTTTTTTTTCTAATTATTTCTCAAATTGTCAAATTTTGTGCGACTAATTATTCGTGCTTCGACTAATTATTTGTGCTTCGTACGTCAGTACCGCCATGCTGACCCCTGAATTGTTAATCAACACTTTTATTCAGACGAACCATAAAGATGGTAGAAAAAAAAAAAATGAGGTAAGCCACAAATGCTTTTGGTAAATTTTTTTTTTTTTTTTTTTCCTAATTATCTCTCAAATTGTCAAATTTTCTGCGACTAATTATTCGTGCTTCGATTAATTATTTGTGCTTCGTAATAACGTACCGCCATGCTGACCCCTCAATTGTTAATCAACACTTTTGTTTAGACGAACAATACGATGGTAGAAAAAAAAAAAAAAAAAATGAGGTAAGCCACAAATGCTTTTAGCTTGATCAGCATTTTTCATCGTACTCTGATTTTTTTTTGCTAAATGTTTAATCGAACAATTGCTAATTAAATTATTGAATGAAGAATACAAAATTTATTGTTTAAATGCTAAAATTCTTCCATGAAAAAATATAAAATATAATACCAAAAATATATATTTGAACAAAATATTCACTTTGAAAAAGAAAATAAAAAAAATAAAAATCGAAATAATTTCATAAATGTTAAAAAATTAATTATCGTTTTTTATTTGATAAAAATTATGCAAAATTATTAGTTGGTGATTGAATTTAAAAAAAAAAAAAAAAATGAAAGAGTTTGGTATGAACCAATAGGGAGAATGTAATCTTTCAGAATGGCAAACGGGAAATCGTCGAGAGGAAGAAGAGGAGGACGTGAAAACTCGAAGCTTGGATCACATCGGGGGTGGAAATTTATTACGCAGTCTCGATTATCGTAATTTGGACCATCTTGGGGGTAGTAATTTATTACGTAGTCTCGATTATCGTAATCTGGACCATCTTGGGGGTAGTAATTTATTACGCAGCCTCGATTATCGTAATTTGGACCATCTTGGGGGTAGTAATTTATTACGTAGTCTCGATTATCGTAATTTGGACCATCTTGGGGGTAGTAATTTATTACGTAGTCTCGATTATCGTAATTTGGACCATCTTGGGGGTAGTAATTTATTACGCAGTCTCGATTATCGTAATTTGGACCATCTTGGGGGTAGTAATTTATTGCGTGATGCAGATAAGCGATGGGCCAGAAGCCAACCAAATCGAGGCCCATTAAGGCCCATTTCTCAGCCGAATTTCTTCGAGGAAAAATATTCACAGCAGGGACTCGTCGATTCATTTGGAAATTCCAAGTTGGTTAGACGCGAAGTTAAAGAAAATGATAAATATAAAATTAACTTTGGCGAATTGGCAAACGATTTAGAGAATTATTTAAAAATTATTGAATCGCCCAAAAATAAAAATGGACAATGAAATCAAAAAATTGAACAACGACCATAAGAGAATAGGCGAAAATTCGGCTCTACCAAAATTATTCAGAGATAATTATTACGATGTGGAAAATATTCCCAGAATTTATTGTCGAATATAAAAATAAACTTTTTTTTAAATTAAAAATACGAGCAAGGAAAAACGAATTAATGACAAACTCTGAATAAATAAATAAAATCGTTTGTGCAAAACTTAAATAGATTCGAAGTAATAAAATTTTACTTTTTTCGATGGCGAGAAAAAATTAAACAAAATGGATAATCGTTAATTTCTCGAGTGATTAAATATTAATTCTCAACGTCAGCAAAATGTTAAATTTATTCTTTGTGAAATAATACGAAAAAATAAAAGAAAATGAAATAATAAAAATGTTAGTTAAAAATTAAAAAAAATCCCCACGTATAAAATACCGTAAATCCTTTAGTCCTCTGTACAATCCCCCATTCATTCATACAGAATCTCATTGGCCAAGAAAAATGAATTTATTTGATCGAAATGAATTTATTTTGAAAAAATTTCAAAATACAATTATTTTTTTTCCCATTTCGATCAAATGACAAATTTATTTTACTCGGCGTGCCTCGGACTGCTTTCCATAATTATTATTTTAAATTACGCATATTTTTTTGTTTTTTTAATTTGCCAGGTCAACCAGAATTTAACGAATACGATTCAATGATTGGCAATAAATTGCTGAATTTGCAACGCAAGAGTCTCGATTCCCTGTCCGGTGCAACATTCGGCGGAAGTAAAAGATTCCATGGAAATACGTGAGTTCAAATTTAAAATATTTTATTTCAATTATATTTTAATGAATGATAATTTTTTTTTTTTTTAATTGTTCGATCAATGGAAATTTTCATAAATTGCAACTTTAATTACGTAGACAGACAGACACGTTGACCTAAAATATAAATTTCCTATTGAATCGTTATCTCCGATGACTATCGAGTGATCGAATAATCGACGAAGACTCGTGAATTTTCATCACAATATACAGAGTGACGAGCACTTTGTGACAAAACTTTGTTTTATTATTCACGAATGTGTGTCAATAATTTTAAAATTCGACAGCCCATATTTTTCACTTTTTCAATTATTAAAAAATTTTAACTTATCGCCATTAACTCAAAATTGTGTCAAATTTTTAAATTCGACAGCCGATATTTTTCACTTTTTCAATTATTAAAAATTTTAACTTATCGCCATTAACTCAAAATTGTGTCAATTTTTTTAATTCGACAGCCGATATTTTTCACTTTTTCAATTATTAAAAATTTTAACTTATCGCCATTAACTCAAAATTGTGTCAAATTTTCAAATTCGACAGCCCATATATTTCACTCTTTCAATTATTAGAATTTTTAACTTATCGCCATTAACTCAAAATTGTGTCAAATTTGAATTTTAATTATTCTTTAATTTTCATGTAAACGAAAATTTTTTTTAATTTTTTTCAAGTGATTCGTGAAAAAATTATCCACAATTATTTTATAAGCAACAACGGAGCTTATTCAACAATTAAGTTGGCGGTTTGATCATTGTTGCAAAAATTCGAAAGGCCATCAGAGAGAACGATGGAGGATGGTATTCAATTACGATGGACAAACACGTGAAGCAAAACACTCGATGGCCCAGACGTGTCGAGGGTTGAACGTGTATATATATATAGCATATATAGCATATATGTAGCATATATATATATAGCATATATGTAGCATATATATATATAGGATATATGTAGCATATATATATGTATATATATATATATATATTTATATATATATGTATAGCATCGAATCCTATGAAACGACAATCGAAATATATTCCTGTGACAGTTTGATACGATTGACTACATATCGGAAAGCGGAAGAATGAATATTTGATAACGTTGATATCTGCCTTCGCTCACATATACGAGGAAATACGTACGAGACCTTTTCCCAAGTAAATCCAGACTCGCAGAATGTACGAGAGCAATTTACTTGCTGGCAAAGATCATTTTTTTTTAACCTGTTAAAAAATAAAAATCAATTTAAAGATTATTTGAGGAAGTTGCATGTAGCCATTGCAAGTGTCATGGCGGCGTTTAAACGCATAATTGAAAAATATTTATGGCGCGAATAACAATTATTTATGTGTGAAAAATTTCGTCATTAGCCATTTCGTTTTTATTTAAATAATGAGAATTTTTTATTGTTACTTACGTATGAAAAATGCCGGTTGAAAGATTTTCAAAAAAGTTTGAAAATTGTTGAGTTTTATTTTACTTGAGGTATTTTTTTCATTAATCAGAACGAATTTTTATGTTTTAACGGCCATTTTGTGCATTTTACGAATGTCCGCCATTTTGTGTAGAGATCCAGCTGGTTTTTTTGTACGTTACCGATTCTCAATATAATTCAACATGCTGTGATATAATTTATTTATTTATTTATTTATTGATTTTAAATTTCAGCAAAGAGCCAATGAGAAGTCAAAGCAGAGAGCAATTGAAAAAGAAAAATTTCGACGAGATCGATCGTTCGAATTTCGATAGTTTCGTGAAGAAGAATGGAGTCCACTCGATCAACAATTTTGACCCGATTTATCGATCGAGATTCGACACTTTTTTGAAAAAGAATGATGGCCGCCTGATGAGCAACTTTGACTCGATCGATCAAGCAGGATTTGATAATTATTTTCAAAAATATCCCGCGGATAATCATTTGACGTCAAGACAACGCTAATTTTTGATTTTGCGATAGCAAAAAAAAATTAAAAAAGAAAACAAACAAAACTTCGTAATGAATATTTGCAATTTAGAAAGATCGACTGTGTCATCGCACATATTTCGCCCAAGCAAGATTATATTATATCGAGAAAAAAATAATAATCAAAATGTTGATATTTTATGTGAATAGATTGAATATGCGAAAAAAAAAAATTGCTCTTTCTCATTTGAGAGTGCACTGATATTTTAGATGTTTAATGTTCCTCAATAAAATAGATTATAAATTATTAAAAAAAAATCAACAAAGTCTCGATCTAAAAGTTGGCAAAAATATATTTAAAAATCATATATATATATATATGATATTGTGTATAGTAGTCATCTTTTAGAAAAAAATATATATATATCACTCTAGTTTTCTCGAAATAATCCAATCAAAATTGCGGAAAATAATGAAAAAAAAAAAACAATTATTATCCGATAAATTAATCCGAAATTGTCAAAATTACGATTATGGCAAATTCTCACATTTTTTTCTAAATTCCTTGAGGCTTAATTTTCATATTCGAGAGTTCGATGTACGAGCATACGAAACAAAACAAAAAATAAAAACGATCAATTATTAAAAATCACAATAATTTTTGTGGTGAGAACCGAGTACCTGCGTGAAAGAAAAGCTCGACGTCTAATTTGCGATGTCTTATCTTTCACTCTCTGTGTACGTTATACAGATTAATTTAATAATAATAATAATAATAATTAATGTAATATCTTGATGAAAATATAAATTATTTAAAGCATAAAAAAATTTCAATCTGTATATATATATATATATATATTTCTTCTCTTTCGTTCTACAACTGGGGTAAGTAATGAAAAATAATTATAAAAAAAATTGAAAATGTCATTAAAAAAATAAAATAAAAAATGTATATATATTTTTAAGACTCAGACTTCCAAGATGGCCGGAAGCCAATCGGTTTGGCAAAAGATCCATTTCTCTTTTCGTTGAGCAATTTAATGGCTGGCGTATCCGTCGTGTTACGAATCAGAGCCTTAGAATTCGTTAATTTTGAAATTTCGGTAAAATCGGATTTACCACGAATCGACGATTGTACAGTTGAGAATTTTGATACGGAATTTTGCAAGTTAGTCTGCTCGTTTTTACCGTGAATCGTCGTTGTTGGAATTTTCAATTTTTTCGGTATTTTTGGACCTTCGATCGCGCCATTTTTTTCCTTCTTTCTCGCTGCTACGAGAATTTTTTTCACTTCTGTATTAATGTCATTGGGAGTCTCGATTCTTATGCTTTCCGTATTGTGATCCATGCGGACCAACTAATTTAAAAAAAAAAAAAAAAAAAAAACCATCAAACTTTAATGATAATTTAATTAAATAACAAATTTATTTGCGAGTAAAAAAAAAAATTTAATCGATTCAAGTACCGGTCGAAAATAAATTATGATAATTGATATTTGAAAAATTAAGCACATTGACTATTTGCATGGTAAATTATTTATTTTTTACTTCTATAATTCCTTCCTCCAAGACGTTGAAACGTCGCAAAATCATACCCATTTTTGAGCCAATTTTTGTCAAATTGTGAGTCACGTAGAGCTCTTTACCGATGTCACCTTCTATCTGTGTAAACGAAATTTTTTTACGAGGAAGAAAAGTGCGAAAAAAAAAAAATACGAAACTACAAAAAATTATTTATATTATTATTATTATTATTATTATTATTATTATTATCGGCAATAGAATTATTTTATCAATAATAATAATAACCAAAAGCCAAGCAATATTTCAAATTGTCAATTGACTCGACGGAATCTCTAAATTCTTTTCTTAAATGAAATTTGGGACCGCCATACCTCTTTCATTGCTTCGGAAACTTTGCTGTTCATGTAATCGAGACTCGAACGAGATTGACGAACCTAAATAAATTACACTCAATGGTAACTTTAATTGTGAGAAAAAAAAATACGAAAAAAAAAAAATACGAAAACGAAAAAAAAAAAAGAGTAAAAATTAAAAAATTTATATTGCACGTACGATTGAGTTAAATTGTGCGACTTCAGCGACGAGTTTATAATGCGATTTCATTGCGCCAAAAAACTGCGTGAAAAATATTAAACGAGGATTTTTTGTACACCAGAATGAGGGTGAGAAGGGTAAAAGGTCATTAGCGTAAAAATAGCAAAAAAAAAAAAAATGCAAAAGAATAATAAAGAAATATTGATAAAATAATGAAAGTCATCGCAATGCAATTTCATTGAGCCTAAAAATTGCGTCAAATTTGTTAAATAATCATATCGCAAAAATTCCCTCATAATTTAATAATAATTTAAAAATTGCCTTATAATTTATTGAAGAAGAAAACAAAAAAAAAAAAAAAAAGGGAAAATATGCATAATGACGCCGAGAATAATTTAACTTACGCGCCTGCACGTGTACATTGCAATCGTCAGATTTAAGAGCATGAAAATAACGCTGTTGAAAAAACGATACAGCAGATACATGATCCTCTTTTTGGATAAATATTTCGATATTCCGTTCTAACGAGGCAAACGATGACGAGAAAGTGACGTTAAATTTTGACACTGACAGGAGATATGATTGATAATAATAATAATAATGATAATAATAATTAAGGATCGATTGGGATAAAAACGTGAAATTAGGATAAAATTGTAGTCTGAATGCAGCAATATATATCGCATATATATATGTGTAGATTTATAGCCAGAACGTGATAAAAAAACCACGAAAAGTAATTCAATGCTAAATTAAAGATGGACGCTGAAGCGTCTCGACGCGAATTAAAAAGAATTTTATATTATCTTGACCCTCGTTACCCCGAGATAGTGAGAGATTGAACGAAAAATATTATACGAGAAATTTTGGTAGACGAGAATGAGGGTGAAAAGGGTAAAAAGCAATACACAGATGGGATATTAGCGTAGGAAAAAAAATGAAAAAGAATTATAATGAAATAAAATATTGATAAAAAAAAGAAGGTCGTCGATATGATTTTAATACGAACGAAAAAAAAAGGTTGAAATTGTGTTCTATAAATTGCCATACGATAATAATACATATATGTGTATATATATATCGTAAAAGAAGAACCCCTATTTTATTTTCTGGAGCAATTAATAGCATCAAGCTCTGCGCGCTATCAAGCACGAGATGAGAATTTTTTAGTTCGTGGTTTGGCCGTTCCTCGCTCAGCGCTAACCACTGTGCGTACATTCCGCCCGTGGAAACGTCGAAAAAATATGCAAAAATATGAGAAGCTCGAGAAAATAGGAGAAGGTAGTTTGGTCAATTAAATATTATTTTAACGAATAATTTTGATAATCTTTAATGTGTAACAAGTGCGTTAAGTCGTGTCATAAAGTGAGCCAAATTTTTCAAAAATGTTTCTGTGTGTCACTCACGACGATCGTGTGTGGATTTATGCCGCCAACTGTCACAATTCTCTGTTGTTTTTTTTTTTCATTGTTTCTCTTTTGCTGTCTCTCTCTCTCGTTTGAGTGCATTTCTCGATGTGTTTTAGGCACTTATGGCACGGTATTTAAGGCAAAAAATCGCGAGACCCACGAGATAGTTGCTCTCAAAAGAGTTCGTCTCGATGATGATGATGAGGTGCGTAATTGAACGATTTTAAACTATCGTCCCTCGATAATTTTTCTCAATAAGTTTTCTCAATAATAATTTTTAAACCATCACAGGTGGAGTATTAAAAAAATAAAAATAAATCTTTTAAAATTAAATTCACAGGGTGTTCCATCATCTGCTCTTCGCGAAATTTGTCTGCTCAAAGAGTTGAAACACAAAAATATCGTTCGTCTTTATGACGTTCTTCACAGTGACAAAAAGCTCACACTCGTCTTTGAACATTGCGATCAGGATTTGAAGAAATACTTTGACAGTCTCAATGGCGAAATTGACCCCGATGTCGTTAAATCTTTCTTGTAAGTTTTTATATTCATTCTATTCGCTACTTTTTTTCGTTAAATTGTGCGGAGAGGAGAGAAAGTCGACATAACCTCAAAAAAATTCAAAACACGTTCCGACTAAACGCGCGTCCCCTCAAAATTTAATCATACCGAATGCGTTTAAAATTGGCTGGTTTTTTTGCAAGTAAAATTGCTAAAATTTACTTTGCAAGTAAAATTGACCCCGATGTCGTTAAATCTTTCTTGTAAGTTTTTATATTCATTCTATTCGCTGCTTTTTTTCGTTAAATTGTGCGGAGAGGAGAGAAAGTCGACATAACCTCAAAAAAATTCAAAACACGTTCCGACTAAACGCGCGTCTCCTCAAAACTGAATCATACCGAATGCGTTTAAACTTGGCTGGTTTTTTTTTTGAAAAAAGTCAGCTGAATTCGTTGGAATTGAAAAAAAAAAATGACTACCGTGTAGTTGTTCGAGTAATTATGATCGCGAAATAAGTTCATTTAATCGTTTGCACTTGCATTGTATTTCCGAATGGATCCATCCCAAACCGGAAGTGCAGCAATGAGAAATATTGAGAAGGCAGAAGGAAACAGACAAAATGGCGGATATTCAGGGCATTTTTAAGATAATTTAGAAATCAATGTCGACCGTTTTCAAAAAATTAAGCAAACGAAACTTTCAAAGTAGCGAACTAGAGAAATCTAAACACTAAAACTTTCGTATTAAACGCAATTTAATAACTATACACATTTTTTGAGATAAAAAACACAAAGAATTTCGCTCAAAAAGGGAAATCATTGAATGAAATTTATTCGAAAATGGCGGCGCTCTCAAACTTATGAGTTAACTCGACCCAAAATTGCCACAAGCAACATGAACTAGGATAGACAAAATTCTCCCATTTTCAAGTTTTCCAAATTTTCCCCCAAAGTATTGTCACGTAATATGTCGAAGAGATAAAATTTTTAATATCAATATTTTGGGGCGCTCAAAAAATTTCGTCGTATTTTCAGATATCAATTACTTTGCGGATTAGCTTTTTGTCACAGCCGTAATGTATTGCACAGAGATCTCAAACCACAGAATTTGCTCATCAACAAGGTAAAGACTCTTTGGGTATTTTACCGGCCAGAAATATTAAATAAAATCGAAGAATAATGAAGAATTTTCTTCCTTCGGAATAGAATGGTGAATTGAAATTAGCAGATTTTGGCTTGGCAAGGGCATTTGGAATTCCTGTAAAATGTTACTCGGCCGAGGTCGTGACCCTTTGGTATCGTCCACCGGATGTTCTCTTTGGGGCAAAATTGTACACAACATCGATAGATATGTGGAGTGCAGGATGCATATTTGCTGGTAAAATTTAAACGTTTTTCGGCGTTAATTTGTTTTTTTTTTTCATCCACGAAAGGAGAGAAAAAAAAAATACTAAATTTCCCTAAAAATCACAGAATTAGCAAATGCGGGTAGGCCGCTTTTTCCTGGCTCCGACGTGGATGACCAATTGAAGAGAATATTCAAGATGTTGGGAACACCAACGGAGGAAACTTGGCCAGATTTAACGAGCCTTCCCGATTACAAATCTTTTCCCCGTTATCACGTGACTCAAGGACTCGCCCAAGTGACACCAAAACTTTCAGCCAGAGGCAAAGATTTGCTTCAGGTGAGTCAGCCATTTTGTCTGATATATATATATTTTTTTAAATTTTCAGCTTGAAAAATTTTGCCACTAAAGAAAAAAAAAAAAAGAAAAATGTTAAACTTCTTTTCTTTTTTTTTTTTCTTCATTTCAGAGATTATTAGTATGTAATCCGGCACTTCGGTTATCAGCCGAAGGTGCAATGGCGCATCCTTATTTCAATGATTTAAATCCTGCGATAAAAAATGACCGATGCCAATAAAACGCGTTTTACGTTAGAAAACAAAAAAAAAAAAACAACTAGCTAGACTGATTTTGCACGTAAGCGACCAAGAAAAACAACAAAAATAATAATTGAACGAGATGATGAGCCAAAAAAAAAAAAAAAAAACAACAACAACAAAAAACTCCATTAAAGATTATTTATTATACTGAGCGCTCGGTGCGTTAATCAAATTGTGTGAAATATTCACGAGTCCTCTTTTATATATATAAAATTGTCCAAAGATAATGAATAAAATTGTCAATTTTATCACAAAATATACGGCGAGCGTTAAACCCTGAGAGAGAGCGAGAGAGATTTTGGATTTTTCCAGTTACGTTTATTAATATTAATAATGATAATAATAATAATAATAATAATAATTAAATATATAATATACATATGTATGTAACAATAATGAAAATTCTCAACGTTAATCGAATCTACATAGCATCGAAATGGAATCTGTGCGCCTCCTGTAATCTCTCGATTTTGTCCTCTCGTCGTTCCTTCCAATAAAGAGCCACGATAATGGCGGCTATTAAGCAACAGGTTGATGTTAGGGCGACGACACTCAGTAAAATGAGCTTGCTCGGTGTGACAAAAAGTTGAGCCTTCCATCTTGATGGTTCGCCAATGGGATTTGGAATTACGACCATTTGCGAATTTGGTATTATCTGCGGCCATTCGCGCAATTTTCCAGATACCTGAAATAAATTTTTGAGAGTCAGCCATCTTGGAAATTAAACGTGAGAAATATTTTAACGCTCGTTTCGTAAAAAAAAAAAGGCAGGACTAGTGGCGCGCCTAGCTGATAAATTCAATGCCAAAAATTTGGCTTTTAATAATTTTTTTGGCAAAAAATAAAAAACATTTGCGTCTGGAAATTACAATTTTTCCACCAGATGGCGACACTCGTAATTTTCCAATATAACCAAAGCGAGTATATGATTTAAAAAAAAAATGAAAAAATAAACTTACCCCAATTGTGAGCGTATCAATGAAATTTGGTGTTCTTCCAAGGCCAAAAGTCGTGTATGGCAAATTGAGGGAAAAATGTGCGCTCTGTGGTAATTGAGCTGCAATGGCGCTACGTGGGCTGCCATCTTGGGTCGTAGTTTTGTAAGCTATCGATGGTCCTGGCAAATTAGTGCCATAAGTTCTCTTTTTTTTTCCCAATGTGCCTGGGGATATTGGATATTTGCTGTTTGTCAGTCCGGTCAGTACCATGACCTTGACAAAATTAGCATCGTAATCGAGGCTATTTTTAAACGCTGCGGTATGATAACGATTATTTGTCTTGTCGTATTCAACGAGTATAACATCCAAGATGCCATCTTGATAAAAATCGTAAAAAACCGCCATGACACTTTCATTATTGAATGGGCTCAGGGCATTCCAGTGAATCTCGAATGTGCGATTAAAATTTCCACAAGTGGTACAATGAACGTTTAATAAAAGAAAGGAGCGTATTTGGGTTTGGGCAGGATCGCGAGGATGCGATCTCAGAGTAGCCAATAAATCGGGATATCCGTCCATGTTGAAATCGCCACCTCTGAGAGTTATCGTATCGGTATAAAGACGAGAATCTGGTGCATCGGGTGGCACGAAACCCCACAAAACATTGTCATTGTCCTGAAAGCGTATTGGCAAATTGTGCCAAAGATTATCGCTGTAAATCATAATCATGCTTGAGGTACAATCGGCAGTGGTGCAAATTGGCAATACGAGCTCAATTTTTCCTGTCAGCTCAACATCGAGAAACAGGGATTGTCCTATATTGCCAATGAAATTATTTTCACTTGTCTCGTTGTAAGGAAGTGCGATCGTGTGATTGAAAACGAAGCCATTTTGTACGCCGCGCCAAACTTCGAAATATTTATCAGTTGTGACTACGAGATCGGGCAAAAAGTCACTGTTCAAATCGAGAAATGCATTCGCGTGAGGTTTTCTTATAAGCAGAAGGTCATGAAGCTCGCGAGGTAATTCCATGGGAATGGGGTCAGGGGTCGTTCGATTTTTGTTAAATATCCAGAATGTTCGACGATCATTAACGTCGAGACCAAAAAGATCGATGATCATGTCTTGATTATAGTCAATCGTTAATGGCTGACCGTGCATTTCAATTAAGGGTTTCAGCTCGTCGGTACAATTCATTTGACCATTTCCACCCCAGAGAACGTAGGCACGTGTGACTTTTTTATTTGTCTCGTCGCTGTGAAATGTCGTTACGAGGACATCCATAAAGACATCACCGTCAAAATCACCTGGGACTACACTCGTCACAGGATCACGAAATGTACAGCTCAGATTTACGTTTGGCTGCAAAAGTGGCTCCTGGTCAGAGGCCAATAGAATTTCCAAGCTTTTGCGCTCTTTGCGCAAGACAAATACATCGGTAAGCTCGTCAGAATTGAAATCACCAAATGCCGCTGGCATTCCATCGAGTACATTTCCAAATACAGCTGGTGTTATGTCACTGCTCGATCCGATTGTTAATAACGTTGCGAATAAAGCTGAGATTATGTATTTCTTGGACATGATGAGGTTGAGAAGAGCTCACATGATCTGTGAAAAAAAAAGAAATTTTAGAAAATTCATCAGTTTGAGAGAAACGTCCCAATTAGTGTTGGATTTGCTCATAATAATAACGAAATTGGTATAATTCATTTTCTTGGGGAGAAGAAAACCAAAATGGCCAAATTTCGAGTATTAGATTTTAATTTTAAAAATACGTGCACAGGAATAAATTAACTTTTAGGTATAGTTTAAGGATCGATCTTAATGAGATTAAAAAAAATAGTCAATAAGTGAGGGATTAGCTCAATTTTTTGCTCGTAATAGAAATGCTATTGATATAATTCAGTCTTTCGGGGGGGCTGAAAAACAAAATGGCCAAATTTCGAGTATTTGGATTAGATTTTAATTTAAAAAATACGTGCAGAGGAATAAATTAACTTTTAGATATAGTTTAAGGATCGATCTTCGTCGACGAGACAACAATTTTTCGTCAATAAGTATATATAGTGATAATTTCGTAAACCTACGTGTGACGCTAATACGGTCACTAATTTGGACGTTATTGATTTATTATTTATATGAAAAATAATTGTTCATTACCCTGAGACAGCAAAAGAATAGTTGAAGATTCTCGCTGGAGAATGAGTCAGCCGAGGAATGATATCATTTATTGCTCTATCAAATGGCTACTATATTGCCTCCGATCTGACAGATTTATTTAAACAAATGGCTTTTACACTTTGGTATAAATATTACATGCGACACTAATAATTCGAGAAACTGTCTCACTAAATGCGAATCGATCGAGACAATTTTTACACTTTTTATTTACACTGGTCCTTTGACACTGCGAGTTTTATTGCATTAAAGCGCGTCAAAACGAGATATAACAAGACGTCAGTGTGAAATCAGCTGTTAGCCACTCTCTGATCGTATTTACGTCATTTTGAAGAAGACAAAAGTCGATTTTCTACCTCGTCGACTGAGCTGTTTTTCGTCGAGGAGCGTTCTTTAGTTCACTGTAAAACTTACCAACTATCCTAGAGGACAGGCCAGTACACAGAGCCGATTAGTTAAATTCGTGGGATTTTTTTTTAATTCCTTCACATTTATGCTAATCGATTTGTTATATGATGAGTTTATATATGATAATTAAATAATAAAGCGAATCTATGAAATGAAATATTGAGGACTGAAACAATAGAAAGACGTCAACTATGACCTTACGTTTGCCTAATTATTAGATTTCTCGAACAATTTCGTAAGATCATCAATTATTTCACCTTCTCTGTTACTCGCGCTGTGATCATTTTGCTCTCATTCCCCTTAATGGTACACATATTATTGCCATCAGTTGAAATTTAATTTAAAAAATTATTTCTAAACAGGGCCTGAAAAAACTCGAATAGTGGCGAGTCAATATTACATTTATATTTAATTTACATAACTCTATCGATGTTTAATATTATATTTAAAATCAATTTTGTAGCGTTGTGACGTCACGCTGCGCCGTGTGATGTACGCGCAGTACGTAAACCCCGCTCACCCCACTCTTTGCTCTCCTCACTCGCCCTACTCGTCACTGTCTGCGCGCGCGACGCGTTTACGCGTACCGCGCATTCCCCGCTTGCTCTGCTGGCAGGCACGGGGAGAGCGTCGCGCGCGCGCGTCAGTTCTCGGCCGACCGCGGTCGCGGTGCGGTTCAGACGTATTTTAGAGCGTTTCGTGCTCGCGTGTGCTCGTACAGTTATTCGCGCCTCAGCTCGTGTTTTATCGTATGTGAATAAACGGACGAAAAAGTCGCGTTTGTGCATTTATGGGCATTTGTGCGTGATAACGACATAAGGACACTTGTACACAAGCTGTTGTGTCGACGCGTCGTCATGACCTTGACTATTTGTTTTGTTCGCGCGACCGCATAAGCTCGTGTACATTTTCACGAATAATTCACATTCTCCTTTCGTTTTAAATTCCTTTTAAACTAAATACGGTCGATCGATGCGTACATTTTTTTTTTGCACTCTTGTAGAAGTTTAACGTGAGGATATTTAAACAGTACAATTGATGCTTTTAAAAAAAAATATCTACTAAGTGCAAAGTACACATCGATCGCTGGCATTGATGCCCTGAGTGACATTTTCGAGTTGACAATTTCCATATGGTAACTTTCTACTTGTTTAATTTATTTTTTATTTTAATATATTAAATTACGTCTCATTCTCTACGAGTTTCTGGCTCGCATTTTCGCGTGTCAAAGATATTAAATTTCCTATTACTTTGACCTTGAATTTCTTGTATTTAATTGTGAATATTTTCTTTTGTGTGCAGTGAACTGGACCGAAAATCGGAGGGCTGCAAGCGAAGGAAAGAACAGAAAAAAATGCTGAGTTAAACTGGGAAAAAATTTACGTTCATTCTACAAGAACTTCTTAATGGTATTGTTATTTTTTTGTTATTCCCTCCGGGCTTGAATGTCGCAGGACGAATGGTCCAAAGCGACATCGAGCTATGCGGTTGTATTTTTTTGTATTCGTAATAATTTTTGGTCCCCCGGCCAATGCATAGTGACCGCAAATCGACTCAAAGTATCGATGCAAAAAATGATTGATGCAAAAAATGATTGATCATAATTACTCGAGAATATTTATATTTTTTCTCTAAAATTTCCTCGTGTTTAATAACAATCGGAATATTCTTCATATCGAAGAAAAAACGTAAACGTAAAGTTTTTCTTTTTTTTTTTTTCTACCGTACCGATTGAACTGTTTGACCGGCAAACGCTGTGCTGGCTAGTTCACAATAAAAAGCGCCTGATACAGCATAGAGGGCAGGCCAGTAGACGGCGAAGCCGCAGCCATTAGCCCCGTTCGCTGTCACGGCGATAATTCAACGTACGCCAGCACAGAGCGCGCTGCAGTAATATTTTTTCGCCGGGAAAACGTGTCGGGTATTCGTAAAAAATTAGAGAGTGTGAAAAAGCGGTTAATTGAAAAGTTACGCCAAAAATGCATCGTGTAAAGTGACGGAACGAAAATTTTGTTGTTTCATTTGTTTTGTTACGGTGAATATCGTAAATGTTCGTTAGTTATTGTGAAAGTGAAAGCAGTGCAAAAATAAAACGTCTCTTTCTCTCTCTCTCTCAGTTCGTAATAGAAAATCTACGAGATGATGAGTGATGGTGCAGGAAAAGTTTTGGTGCATCATTTTGGCGATCGAGTCCTGTTGAAAAACATTGGAATTATGAAAAAAAGATAAGCAACATTAATTTTGCATGTATAAGATGATTTATTTATCTGCAATTTCTATTATCACATATGCATATAATCCCAACGATTAAAAAAAAGAATAGATATATATATAGATATAGGTATAATCGTATGATTCTACAACATTGCATCGGGTCATGTTTTATCTTTTTTTTTAACTATATATATATATATATATATATATATATATATATCGACTCCACTTTCAAATTCACAAATGAACAATATTGCGATGCGGCCATTTTGTATAAATGACGAAAAAAATATATATATATATATGATTTTTCGAGAAAAAAAAATAACAATTCGTCGCGCGAATTAGTTTGAACGAAAAAAAATGTTGTAAAATTTTGTTACAACAAGCTCGATATGAAAATATGCAAATTGGCGAGGCACTTTTCCGATATTTACGATCAGGCACGATGTGAGGTGTGGGGGAGGGGGCGGGTAGTGGAGGGGAAGGGGGTGGTGGCGGAGCATTGAAAAAATGCATATTAAAGGGATAATCATCACACTTGGGGCTAACATGGCTCTCGATTAACACAAATAATGATTTTTTATTATTATTATTAACAAAGGATCGAGCACAAACTGCCCGATTCAAATTTGCGCGCGGTTCGAGCTTTTTTTTTTTTTTTTTTTTCTTTTTTTTCGCTGCATCTAGAGCGAGTTTTTTTTCTTACTGATATGTATCTTCGTGGTGGTAGATCGAGAAGAAAAAAAAACGAGATTTTTCAAAAAAAAATAATAAAAAAAAAATCAATTTATAGGTCAACAGAGCTGCCATAATAATTGCAAAACTATAATTTATGATGTAGGAACGAAAATTGATCGAATAACGTAAAGAGAAAAAATAAATATATATATATATATATATATATATCAAGTGATGGAAATAATTTAATTTTTGTGTTTTTAATTGTTTGGCATCGCGCATTTTTTTTTTTTTTTAATCCTCAAAACACCCATGAAATTTGAATAATGAAAAATAATTAATGGGGATAAAGTAATATTTTGGGAAAAATTTGTATACAACGGATTAAGAAAAAATTTATAATTCATCTATCTTGGAGACATTAAACTTAAATATATTTATACATTTTTTTATTTATCGTTAACAAAAAAGAGAAATTTCAACAAAACTGTTTTTTTTTCCCCAAATTCATTAATTGTTTTTTTTTTTTTTCTTGATTTTCATGGGTATTTGCCGAACTTGCACTCGCAATGCCTTATAATTATTTATTTAACCCTCCGTGTGTGTGTGTGTGTGTACTGGGTCGTAAAAAAAAAAATTACCCACATACACACCGTGTCTCGAAAATTATAGTGTACACACGGAGGGTTAACAACGCTTCGACCCAATCTCGGGTGAATTTTTATTGGTCTCGATTTTTATTCAAAATTGTATTTAAAAAAAAAAAAAAAAAAAAAAAAAAAATTCATTCAGATATATATTTTGGCAATTGGTTGCGATTTTTTTTGTGCTTCACCGCGAATGAAAAATTATTAAATTGATTGAAATGAAATGAAATGAAAAGAAAAAAAAAACAAACAAACAAAAAATGCAATCTATTATACAATATTTAAATTCTCTTTACGATTTTTTTTTTTTTTTCCGAGCCAAAATCCTCGTTTTTTTTCTCTCTCTCTCTCTCTCTCTCTCTCGCTCTCTCTTCGTATGTGTATAAATAGTTAAAATTAATAATCCATCTAATTTCTATAACTTATTATGATCCTACGAAATACAATAATGATAATAATAATAATAATAATAATATCTACACTATTTATATGAACCATCGTGTATTGTGTCGTGTCATTGGAAGTTGACGGAATCTTTTTGTTTTTTTTTCCCTCTCTCTCTCTCTCGTTGAATCCCGTATCGTTGGTATTTATTTTTGTTTAAAAAAGAAAAAAAAAAATTTTATAACATTTGGCAGACAAAATTAAACAATTTTCGCTCACTCGAAATTTTGATCGTGTTTTGTTTTTTTTTTTTTTTTTTATCTTCATTTTCTCGGGGTGGTTTTTTTTTTTTTTTTGTTCTTTCTGTTTGGTTTTGGGTTTCTTTTTAGTTTTGTCGAACAATACAAAATGGCAGTAGTTGATATTAATAAAGAAATAAAATAATAAAGAGTGGCGAACATTTGGCGTTCAGACTCTAATACTGCTGCCTCGACGACGTTGAATCAAGATTCGTCGAATCCAGCTCAGACGATAGGATGTTTTTTGTTTTTTTTTTGTTTTTTTTTTTCTATCTTATTTTGTTCTCTATTTTTTTTTTTTTTTTTTTCTAAACGTTTTTTTGTCCAAGCCGGATACACATACATGTAAATAGTTACGATCGTGTAATGCCCATTTGGCGAGTACTGAGAAAAAAAAATATATATATATATATATATTTTTCTATATATATATATTTACGGTCAAACATGGAGATTGAAAAATCTCACCTAGATCCGTTAGAGATAAATAAACTTTCATAAACATTCAATGCACCGAGATATATATATATATATATATATATATATATATTCGCGACTTGGATCTTACAAACTTCCGGTCCAACAATCAGATTCTCACATTATCCCAATTATTCGACATTTTTTTTCCATTCAATTTCAAATTATTATTATTATTATTTTTTTGTTTATCTCCAATTTAACTTCCAATTTCAACACGAGTTGGCCCAATGAAATATTTCTCAAAGTTTTACAGCTCAAACGCCCTTTTTTTTTTTTTTTTGTTTTTATTTTTTTTAATTCTTTTTTATTTATTTCTATTTTTTTCTTAAAAGAAAAATATACGCGCGACATCTGTCGGGGCCTAACAATAATGAAACATTTTCTCATCTTTCACTCCAATTGTTCTGTTTGTTCTTTGTGTTTGGCGTACACAAAAAAAAAAAAAAAAAAGACTCCTGCGTCTCGCTTTATCGTTATCGATCGTTTAATCGGGCATTAAATAAAACGTTTTGTGTAGCGGCATATATTTTTTGTTTTTTTTTTGTTTAGGATATTTTTTGGCAACAAATGCGCCGAAAAGAAAAATAACTTATCAACGAAAAAAATTGACCTAGATCGCACCCGTGTAAGAGCTCATTTTTCTCACTTTTTCTCTCTCTCTCTCTCTCTCTTCCTCTTCGCTCTGTTATCTATATCTCGTATTAACAATCTGGAGGGAATGAATGTATGTATAAAAAAAAAAAAAGAGAAAGAGCCAAATTGACTTTTTTTTTCCTTTTTTTTTCTCTCTCTCTCTCTCTTTCTCGCGACGTACACAGCCGGTGTGTACGGACTTTTTTATCCGCCAAAGACATTGCATTGAAAAGACGCGATTTTTTTCTTGTTGTTGTAATTACGTTTTGTTTTTTTTTGTTTTTTTGTTATTTTTTTTTCTTTTACAATCAGTGCTGAGTCTCGTTCAAGTTTTTAACTCCCGCCTCGGCGTCTTTCGTCTTTTTTCGCTCCTCGTCCTTTTCAGGGTTATCCCAAGGTTGCCTCTCACCCGAGCCAAATACAATGTAGAATATCGCGCAAACTATATAAACAGCTGCCGAAATCATGAAAACTATACGCCATTTTGCTTGACTTGGCTGGAAAAAAAAAACAAAACGATAAAACGAATTTTACATATATATATATATATATATATATATATATATATATATATATATATATATATATATTTTTTTTTAAAGTTATTTTTGACCCACTGACCACCTCTTGACCACCAAGTACGATAAGTGAGAAATCAAAATTCATATTAAGAAAAATCGCAATTTTTGTAGCCGCGATCGTTGGTATTTTCGAAAAAACAAAAAAACAAAAAAACACGTGCCCAAAATTGCACATTGAGAAGTTTGATTTTTTTGTTTTGTGCTCTGAGTGTTTTATAGCTTCAAGCATGTAAAAATGAAATAACAAATAAATAAAAATAAAATAATGAAAAAGATAAAAATAAAATAAAAATAAAATAATGAAAAAGATAAAAATAAAATGAAAAATAAAATATTTACCGTTCCGACGATGATGTAACCGGCGGTTATCGGCGCTAAAAGGCCAGCAAGATTAGCGAGACAATTTGTGAAGGACATGAGTATACCGGCAAATCTTGGCGATATGTCGAGATGATTGACCTTGAAACCCGAATAAATACCACCATTGAAACCAACGCCAACGGTCAGTATAGCGACTGTCAGCCATTTGTCACAGCCTGTATAAGATGCTCCGGCCAATGCGATCGCAGGTCCAAATTGTCCAATGCTGTTGATTATCTTGCGCGTTAACGTATGATTGTAACGGCCAGACGAGATCATCCAATCGGCCACGTGTGATATCATCATTGAAAAAATCCACATGGCGAGATAAGGAAGTGCGGAAACAATGCCGTTCTAAACAAAAATTATTTAAATGATTATTTAAATAATTATTTGAATTATTATTTAAGAAAATTATTTAAATAATTATTTAAATAATTATTTCAAAAATAATAATAAAAATGTAAAAAAAAAATTCTCCCATTAGATGGAAAAACAAAAAAAAATTAAACAAAATTCTTCTCTCAGTGAGAAATTTCGACTGACCATTTTAATGTTAAAGTGGAGTATCTGCTTCATAAATGTTGGCAATTCCGTCATTAGGGTCTCGTAGCCATAATTTTGACCCATGTGAGCTAATAAAATTGCCCAGAATGGCAACGACGTCACGATCGATTTCCATGGTATGGGCGGCGACTGTTTTTTTTTTTTTTTTTTTTTTAACGAAAAAGTAAATAATTTATCTGATTAAAGAGAATAAACGTATCGAGAATAAAAAATTATTCACTATAATTAAATATAAAATTGAAAATTTAAATATTTTCATTAACATTGGAAATGAAAAAATATTATTAGGAAATTTTTTAAAAATAATAATAATAATTTAATAAACTCACGGATGCTCCAGCCGAGCCCCAAAGTGCACTGAGAATATATTTTTTCTCATCCTCGGCTATAGCCGGATGTTTCTCTGGATCCTCGTGAACGATCATTAGAAATGCGATGCACCAGACAGTCCCAACAGCCCCAAAAACATAAAATATCGATGGCCAACCACCGGAAAATCCATACTTGGACAGCATACCGCTCAGTGGCATTGATATCACGGTGCCAAATTGTGCGCCTGTAAATTACCAAGACGGGAAAAAAAAAAAAAAACATCCAAAAAGATGCTGCATTAGCGAATGAAATTTGTAAAAAAATAATCTGAGAATACAATACACGAATTGGGCCAATTAAATGACAATAAAAAAAAAAAATAGGGTGTCAAATTGTGCGCCTGTAAATTGCCAAGAGGGGAAAAAAAAAAACATCCAAAAAGATGCTGCATTAGCGAATGAAATTTGTAAAAAAATAATCTCAGAATACAATACACGAATTGGGCCAATTAAATGACAATAAAAATAAAAAAAATAGGGTGCCTGTAAATTGCCAAGAGGGGAAAAAAAAAAACATCCAAAAAGATGCTGCATTAGCGAATGAAATTTGTAAAAAAATAATCTGAGAATACAATACACGAATTGGGCCAATTAAATGACAATAAAAATAAAAAAAATAGGGTGCCTGTAAATTGCCAAGAGGGGAAAAAAAAGACATCCAAAAAGATGCTGTATTAGCGAATGAAATTTGTAACAAAATAATCCGAGAATACAATACGCGAATTGGGCCAATTAAATAACAATAAAAAAAATTAAAAAAAAGAAGAAAACAAAAAAATAGGATAAATCTAAAAATATAAATTTTATCTTTTTGTTTTATAATATAAAAAATATAAAATAGCATAATAAATATTATGTTGAGAAAGTCCAGAGTTCCACAGATCCAAAATTCCATCGTGGAGGCTGAGTAAATTTTGTTTTTTTTTTTTTTTACTTTTGTTTCGGCTCTTCGTAAATTTGAACATGTTCTCGTGGTCGAGAAGAGGAGGAGGAAGAAGAAGAAGAAGAAGAAGTAGAAGATAGGCCGTGACGACTCGAAGTTTGACTCTTTTTCACCTTCGCCTTCGCGTTCTCTCTCTCTCTCTCTCTCTCTCCCTCTCTCTGTGTATAATAGATAGATCGATCGATGGATCGATATCTTTGGCTTACCGGCATAAACAAAGGCGCCCATCCTGCTCCTCTCATTCGGTGGTATCCACTTTGCCAGCAGTGCGTGCGTGCACGGCACAATCGGACCCTGCAATAGGGATAATCCATTCCTAGGGGGGAGGAAATACACCCGAACAATCAAAAAGCGTTCACACTCGACTTTACATATATATATATATATATATATATATATATATATATATATATATATATATATATATATATATATATATATATATATATATTTATATATTTATATATATCGGTTGAGAGAAGAAAACAAAAAAAATGGCAATTATTTTTTTTTTCATTCTTTTTTTTTCTTTCCTTCAAACCTAAAATATTTATCAAGGACTGTACACGAGTAATTGAGTGAGTTGAGTTGCACTGTCGTCGCAATTGATCGACAATTTTTCATCCCTCCGAGAATTTTTTTTTATTCTTGCTCCATCCACCCATGACAATAGAGTATAGATTCGAGGATCGTTGGTATTAAATATATATATATATATATATATTTAAATATCGATCGACAATCATAGCACGCCAAAAGTATTTTATTTATTTATTTTTTATTGTTTTTTTAATTTTTTAATTTTTTTTAAATCTCAAATATATATATATATATATATATAAATTAATTTTATCGCGATGCGTTTTTAATATGGAAAATTTATCAACGATTATATACTTTATTGTCATAATGGGTGATATATATATATATATATATACACGAAGCTAAGAATATAGTTTTTTTTTTTTAATTTTTTTCACGAACTTATTGAGGGCAGTAAAAAAAATCTCATTCTGGCTCGTCACATACATTCTTGGTCCCATTTCCTCTTTTGTGTCTCGCACACTCTCAACGGTTTTTTTTTTTTTTTTTTTTTTTTTCGTTTTCGTTTTTTTTTTCTTACCTCGCCAAGACCCTGAATGAAACGAACGGCCATGAGCCAACCAAAGCCCCATTGTGCCGAGATTGGAACGAGAAGACCAAATATCGAATTGATGAGCATCCCAATACCAAGGAAATATTTCGAGCCGTAACGCTTTGCCAATATTCCAAATGGTATCTGAGTTATGACGTAACCGTAGAAAAATGAACTTAGCAGATAGCCCTGCATCGGCGAGTCCCAGGGAAATTCGCCGTCTGAGCTCTGTGGGGGGGAAAAATTAAAAAAAAAAAATAAAAAAATTTAAAAAAATTTAAAAAAATTTAAAAAAATTAAAAAAAAAATTTTTTTAATTTAAAAAAAATTTTAAAAATTTGAAAAAAAATTTTAAAAAATTTAAAAAATTTGAAAAAAATTTAAAAAAAATTTAAAAAAAATTTTTTAAAATTTAAAATTAAAAAAAAAATTAAATAATTTTAAAAAATTACTCACGGGATCGTAGTCGAGTACGTCGGTTTCATTTCCGAGACCACACTCGTCGGCGACATTGTGAGGATCATGATCGGGTCCGGCTGCTGCTGTATGATTTACCATTGCGACAATTGCTACTGACATATTTGTACGCATTACGTAGGCGTTTGCCATTCCCAGAAAAAGCATGAAGGTCACTATGTGACGTGACCCGATCATAGCTGTAAACGAGCAACAAAAGAAACAAACGAAATTGAGAATTAATCCACGATTAATAATGACTGATTAAATTAATTTATATACATATATGTATGTACATATATATATATATATATATATATATATATATATATATATATATATATATATATATATATATATATATAATAACGCACATTCAAGCACGATGAGAAAAAGAACGCCATAAGGAACGTTTATCGATAAGGTCAAATTTATCAAGGGTCAATAAAATCAATCATATCCGTAACGAATCATCAAAATTACGGTGAAACGATTATTCCTTAATGTACAACTGCGACGAGTTTCATTATATTTATTTTTATTTTTATTCAACGATCGTTAATCGTATGATGATTTTTTTTTTTTTTTTTTTTTCCCCCTCCATCATGTGAATAATTTATCGAGTTCTTTGTATTCATTATTTTATATTTGAATCTCAAAAATTCACAAATCTGACAAATATTTTGATAAATTTCATATTGATTTTGCGGGGAAAATTAAAAAAAAAAAAAAAAATATTGTCGAATTTTGATCGTTCGAGCTCTCCCCCCCCCCCCCCCCCCCCCCACCTCGTCGCCCCACGTTTTTTAATCACCAGTTGCTCGTGTACTTGATAAATGCAAATTTCACATTTGCAAAATTAGCAACTCGCGGAACTGTGCGAAAAAAAAAAAAGAAAAGAAATGCAAATCGACTTGTCATCCATGGGCAAATACGAGCTGAAATAAATTTGCAGGAAAAATCATTAAAATTAGTGAAAAAAGAAGATAAAAATTCATACAATTTCGTTTCGTTTAGAATTCATTTTTTTTTGCTCTAGTCATTTGGCAGACTACAACTTCTACTGTAATATTGTAATAATATTTTAATATTAATATTATATTATATTATTATTATATTATTATATTATTATTATATTATTATTATTATATTACGAAAAATTCGTCTCATCTCGCGATAAATAATTTTGAATAAATATAGCAACGCATTCGTGCAGAGAGTCGAGAATTATTAAAACAGTTAAACGGATATTTCCACGATTCTCATTTGATTGTAATTTTTGCAAAATTTTGCCCGCGGGTTTGAAAAAAAAAAAAAAAAAAAAAAAAAAAAAAAAAAGATTAGACGAGACCAGCAGACCTAGGAAATTGAAAAATTTCGCCCATAATAATGAGATGAAAAATGTGTAGATTGAAATTTACCAAAAGGAAACAAAAAAAAAAACTATCGTGACTTGTTAAAAATAATATAAATGACGTGGGCAAAATGTTCTTGGATAATTGTTCGTTATTGTATTATTCATCAGCATCGGTCTATATATATATATATATATGTCATCGCGTGCGGTCATGCTCGGCAGATCAAGAATAAATCGTTGAATGCGAAATTTTGGCGGTAGTAACCACTCGAGCGTCCTCTCGCTGTCAGGCAGAGGTCGAGATCTCATCGTCAAAGCATATGATCGACCCACACGAGGATTGATAGTCTCATGATTTTTAAATCTATATATAGGATTACATATGTACGTACATAATAGACTAATAATAAGAATTATTATTATTATTATTATTATTATTAGTAATTCTTATTATTAATAATAATAATAATAATAAATTTCTCTGGACGATCTTTGATCGAAAACGTCACAGAAATAATTCCACTTGCTATTTTTCACAGACTCATAATAAAGAACATCAATGGCAATTAAATTTTATTGCGGCGAGGGGGGTGTGCCAAATATAAAAATTTGGTATATCGCGATACCGAGGCTTGTGACAGTCAGTCGATCAGCTGAATCATGAAAATCCTTTAGTTTTCTCAAGCCTCCAATTTGCTTGACATGTATAATTATTATTATAATTATTATTATTAACACGAAGTGATATTGCGAAAGAGCATTTTTTTTTTTTTTTTGTTTTTTTTTCGTATCAATCTATATGTGTAAAAGAAAAATGATAACAGAGAAGGCGCGTATTACGTGACAGTCAAGACGAATATATGCAATTCTCTCGATCAATATATATATATATATTTTTTTTTTTTATTTTTTTTATTTTTTTTTATTTATCGAGAGAATTGCACGATAAATAAATTCGTCGTTAATTTTTATCTCATGTGCATTATTCGTTAAATTACGAGACAAGAAAATTTCGATTAATTCAATTAATTCAATTTTTCCACAATTTTTGTCCTCTGAAAAACTTTGAGCTATGAATTAATTGATTTAAATATCTCTGATTCATGATTATTATTATTATTATTAATAATAATAATCTATAATATAAACAAAATAATTTAATGAAAATTTGCATCTACAACGTGTGTGTGATGATTTATTTTTTCGTTTGGCCAAATGATCGAGTGACTTTTTTTTTTTTTTTTTTTTTTTTTTTTTTACGATATTCATATTGGCCATACATTGGCCCTACTCTGATGTGTGTAAATCCCGTCAAGCGGGCAAGAAACTTTGTGTGTGTGTGTGCAAATTGTGAGAGAATTTTGCAGCCAATTAAATTTCGAGGGCATTAAAATCATTTGAGTTGAAAGATTTCGATAATTTTTTTTTTTTTTAAATGTCGATCAAGGACTCGCGAGAGATATAACAGAGAGAGAGAGAGAGGGGGGGGAGAGAGAGTGAGAGAAAAAAAAAGAGAGAGGGGGGGGGGGGTAATTTAATGGTGTCACGCTTGTTCATTTTAATAAATTCAGTGTGTCCTTGTGATAATTTATACAAACTTGTGTATAAATTAATTATCCATCTGTGCGTGAACGGTGGAGGAATTGAGGAAAGAGAGAAAATATTCTGGTGTGGCAATGACACATTTGAAATATATTTAATTTACCAAAAAAAAAAAAAAGAAAAGAAAAAATTGCGAAAAATTTCATTCAATTTTTGATTAATTTCTCGTGTGTAAAATTTTTCAATTCCTCGATCTGTGTCGTGCATTAGTGCCCAAAATTCTGGGCTTTGGATAAACGAAAAAAGAAAATTGGCTCATCCTGTTATTAGGCAAACGTGTGCATAGCAACAGGTAAACACAACTCGGCCTTGCAACGAAAAAAAAAAAAAAGAGCAAAACAAAAATTGTATATATATATATATACGTCGAGAGTTTGACCTCCATTTGTCGCACCTGCCGAAACATTGCAGTTTAAAAGTGTTGCAGAGTCTAATTTGTGTATATATATATATATATATATAGCCTCGTTGCCTCTTGAAACTCAAAATATTCGCGAAGAAAAAATCTCAAAGTTAAAACTTTGTAAAAATTCAATACACGATTTTTTTTTTTTTTTTCATTTTTTTATTATTACGTTGTAATATTACAGAGTCTGAAGAATGAAATAAGAGGCGCGACAAGAATTTATCGAAAGAAATTGTTATTGGGAGACGATGATGAAATTTTTTAAAAATTAATCCTCTCTCTCTCTCTCTATCTCCCCCCCCCCTCCCTCCACTTAATGCTGTCAATATGAAACGCATACTTTGTCGTTATTTCGTGCGTGCGTGCCTACTATATTTCACCAACGAACTTATATATGTATATATATGTCAATTGATATATATATATAAATCGAACTGAGCATTTTATTCCACACGTATAAAGTGCATGCGTATAAAATGATTTTAATGAGGCAGTTGGATGAGACACATGCGATTACGAGTTTGATAGATGTTTTTTTTTTTTTTTTTTTTTCATATGAATAATTCAAATATAATTTCCGCGTAAAGTCTCATTTAGAATAATAATAATAATAATAATAATAATAATGATAAATTATCTTATTATTCAACTGAACTTTTTTCTTTTTATTTTTCAAGTTTCTCGTCGGTCTCATATTTCGATTAGAAAATTTAAAAAAAATTATATTCCAACGGTAAATAATAATAATAATAATAATAATAGAATACTAAAATCTTTCATGTGTCATTCCGATTAGTCCTGATTTGTTTGTATGTATGAATTCGTAGTAAAAGAGAAGAAATATATGATAAAATGAGAGAGAAAAACAAAGATTGAGCGAGAGACAAGCGATTGACCCGTCTTAACCTCCCGGGCCAGGGGGGGTCAGATGGGAGAGGGACACATTTTTTCTCTCTCTCTCTCTCTCTCTCTCTCTCTCTCTCTCTCTCTCTCTCTCTCTCTCTCTCTCTCTCCCTATCTCTCTGTCTGTCATAAGCCTGATAGGCGCCGATTCCTGGCCCTCGATTTCAGTGTTACAAGTTACAAGTTCCAGGCCACGATCGCACATCACACACATTGCTCGTATTTTATAAATCTAACTGTACGCAGTAGACGAGGACATTATATAATTTTTCTCTCTGCTAATAATTCATTTTTTTTTTCCCCCCCCTCATATTTCGCTGATGGTCGACTTGTCTGCCCCCGACGAGAATTTAGTGACGTAAACGCTCGTAAAATTGAGATAAAAGGAGAGAAAAAAAAGGAAAAATGATTTGGAATAATTTTGTGCAAGAGTCAAAAATTATTTTGCGAAAAAAAAAAAAAAAATCAAATAGAAGAAAATTTTTTTGTCGAGTATTAAAGTTTGAAATTTTTATTTATTGCATTTTTATATTATTAATTTAATTCAGCCGCAACCGCGAACGTGAGAATGGCGCAAGATGAGCGCTCAAAGTAAAGATAAATTTGCAGCTGTTATGCCCGCAAATAATAACAAGTCGATATTATCAGCAGTGCTTTTGTATATATATATGTATATGCGACACAAAGTACGAGAGAGTATGAGTTTTGTTGCTCGATGAGAGTAGCATGGATACAGCCGCGTTATTATTCCACGGACAATCTGATTTAAAAAACTCGGGTGATCAATGTCACGTATATTATTACATGTACATGGGCATAAATAAATAATGAATAAATAATAAATAAATAATAAATAAATAATAAATAAATAATAAATAAATAATAAATAAATAATAAATAAATAATAAATAAATAATAAATAAATAATAAATAAATAATAAATAAATAATAAATAAATAATAAATAAATAATAAATAAATAATAAATAAATAATAAATAAATAATAAATAAATAATAAATAAATAATAAATAAATAATAAATAAATAATAAATAAATAATAAATAAATAATAAATAAATAATAAATAAATAATAAATAAATAATAAATAAATAATAAATAAATAATAAATAAATAATAAATAAATAATAAATAAATAATAAATAAATAATAAATAAATAATAAATAAATAATAAATAAATAATAAATAAATAATAAATAAATAATAAATAAATAATAAATAAATAATTTGAGGAAAATGGACGCTAGGATAGTTAATAATAGCGAGTAAAATGCGTAGGAGTTCCCGACGAGCCTGGATCACGATGCTAACGCAGATTCGGTCTCTTCTTCTTCTTCTTGTTCGTCGTCTCGCGTTTGATGGCACTGTGCCATTTATAAAAGCTCTCGCGATATCTCGAGAGCAAACTCGCATCACGTATACGAGACTATTCTT
>OY769908.1:21887724-21912724 GCA_963669185.1 Dyspetes luteomarginatus | reverse complement strand
TATATATATGTATATTGATTTAATTGCAATATATATATATATATTGCAATTTTTTGCCAACTCACGCAATCTCACTAGATATGAAAAAAAAAAAAAAAAAAAAAAAAAGAAATCTCGACATACCTCGCTGTCTCTGTGGTCGCCTGTCCGACTCTTCCAGGCCGGTCTGTTCCCACACCAGCACGTGGCCATTACGTCCTCGGCTCTCACCATTTGTCTGCCTTCCGTTCATCGCAGCAACAAATTTACAATTATATATATATATATATTGATATATATATATATTAATAAATTATATGAACACGGAAGATATTTTAATCACGAGCGAAAAATTAATGAAAAACAAGAAAAAAAAGTTTCTTGTTTTTTTGTTTATTTTTTTTTTATTTTATTATTTTTTCCAACACTAAAATCGCCGATTCTGCGCTTGGAAGTCTGAGAATATTTTACTGTTTCACTTTTGTTCGATATTTAAACGCAGATACTTCTTTATATACACACGTGTATATATATATATATATAAAAAGACACAGGAACCAATGCGAAGGAGAAATAGGCAGACGACGTTTATTTCTTTCCTTCTTTTTCTCTCTCTCTCTTTATTTTTGGTCGTTTCCTCGAAAAAAATTCTCTTTCTCGCTCACGTGGTAATTCTCTTCACTCACTGTATCGTCTTCTTTTAGCACACACGCGCGTGTGTGTGCGTTTACTCGTTATGTATATAGATGAAGAATCCAACGCAGGGTTAATGCTGGCTCGTAACAATATATATATATATATATATATATATATATATATATATGTAAATTTTCTCTCTCTCTCTCTCGCTCTCGCTCTTTTGAGGGAGAGATTTGGACTTTCGTCAACTACCTCCGACACCGAGACTTGACTCTCGTTCTTCTCCGACGAATGTTGCACGAAGCTAAGTAGAGGGAAGACATTCGCTTTAGTCTCTCTCTCTCTCTCACTGACTCTCTCTCTCTCTCTCTCTCTTATTCTTTCTTCCCCTCGTTTATAATCGTCGATTTGTCAGTTTCGGTATTTCCGTATCCGTTTTACAAAATGTCCCGATATATATATATATATATATGTGTGTGTATATATATATATATAGGTGTGTGTGTTAAGTAGAATGGCGACAGACGACTTGAGTGTCGGCACGAGCTGATAAAACACTTGATAGCCTCTCGTCGTCTCTTTCAACGTTCCAGACCGCGTGTTTGAAGAATATATATATATATATTTTTTTTTTCGTTTTTCAAATTTTATTTTATCGAACAATTTTTGTGTTTCAATTTTATTTATTTATTTTTCGTTATTTTTGAGTTTGTCAAACTTTGATTATTATTTCAATCATTATTATATATATATATATATATATATATGAATGATGGCGAGGAGAGTTAATTTTTTCAAAATTATTGATTATTAAAGTTTAATAATCAACAAATCAATTATATTATTAAAATTTTATATTTAAACTTGATATTAGCCGACACGACGTGAATTAACGAGAGGCACAAGCCGGCGCGGCGAACGTTGAAGAAAATTCTCACGACAAAACTCGACGGGACTAAACGAGCAGTCTGTGCGCCCGGTGGCAACTACCACTACTACTACTATTCCTCGGGTTCACGTTTTTTTTTTTTTTTTTTTATTCGCGTCTTTCTTCCTTTTTTCTCTCTCTCTCGTTTTACCCCCACCAGCCTGGTTGTGCGAATCGCCGCAAATGATGTTGGATTGTCGCGGTGTGTGTGCGTCTATATATATAGCTTTTTTTTATATATATATATATATAGAACTGCTTGGTCGCGTGTGGGCGAGTTTGGTGCACACAAGCTGATAACTCGATTACCAACGGGCGATATCGGGCACGGTTACGCGGCAAATGTAGCAGCAGCGACAGAGCGACGACGGCCGAGCAACAGCCGGGCATGAGATATATATATATATATATATATAGAGAGAGAGCGAGAGATGTGGTGGCGTGTCTGTGGCACGCACACAGTCTCATATTGCTCTCTCGCTCTAACATGGCATCTCTTGCCCTCTCCCTGTCGCACTCTATCGTTGCCTCTCTCTCTCTCTCTCTCTCTCTATGTCTCACCCCCTCCCCCTGGACACCACACTCAGCCATTGTCGCACTTCCCCCACCCCTCTCCATCGCTCATTCTCTTTCCGACTCGCAAACTGGCAGCACGTTTTTTCAACGTAGTGTGTCCTCTGCTGGGTGCCCTGTGTGTGTGCGTTGGGTGGTTTTGTGTGTGTGTGTGTGTGTGTTTCGCGAGCGAGGCCTCTGCATGCAATTGAAGCATGGCAGCGCGGTTTGCCCGTGAAACTTCGCATGCTCTGCTAGCTCTTTTTAGTGGGGGCAGTGTCTTTTTAGTGTGGGGCAGGGGAGGGGGGATTTCCACAAAGCAGCGCGCAAAACGCAAAGTTCGTATCAGCGCGCCTCCACTTAAAACGACGAATCGTGGTTCGAGCCTTGGTCTCGTTCGTGCGCCCTCGTCAAAACTCGTGAATTTTCACGTGATACAGCAGCGCTCCTATCGGACACCCGCGCGCCCGCCTGCGCCCGAGACGTCAATTTTGCGAAGCTTCCGACCCGACGCCGCAATTTTCAATGCAAAATTAGCTCGAATTGAATTTTTTTGATTTTTTGTTTTTTTTTTTTTTTTTTTTTTTTCATTGATACGTGAGGAGATAGTCTGGGACTTTATAAATAGCCAACTGATAATACTTTTTCTTGCCATAGCCATAGAGAGAGGTAAGAGAGGAGAGCCTTGGCCCATGATTTGACATGCTTTTTGTTTTTTTGTTTTTTTTTTTTCTCGTGCATTCGTAGATTCTTCTTTATTCTTCTCTCGATAGGGCACGTGGCATACACAACGCACTATCGTGAGTCTATTGTAATTTTTTTTTTTTTTTTCATTCTTTCATTGATTCCACCCTGCATTCGTCACAGTGAAATGCTCGTTTCAACTTAACGAATGACGAGTGGAAAAGGGTGGCTTAAAAATTTGAATTTTTTTAGCTAATTGAGACTCTTGTAATTTTTAAATAATTTCAATAATTTTTTAATCCTTAAAAAATTCATTTTATGATTTTTTTTTTTTTATCGATTCCACCCTGCATTCGTCACAGTGAAATTCTCGTTTCAACTTAACGAATGACGAGTGGAGAAGGGTGGCTTAAAAATTTGATTTTTTTTAGCTAATTGAGACTTTTAATTTTTAAATAATTTCAATAATTTTTTAATCCTTAAAAAATTCAATTTATGATTTTTTTTTTTATTGATTCGACCCTGCATTCGTCACAGTGAAATGCTCGTTTCAACTTAACGAATGACGAGTGGAGAAGGGTGGCTTAAAAATTTGATTTTTTTTAGCTAATTGAGACTCTTGTAATTTTTAAATAATTTCAATAATTTTTCAATCCTTGAAAAATTCAATTTATGATTTTTTTTTTTTTATTTTTTTTTCATGTATGAATGAGCGGGTACATGAATCAATTTGTCTTATAAATTATTATTATTGGTACATACAACTCTTACTCCATTTCCATTATTAGAATAATATTGGCAACCCTAGTGTTATTCTATAATAATATATTAGCAGAGGGGATAAATTTTCATGTTACACGCTGGTTTATAAACGATGATGATAAAATATTATATTATTTATATATAATTTGCATGTACGATAAATTAACGTAATACAATTTCTCGTTGATCTCGAAATATTTTCATTCCTTGTTACATTATATATATATATATATATATATATATATATATAATGTAACAAGGAATGAAAATATTTATAATATATATATATATATATATATTTACATTATATAATATATATATATATATATGTATGGAGAGGATTAAGAGATAAAAATAAATTTTGCACTATATGGACACGATCCAAAAGATTCGATGACGCGAGAGTTTGCGTCAAATGCGAGCATAGGAAGAGAGACACTTTCTTGCGAAAGTTTTTTAAAGAATTGTGACGATATATAGCCCAGGAGAACTCGTGCGTGCGTGCCTGTTGCGTGTGTGTGTGTGTGTGGGGGATCCTTGACCTTCTCGGTTCAGGTGAAGTAATATTGATTTTTTTTTTTTTTTTTTAATTATTATTTTTTTTTCCCAAATCCACAATTGTTTATCGCCAATCTTTGATCTCTGTGATATCGTTAGAATTTTTTAATCAACCGTTTAATGTCCATCATAATTATTTATGCCAAACTCTTGGATTTTTCCCACGAGTTTCATCACTTGTAAGTTTTTATATAATGGCGGGTGGGGGGGGGGGGGGAATTCAACAATGAGCAAGTGGAGCATTGAGATGATGGAAAAATTATATCGAGATAATATTTTTCGTGTCGTATTATTGTAGCTAATTTTTTTTTTATATGAAAAATCACGGTTAGCAGTCGCGAGTGAGGATACACACATATATATATATATATATATATATATATATATATATTTATATTATTATTATTTATATTATTATTATTTATATATATATATATATATGAGTGTGTGTGTGTGGAATTGTTTCTAGCTCGTCCTTGTTATCATTTTCTTGTAATCCAATCGTGAGTTTATGTCATTACACACTAAAAGGGGAATTTTTAAATTCTCGGCAGAGGATTTACTGCAATTTCGAAGAAACAAAAAAAAAAAAAAACGATTTAGATAATGAAAATTCCGCATAGGTGAAACACTTTTTTTTTTTCTGCCTTTGAGGGAGAATGAGAGAAGAGATAAAAAGCCAAGTGAGAGAAAAATATGACGACGACATTTTAGTAGACGTATAGGTAAGTGGCAATCGAGGTCAGGCACCTCGACGTCGGTATTCTGTGTGTCAATATAGAAAACCGCGACAAGGAAAAAGTTAAATTATAGTTTAACATGGAGAAGAAGAATAAACAAATTCATTCTTGGATAAATTAAATATTTTTTTACCTCCCTCCCCCCCCCCGAGAAAATATACGAAGGAGAATTATTAAATTATTAATTAATAAAATTTTGCGGTAAATTGCACAATTAATTGATGATAAAATAAAATAGCTGCGACGATGCTATTAATTATTAATTCTATTTTTGTTAATTTTTATTTCACAAAATAAACGAGATTAAAAATATTCGTGCTTTGTAAATTGTGAGTGTGTGAGAGAGAGAGAGAGAGTTGTAATAATCGTAATAGAAATTCATTAAATTTCACACACACATATATATATGTGAAATTTAATGAAATTTGAATTTTTTTAGCTAATTGAGACTCTTAATTTTTAAATAATTTCAATAATTTTTTAATCCTTAAAAAATTCAATTTATGATTTTTTATATATTTTTTATTGATTCCATTCATTAATTCATTAAATTTCACACACACACACACACACACACACACACACACACACACACACACATATATATATATATATATATATATATATATATATATATATATATATATATATATATATGTGTGAAATTTAATGAATTTCTATTACGATTATTACAACTCTCTATATATATATATATTTACGTTGCGCTATTCTTTCATCGTAGTGTTTGCTGCAAGATGACGAGACGTGATAAACATCGTCTTGAGTCATCGTACTTCAAACACAGGAAGATTCCCAACTTAATCTCTGCGAGTTTCTATTTTATTGGGTAGTAAAAAAAAAAAAGAAAAAAAAAAGCCGCTCAAAAGCTAAAAAGCTAAAAAGCAAATAAGCTAAAAAGTGTATAATTGCCCAAGATTAATGAGTTTACCTAATCTTTTGTTCAATGGAAGAATAAATTTTTCCACTCGATCGAGATTTGATAATTATCATCGCGAACATGGAAAATCTCTCATAATCTGCGACGATTACAGTTTTAAATATTCGTGGTGGGAATCATCAGCAGAATCTGATAAAATGATCTCGTGCTCAGCTTTGTAGGACAGCGCGCGGCTGAGAGCGGTCACCGATCCAAGTACTGACCGCGCCAAATCCTCGTTTCATTTTTAGGCCGCCAGGGGCGCGCGCACGCCCGCTCGCGCCCGCGTAGCTACTCGCTGTCAGCTCAGCCGTCTGCTATACTATATATATATAACTTCCCCTAACCTTCCGAGCGATATATATATATATATATATATATATATATATATATAATTATTTTATTATTATTTTCACGACTGATGCGTATTAGTAAAAAATCGGTTACGATCGTATCGATACATCAATTGTTCAATATTTCACGATAAAAATCGGATTTTCCGATGATACGTCATTTTATCAGCTTTTTTTTTTTTTTTTTTTTTTACGAAAAAAAAATTACGCGCGCACTTATATGCACGATCATATTATTGGTGATATTTTATGAGCGACGAAATTTCCTTCACTGGCAAAAATTCCACGATGATTCCTCGGCGTACGTTAAATATTGCAACTTGTTGATAAATTTTTAAGTATTATTTTTGTCCACATTTTGGATTGAAAAAAAAAATAATAATAATAATAAAATACTCGGAAAATATATACAGGAAAAAGTTTGAGTGAGTTCGTTGATGTTTTAAGATATCCTGAAAAAACTGACTTTCGTTCAAAATGACCGAGACGAAAATACAGAATAGAGAACGCCGCGGAGGCGCGAGAAATTTTCTTATATAAATAGAAAGAATTGGAAAATGTGCCAAAAATCCTTGCTTAACCCACTAAAAAATTTTTTTATTATTTTTTCTCGACTCGGCTCGAGCATTGTCGTGTTTGACCTCGCAAAAATCATTCTCGGGACATTTTAGCAATGAGAAATTCTACATGGTCCTATTTGGGTTGTCTCGGAATAAAACGAAAATTTTCAAAAATTACGATGAGATTAGAAAAAAAAAAAAAACATTTTTATGCGTCGTGTTTTTTTTTTTTTTTTTCGTTTTTTTTACCAGTAAAATTTTGACGAAAAGTTTCTTTTTTTTTTTTTCAATTATCTCGTTGGTTCATTACGTGTGGCATTTGATATTAATAGAATGAAAAGTGATTCACGAATGACGTACATAAATAGTACTCGCTCGATAAAAAATATCAACCCAGACAACACACACACAGACACACAGACACATAATCATTTGACGCAACTGATTATCATGACTGATGGAATAATTCTCTTTGCTCTAGGAATACGAGCGTAAATAATTTGCGATAATTGCGATTAAATTTCCGCCATTATCATATTTTCTACTCGCAAAATTATTGCATCGATAAATATGAAAAAAAAAGAAAAAAAAAAAATCCTAAAATATCTTGCACACGTGCGGTCAAAATTTAACGAACGTAATTAAAATCTTGCGATTAGATTTCTCGTGTCGCCAGTGATGAAGAAAAATAAAAAAATCTTATCTGGGAAACAAGAATCGTCGATTAAATTGATTGAGCGAAATTGATTATAAAATTCATTGGATACTTTTTCACATTTTTATTCGTTTATTGGTGATTTTTTTTTTTTTTTTTTTCCCTGCCAGATCAACTTTGGCTATGAAAATTTCGCAACATAGGCAATTTCAGATATATATCAGATATATCTACAATATAAATCTCGATCAGTTCTTTTGAAGTATGAAAAACAAAAATTAAAAAAAAAAATCTAAACAATTGTAGATTATTTTATTTTATTATTTTTTTCGAAATTTTTGCAGTTTGGCCGCCACGTTCTCCCACGTCATTATTATTTTCGGGCACAATTTCTCGTTTATTTATTTATTTATTTTTTTTACAAACACATGATGGAAACTGAACTGAAATTTTCTTGTCTTTGGACAATTTGAAATTCTCTAAAATAATTATTTTTATTATGTGGATTAAAAAAAAAAATCTCTGTAGAATATTTCAATGTTTATAAGGAATTTTTCATTTTTTTGCTTATAATTGCAAAAATCCTATAGAAAAATATTATCCTTGAAGTAATAGGGGAATTATGAAGAAATAATCTCAAGTCTTCAATTGTGTATTTTTTTAGCTTGCTCAGATAAAATTTATCGTGGCTGGAAAAGTTTGAAATATTTTTTTTTCAATATCGCCAATCTTTCGTTAAAAGTTCTGCGACGTCAATATATATTATATATACGACGCAGAACTTTTATTTATATATATATATATTTATTTATTGACGTTGCAGAACTTTTATATATATATATATATATATATATATATATATATATATATAATATACACGATAAACAATGCATGTGTGTTTTCCGCACTGTAGACCAATTATTGGTTTCGATGATAATGCACGCTCAACTGAGGATATTTATTGCGTAAGGTTGCGTTTTCCAGCCACACACACAGTGACGAAAAAAAAAAAAAAAGAAAAAAAAACTTGCAGCGAGAAAACGTGACGCAGCAAAAAAACGTCCGTTTCCGATTATGACTATCGTTTTGATGCTTGAAACGACGACGGCCTCACGATAATGCTGTGTTCATTATAAAAATGCCTCATGCACGTATATATATATATATACGAATATAGACACGTATATATATATATATATATATATATATATATATATATATGTACGTATATGTAGGCGATTATAGGCATATATATGTGTGTGACGAATGTAACGAAGTCATCACCGAGTCTCATTTCGTGGCGTTACACACTGAATGGCTGATAGTGAAAAAATGCTTTGACCCACTGACCCTAGCGAACTCGCATTGGTTCATTAATCCATCTGAGATCATTTCTGCTCTCGAAAAGCTCACGCGGTTGTTTTTTCCCGCAGAGCGAGAGTTGAATGAAGAAAAAAAAATAAAAAATTGTCAATATTACGTTCATGCAGACATAGTGAAATTTCCATAGTGACAATTGATAGAATTCATAGTGAAATTTCCATAGTGACAAAATTGATAGAAGAAAAATAATGACAGACGGATAGCGAATCGGAAAAACTGTTTTTTTTTTTTTTTTTGTTGATTTTTTAAAATTTTTTAATTTTTTATTACGAAACTCTCACGTCACCGAGAGAATAATATTCAGCGATCAATTTTTCATCATACTCTCGATCTTCGAGTCTTCCTTTTATTAATACCGCAAATTAAATTCATCCATTGGCGTTTTTTTTTTTTTTTTTCCCCTCCTGACTGAGCAATTTTTTGCTCGTGAGTTTTATCAGCGGAGTCACAGATTAAATTTTTTCTAATCTCCTCCCCCCCCACTCTTCTGTGTTTTTTTTTTTCGCGTCGCTCGGTCCAACGCGGGGCGGATAATAAAGTCTTGAGGGGAAATTTTTAATTTGTGGAGAAATAGACTTTTTGCGGTGAAGTCAATTTATTTTTATGTATTATTATTATTTTATTTATTATTATTATTATTATTATTATTATTATTTATTATTTATTATTATTATTTATTTATGTAAGTTGGAGTATGTAAACGTTATATCGACGGGGATAACGAGCAAAAGTTTCGATCGACCGGAACTTGTCGTTATTGCGACGATTGTCGCGCCATAAATGCGCATGGTTGGCGAAGAGAACGAATCTTGCGTTTTATCTATCGATGATTTTCTCAAGTTGCCAGCAATTTAAATTTCCAAGTTTCAAACGTCGACATAGAAATTTTAAATAATGCTCGTTGACGTGAACGTTGCGACATCTGTCGGAGAGAATGAGAATTATCGTATTTGAAATATCAAAATTGATTATTTATTCACCGAATTTATCGCCAAAGATAGATAAAGAGGAGAAGAAATTTATTTCCCATTGCATGATCGATCGGCTGGTGTATATAATTTACCATGATAAAGCAGGTATCTGCAATGAGAATTGATCGGCATTGGATGTAAAGCTGCTACTGACCCCTGGCGAAAATTAACTGCACTACGTGGCAAAATGGAAATAATAAATATTCGAGAACTGTTTCTATGTTAGCTTAAGTTGGTGAGGCAGATTTCTACCTCTTTTACACATACATATATATATATATGGCATAACTTTTATTTTATTCCTTGCAATTTTTTTCATGATTCTACTTTATTGGTTTTTGTGTTTGTTGATTATTCTTTTTTTTTATTATTTTAATATCCATTTTTTTATTTTTTTTTATGACGGCTTAGAGACCGAACATTTTTATTCACACATTACATAAATTCAAATATATTTTTATAAATAACGCATAAAAGCAAAAAAAAAAAAATCATATTTCTTAATTAAAATCTTGTACTTGAGATAAAAATGAGGGAAAATTTGGTCGCTTAAATCCTTAAATTAAATTGGAAAGATTTTTGGGTTATAAATTTTTTTTTTAGCATTCTTGCTGGGAGAAAGTGGTGAAATTTTTTTCATTCTCACATGTCCAATGGTGACACTTGTAATTTCTCTAATATATATATATATAGAGACAAGAGTACATTTTTTTTTATATAATTCCGTTAGAAAGTGAGGGAAAAAAAAAATTAAAGAAATCGAGGCAGACAGACAAATCACATCGTGTGTGTTCCACCAACATGTAAAATTGTTGTTGAAATTGTTTATAGCGGATGTAATTTTGGCGTCCAAACATTATATAGAGTACGCTAATGACAGTAATTCTTTAATGTTGTTTGGTTGATGACGTCACTAACGCGAATTACGAGAGAGAGAGATAGAGAGAGAGATAAAAGAGGTGGGCGAGTAGCGGGAGAAAAAGGTGGGGGAAGAAAAGAGAAGAAGAAGAAGAAGAAGAATGTGTGTACGAGTCTAGAACGAGGATGTGGACGATTTACTGATTACACGATTACGCGATGTAACCGAGACTTGTGCCTATATATATATATATATGGGCACAAGTCTCGGTTATATATATATATATATATATATATATATATATATATATATATATATATATATATATATATACGAGAGCGTAACAAGTCCTTTTGCCAAACGTCATTTGGCTCGTAGCACACGTTCGACCTTAATGAAGCTCAGCGTGTCAACACCGAGAAACCGGAAATGTTTTTTTTTCTTTTTTTTTTTTTTTAAATTCTTTGCTCGTAAATCTTTTTTTTTTTACTCATTTATCATATCATGTATGAATGATTGGCGATGAAACACGAGTAGGGAAATCTTTCAATCTCGTTCTATATATATATAAATAATTGCTCATATATATATATATATGAGCAATTATTTTATGCATATGATACGTGTATTACAGGGAAGAGAAATAATTAAAATATGTTTGCAAAAGATTTTTATACTTCCTGCCAGACATTCGTCCTCGAAACATGCGCCGGAAAAAGTAATTATTTTACATATGGGGCGCTCCGTGTAAAATCGTTGATTAAAAAAATAATAATAATAATAAATAAATAAAAATGTAATAATTTTTTTGTTTTTTTTTTTAATTTTGATATTATTTTGCCATTATTTTGTCAGGTAAAAAAAATGAGTCTGGAATATTAAAGGGGCTAATCCTCCTAATTGAGATATAAATTGATTAATGATCCGAAATATTGACGAGTCTGAATGGTCTGAATGTGACTCGATCTCGATCGATCGCTTCGACGAGATTAATTAAAAAAAAAAAAAAAATAGAAGAAGAAATAACAAAAAAAATTGATAACTCTCTCTCTCTCTCTGTCGGCGCTGCGAGAAACATACGAAGATTATTTTTGCGCGTCACTCGCGATTTGCTGTTTTCCGATTCGTATTACGGAATTCGTTCAACACGGAGGACAATTAATCGAGACCAATCGAATCGCAGCTCTCACCAAGCGATCACAGAGTACGCATTATAAAGAATATATATATATATATATATATATATTTATATATTTATATAGTTATATATAAATAGTTATATATATATATATATATATATATATATATATATATATATATATATATATATATATATATATATATATATATATATATATATATATGGGTGTGTGTGTGTGTGTGTGTGTGTACGAGTACCGACGCTTGGCGATAAAGCAATTTAACGTATCCAGTGGCACGATCGAATTTATGCGCGCCAGCGAGAGCGCATACAGTGCAGGGGAAAAGGAATAAGTGCGCACGAGCGCTCGTTCGCGTTAATGAAATTGCCGTTTACTCTCTCTCTCTCTCTCTCTCTCTCTCTCTTTCTTTCCACTTTCTTCGAGATCAATTAAATTGCAATCAATTAAATTATGCAACAGGCGGGGTCAATAAAATTATCGTGCAACATCCTCAATCCTCTCTCTTCCTCGATTTATATATATATATAGACGAATATTATTATTTATAAATTTTTTATTATTTCTCTAGTGTGAAATTGTAGAAAATTGGCTGCGTACAATTGGAAAAATAAATCCGAGGATAAATAAAAAAAAATATAAGAAAAATTATATATATATGTATATATATATTTTTTAAATTTATCCTCGGATTTATATATATATATATATATATATATATATAGATAATTGCATCAGTCAGAGCAGTGACAAGGCAATGACAGAGGATAAAATGTTGTTTGCTCGATGCATAACGGTATTATTTTGCAAACAAGTGAAAATATATAACGACTATCACGTGACGGGGTGGGGAAAAAAAAAAAAAAAAAAAGTTACAAAGTTACAAGAACGACAATTTGTGTCCAATGGACAAAAGTTATATATTCACAGTATATGATTGTCACTTTTATTATTAAATTTTTTTTTTATTTTTTTCAATTTTTGTTTTTTTTTATACCGATCTATATATGGGGCATAGTGAAGGGACGATTGAAAAAGATCCGAGTGAAATCTTTAAGTTATATACTGTGTCGGGATTTGTTTTACAGCCACGTCATGCACCAGTGCAAGCGTGACTGATTTTATATATATATATATATATATATATATATATATATATATATATATGTATAGAAGCCATCGAATATCGACGAGCGATTGTATTTCCATCGCTGATAATTTTTTTTTTTTTCTCCAATCTTGATAACGAGCACTTGAACAGCACGTGACTATGTAAAATTTTAATCTTACAAATAGGCGTGGATAGCAATCGATCACCGTGCTAATAATGTACATATATATATATATATATATAATATCCATTACAAGGAATCTCTCAATTACTTAACGCACACTCGTGAGCTCGAGAGATATTATTCAATAATTAATGTGTAAAGTTTGAAGAATTAAATGCTCAAATTTTGTAGGTTAAAAAATGTTGGAGGTTCAATCAAAGCGTTTCTTTTTTTTTAAATACGGAAATAACCAGAGAATGGCGATAGAAATTTTTTTAAAATAAAAATTACAAAACGAAAAGAAGAAAAAAATATTTTTTTATAATCGTGGAAATTTGGGTTAAAAACAAAAAGAAAAACTCTAGAGAAATAAATTTCCATTTTTTTCTTCATCCATTGTATTAATTAAAAAAAAAAAAAAAAACAAAAAAATCATTTGGAATAAATTATTTTTTAAACAAAAAATAATTTCAATAATTTTTCTTGTTATTATTCATTAATGAGATAATTATGTTTTTTTTCCTTCTTTCTTTCTTCGATAAAAAAAGTATTTCTTAATCGAGTATATAAAAATGTGGAAAATTTTGAAAATCGTAACAGCTGCCAAATAAATAATGAAAATATTTTTATTAGGTTTATATATATATATATATATATGTTATATATATATATATATATATTTGCCGATGATATATTTCCGAGCGAGAGAGAGAGAGAGTCACTCGGGTTTTGCGCGCTGGCACGAAATTAGTAAAAAATGTGGCCCCGTGCTCCGGCCCAGCTAATAATGCATTATTCATCAATAATACTGGCCCGGTACACACTTTGCTCTGGCCACGAGTGGAAAAAAAGAAAAAAAAAAAAAAAAAAAAAAAAAACAACAACAAAAAAATATTGTCCGTGTCTGCACGCGTGCATGCTCGCAGAGCGAGAACGTTATTATTCGTGGAATCGAGCAGGGATGAGAGAAAAAAGGATGAGAAAAGAGAAGAGAAGGGGGTAGAGGGGAGTGGGGGGGGGGAGCGGAGGGGGAGAAAGAGAGAGAGAGAGAGAGAGAGAGAGAGAGAGAGTCTATCAACTGTGAAGATCGCGCTGGTTCCATTTCTCGTCCCATAAATCCTTCTCGCGTGTCTCAAAGTCTTCTCCTTCCATCAATCATCATACATCCTGCTTTTTTTTTTTTTTTTGCTCCTCTCAAATCCTGCCCCAAATCCCAATGAGCTACTTCGCTGACTTTACCAATTTTTTGTTTTTGTTTTTATTTTTTTTTTTATATATAGTCGATCGCAAAAATTTGAATAAAGAAAAAAAAAAAACAAACATTTATTCTGAATAATTTTTGGACAAAACAAAACAAAGAAAAATGAAAAATAATAATAATATGTAGTCATTAGGAGGGAAGAATTATTAAAAAATTATTCGTATAATTTTATTCGCGTTAATTAATTTTTGGCTTGTTAAAATTATATAAAAAATTTCTTTTTTTTATAATTATAATTATCAGACGCGATTAATTTTTTTTTTCATTACGTAAATTCAAAATTTGTACTTTAGAGCACCGAAATTATTATTTTGAAGAAGAAGAAGAAGAAGAAGAAGAAGAAGGAAAAAACGAATCATCACCTTCGACAATATGTCACGTATGCCCGCGAGTAATTTTGTACTTAAGGACTTCCGGTCTCGGGTAATTTGTCCAATAATTATGTCGATTCGCTTTTTGCGCCTGTGAGCTCGTAACGAAATGACTCATTTTACTCACACATTTCATCAAGGATTTTGTGTGCATATAAATATATATATATATATATATATATATATATAAATATAAATATAAATATAAATATAAATATAAATATAAATATAAATATATATATATATATAATTTCAAGATCAGGATCATTCAGACTTTATATATGTGTATTTCAGTCTCGACATATAATTCCTCGAGAATGCGAAGAATTCAATTATACATCAGCGAGTTTTGAACGAGTCGATTTTTTTTTTCCTTTTTTTTTTTTTTTCGTCGTTTTATTTTTATGATAATTTATGCTGGTTCTTTGGATTCGTAGATTATTTGTCCAGGTGTGCAATCTTATCGATTCAAAGGTTCTTGACTCAAAAACTTGAGTCAGGCTAAAAAAGGCAAACGGTGCGTGAACCGCGCGCGTGACTTTTTCGTTTCTCACTGGTATTTTTTTTTTTTTTTCTTTACATATTAATAAAAATTTGATCACGTGACATCCCCGTTAAACTCGTTGATCATCGGTCACGCGAATGATCTCGTGACTTTGAAAAAAATTTAAAAAAAAAAAATAGGCGAGAGTACGACATTTAATATAATAATAATAATAATTCGAGTTTGTTAAATTAGAAAATCATTTTATTCAAACTTCAAACTCGCTAGATCTTAATTTTTTACGAGATGTATTTTTTTTTTTCTCACATTTTTTTTCCTTCTGGGGGCAGGGGGGGAACCTCGATTTTGGCAAAATTCCATAAATTACTCCATAATATTGTTACATCGGCTCACGTGTAATTTTACATTTTTTCAATGTGTCATAAACGTGATGAAAATTGACAGAAAGACGATTGACGGTTTGAGAAAAAAAAAAGAAAAAGAAGAAGAAAAAAAAAAAAAAGGTTGATAAATTTGAGAATTGGATGTGTAGAGACGATTTTACACGCGAGTATTATAATGGAGATTGCTGATAAGCTCAAATTTACATTTGCTGGCTGCGCACATGCGTTGTTTCTCTTATTCTCGTGACTCGCATATATATACATATATATATATATATATATATATATATATATATATACATATATATATATATATGCGCGATGACGCATATAGACACGACACGACGACGTCAGTCTGAAATGCGACTTTTTCGTTTTCTCGCTTTCACCTTTCTTCACTGGAACTTTAATAAACACAATAAGACCTGACAGAGAGCTCGACTCGAATGCATTCAGGCAAAACTAATACTCTTAATCTCTATTTGCGTCTTTTATGCGTCTCAAGAATTATAAAAAAATAAAAAAAATTGATATGCCAGAATGTGGAAGAAAATGAAAAATATGAAAATTATTCACCTTCGCATAAATCCCCATTGAGCGCGTTTAATTTATTAATTGTGAAATATATATATATATATATATATATATATATATATATTTATTTTTCTACATAATTGAAATAGTGGAATTTTCTTACTGGCTTTATTTTCTTTGACATTGAGGTTATCAGTCTGGACGCTTAGCCAACAGACAAAAAAGTTCCATGAACGAGATTTCCGCATAAACAATCGTCAGAGCATGTTTCAAGGCTGGCAAGAGCTGTAAGGAAACATTGTAAGAGCGAGTGAGAGGGAGAGGGAGAGAGAGAGAGAGAGAGAGAGAGAGAGAGAGAAAATTGCAGCCCCAGAGAATTTATCGAGTCGAGTCGAGTATAACACCTTGAATAGAATTCTTAATAAATTGATTCGTCTGATTTGAAATTAATTGGCGTTTTTAATAAATATTTAACACGAAACGATGCCTCGATTATACCAACTGATTATTTAATGATTAGGTTATGCTTGAAATAACGTTGACTAGCATCTCATCTCTCCTTACAATCGTTCATTCACATGACATAAAAATATATATATATATAATAATAATAATAATAATAATAATAATATTACTAGAAGGAAAAAAAAATTGAAATTCTTTCCAGCTTATCTCATGTTTTGTTGTTGTTTTGCTCAAAAAACAAATATGTAATAGAATTGACAGTAATTGAAAGTGTATCGTAAATGGCTTTTTTTTTAAATTTTAGATCTAACTTAAGTTACTTTTCAAACTTTAAGTGTCGTATTCCCTATGATCAAAGACCTTGATAGACAACGATCTTGGCAAAATATTCTATGATCAAAGACCTTTATAGACAACGATCTTGGCAAAATTACTTTTCAAACTTTTTAAACTTTAAATATAACTTAAGTTATTTTTCAAATTTTAAGTGTCGTTATTGCCAATGATAAAAGACCTCGATAGACAACGATCTTGGCAAAATATTCTATGATCAAAGACCTCTATAATTAATACTTGAACGATCTTGGCAAAGTTACTTTTCAATGTGAAATGTGTCCCATAGCAGTAAATTCTGTACGTAATGAGGTGACACAAGGTCATTTGTATATATATTCACAGTCTCTCGTCTGTTTTTACTGGGTTGTTTTTTTTTTTTTTAAGACAGGTTTGCTTTCGTCCTATGTACGATTTCACGGTTTGATGCATTATGGTCGATTTATAATTTGCGACCTAGCCGACATAAATATATTTAACTCGATAATTTGTGTGTGCACGATTCACGGGCTCCGTATAAAGCAACTTTATGCTAGATTTAGATTGCTTGGTGGGGCGGGTGGGGGGCGTGGAGGGAGAGAGAGAGAGAGAGAGAGGAAAAAAAGAGCGAGAGATGTCCCGTATAACAAATGGAGATGGCGAGTTGTGGCATTGATCGATTAGTCGACCGAGTGCATCCGGTCTGGCCTAGATCGTGATCGATTTTTTTCCCATTCCCATTTTTTTTTTTTTTTTTTCTCCACATTGGCAAATGATCGTGGACCAATGATAATATTATTCAGGGATAAATGCGAATGGTCATTAGAGTGAGACTTTTTTTATTTAGCCATTTTAAGATTTTTGCTTGAAACAATTAATGAGCAAGAATGCTCAATAATAACTGGCGAGCAGACTCGAGATAATTTTACATATATATATATATATATATGTATATAATTTTTTATATACATGAATATATATATATATAGTAATGTAAAAATTTATTGATCGTATGGAAAGTTAACAATCGCTCGGAATAATTTATTAGCATTTGTCATATCTCGAAATACGGGGATTGTTGAGAATGAAAAAAAGATAAAAAAAATGTCGGTGGTAAAACTGGATGACCTTCGGTCACTTTAACGCGATTATATATAGGTACGTGCAAAGTTGTGATGTGTGGTAAAAAAAAAAAAGAAACCCGGCAAAGTGGCTCATTGGCAAGTGTTCTCTCTATTATAAAGTGTCATATATATATATATATATATATATATATATATAGGCGAATTAAATTGCTGAATTTGTCTAGTAGCGATTTTTTAATTTTTTTTTTCGTCTTCCGTCTTATATATATATATATATATATATATGTTTTTTTTTTTTTTTTGCTCAAAAGCAAACTTTGTCTCGTGCTTTTTTTTATTGAATTTTTTTTTTTTTTTTCACCAATTACCGAGCAAAGAGAGCATCAAAGAGTCACAGAGTGTTCGCGTGATCGTTTATTAGAGCGAGAAGGCGCTTTCCAATCGGTACGAGATAAAAATTCAAACGTGTTACTTGACGTATATATCGAGCTCCCATCGCGACGTGTTACGATAACGAGGACTCGTGTCGATAAAATTCGATTGCACGAAACCGTTCGTTTCACATTTCATTGGTAATTAATTTTTTTACACATAAAATCGATGTGATGAGCATTTCAAAATTTTTCGAAGCACTTTTTCGCCCCGTTAATTTTGATTAAAATGACTTAATTTTTTCTTATCGCTCTCTCTCTCTCTCTCTCTATATATATATATATATGCAATTTTAGTATTTTAGTCTCAAATGATTATTATTTTATTATTCTGCATTTATATTCTCGTCAAAGAGTTTTTCAAACATTTTTTACGATTTAAATAAATGACGAAATTTATTATTAATTATCTCACATTCCCCGTAGACAGGAATTAAATATTTTTCAATATTTTTTTTTTATTATTATTCTTGTCGATTGAAAAAAAAAAATTACAAATACTTGTTGAATATATATATATATTTAGAGTTTGCCTTTTTTTTTATTAATTCACTAATTAAAAAACGGCAAAGTCTAAATTGTAAATAAAAGTATCGAGTGTTTTAATGAGTTATGCAATTACCCTTTTCTGGGGTTGGACCATCGAGATATATATCCCTCCGTGGATCATATGATTTTGCTGGCACCCCGGATCATATGGGTCGCTTGGGTCAAAAATGACCCATATGATCCGCGCAGGGATATATATATATATATATACATATATATATTTTTTTATATATATACATTTATATATATATATATTTATATTTATATTTAACGTCACGTAGCATAGACAAATTAATCGAGTGACGTGGACCGTAATAGAAACTCCCACTACTCGATCGAGACACGGCGATACACATTTAAAAAAAAAAAAAAAAAAAAGTAACTCGCCCAGTATAATTGCGTCTATCTAATCCACAGCAAGTGGAACCTGTTCCTCGAGGTGGCCGTGACGTTTGAGAGTTTACTATCAGCATCTGATAGCTTTATATATATATATATATATATATATATATATATATATATATAGATGCTACGTATCTGTACACTCTGAAAAACACATGTAAAGCTCGATCGTATAACGAGTAATTATTTAACTCGGCTGTATCGACTTTTCAAAGTAAAAATGATGAAGATGAGCTTATCGCTCATCTTCATCATTTTGTTTTTAATTTTTATTATTTTTTTTTATTTTTCACACCGCCAATTTCCTCGCTGATTATCTTGAAAATTGGAATGAAACATTTTATATTGGCGAGAGTACAAATATATCGCGATGAAAAAAAATTTCACATGGATTCTGATACTGTTTTATTGATAGATCAATGTAAGTTTATAGATGATGAAAAAAATAATGAAAGATTTAAAGAGAGAGAGAGAGAGAGAGAGAGCGCAAAGAATTTTAAACTTTAGAAATGAAATATTTACGTTTCGTGTCAAAGATAATTTTTCTAAGGGCTCAACGAACTAATTCGCTTGATGCAGATTTTTTTTTTTTTTTTTTTTTTACTCCGTTTGGATATAATTTTATTTGAATTTCGAATAAAAAATAAAAAATTATATTGATATATTTATTTTGCCGATATAATTGCGAATATTGACGCAATCGAGAGTTTTAGTTAATGATAAAAATATATATATATATATATATATATATTTTTATGATTGTACGGATGTCTCATGAAAATTGAGATGGTGACGGATAAGCTCTCGTCGGAGTCCACATACCCTCTCGAGTGACTACCGAATGATAAATGATAAGATAAATAAAAAATAAAAGAAATAGATCTCTTGTCGATTTTATTTTATTGTTTCATCGCTCACAGGATACGTGAAAAAAAAAAAAAAAACCCTCACTCAAGGTACAAAACACACGCATAAGTATATATATATATATATATATATATATATATTTACTCACAATGAGCGTAAATTTATGTCGATACTGAATAATTTCAGCGAAGAATTCAAGAGTCGTAAAAGCATAAAAGAATATTTATGAATTGTATACACAAATCTGTGGTCGTTTTTGGGGAAATTACGCAGTGCGCATAACAACTTTTCGCTCATGGCGAACCTTCTGAATAAAAAAGCGTGAAAAAAAAATAAAAAAATGTATTTGGTCGAGGCGCGTGAGTCCGTTGGTAGCATTCCTGACAAGCTAAACGCCATGACCTTCGAGAGAATATATAATGTGTATAGTGCGTGATAGATAAAAATTGCGAAAACGTCCATCCACGACTCTCAAATAATTATAAATATATTTGTCCATCTATTTAAGCTATGCAGTAATTGCAAATAATTATAAATATATTTGGACATTTATTAAAGCTACTCGAGGGCTAAAAAAAAATCATCGTATCGCGTAAAAATTGCAAAAATGTCTATGCAGGACTTGCAAATAATTATAAATATATTTGGGCATTTATTGAAGCTACTCGAGTGCTAAAAAAAAAATCATCGTATCGCGTAAAAATTGCGAAAATGTCTATGCAGGACTTGCAAATAATTATAAATATATTTGGGCATTTATTGAAGCTACTCGAGTGCTAAAAAAAAAAAATCATCGTATCGCGTAAAAATTGCCAAAATGTCTATGCAGTAATTGCAAATAATTATAAATATATTTGGGTATTTATTGAAGCTACTCGAGTGCTAAAAAAATATCATCGTATCGCGTAAAAATTGCCAAAATGTCTATGCAGGACTTGCGAATAATTATAAATATATTTGGACATTTATTAAAGCTATTCGGGTGCTAAAAAAAACAATATTAACAATCATCGTATCACGATGAATCATTTTTTCTCGTCATATTCGCCAATCTCAATTTCTACTGATTCATTGATTGAAAAAAAAAAAAAAAAACGATTCCCTACGAAGCAAAATTTTCAAAGACGTACAAATATGCAAATTTATCTCGTTTAAGATCGCAGGAGACCTCGAGGCATTCAGACATGAGATTGATTAAATTTCGACAAATATCGCCATTTATGCAGATTGTTTATTTCGGGCGAGCAAAATTTGTCCTCATTCATATCGTGGATAAAAATAATTTTTTCGTTATGTATTATATTAATTTATTCATTATTTTTATCCATGATATGAATCAGGACAAATTTTGCTCGCCCGAGATAAATAATCTGCATAAATCGCGATATTTGTTGAAATTTAATCAATCTCGTATTTATATATATATATATATATACGAAAAATACTCGCAGAAAAATAGCTGATTGACGCGTTCCATGGAATAAACACACCGAGATGATAATATTAATATATATATATATATATATATATTGGCATAAATATATTAAACGAGCTGAAATACTTCATCAGATCAAAACGGATCAAACAAGTGTTTACTGATCGTTTCTGTATTATATAGAAATAATCTATAAATAGTACAACATTAAGAGGAGGCTGATGTCGATTTTTCTTCATCCCGTTGAGATGTGGAATTTTATTGTAGATAATCAAACGCGCATCTCGTTAAATTTGATTAAAATCTTTTTCATTTTGATTATTATAGCTGTTATTTAAAATAAATAATGATAATAATAATAATAATAATTATTATTATTATTATTATTATTCCTACTCGGGGAAAAGATAAGTCAATGCTCTCGCGTTGCTTCGTAAACAACATCTTCGAGAAACCGACTGACATAATGAGAAAAAAATCTGTGACAATTTATAAATGTGTGACGCAATTTTTTTGTACGCGAAAAAAAAAAAAAAAAAAAGAAACACGTGGAAGAGTCAGAGAACTTGTGAAAAGTTTTTCAACGTAGCGGATTACGACGAGTAATATTATGGGTCATTGGGTGATGATGAATTGTACTACGTTGATTAGCTTTCTCTCTTTTGCTTTTCTTTTCTGTTTTTTTTTTTTCTTTTTTTTTTTCACAGCCACTCGTGCGAGTCGTTGGCACTGGCTGGCACTCATTGCCATTTCGTTCATGACTCTTGCTACGGCCACGTGAGCTCTATATATATATATATATATATATATGACGAATTCAACGTGTGCTCTTCCTAGCCCAAAGACTTTCCCTATGACCCAGTAATTTAATTTTCAGCCTTTATTCAATTTTCGAGCCTGAACAAAATTCCAATATTTTTTCCTTTTCTAATCAAATTTTACATCACGATTAATTATTTTTCTATAACAGATATCAAAACTTCTTTTTTTTTTTTTTCGTTCAATTAATCATTTTTCTTTTTTTTTTTTGGCAAAACTTTCCACGCGTTATTGTGCCAGCAGTGATAATGAAAAAAAAAAAAAAAAAAACATTTATTAGGATTCTTTCAATTCGGTGAGTTTATTTTCCACAAAAGATTGGATGTGTTCGATCGCACACTTGGATGGTGTAATTAATCGTCTCTGGCACAAGTAAAATTTGATCTATCGCTATGTGTTATATATATATATATATATATATATATATATATATATATATATAATCTGGGTGTGTGTAATATATATATATATATTACACATGGTGTAATATATATATATATATTACACATGGTGTAATATATATATATATATATTACACACACCCAGCTTTCAGACATTGACTGATTATAATTAAGCCAAGTGAGAGAAATGCGAAAAAAAAAAAGAAAAATCATACTCGAATCGAAAATCAATTCTTTCATTGTTTATCCCGGCCAATATGACAAATAAAATATTGCACAATGCAAATAAAAAAAAAAAAAAAAAAACGTTACTAAATATCGTTCAGCTCTATAATGTCTTGTGTGTGGATATAATCGCAATGCATGCCTGGTATAAAACGCAGCCACTCTTACCATTATGTAAGTGAATCAAGTTTGGATTATGAAAAAAAAACTTTATCAAGACTCAGTGTTCATGCGTCAATGATAGAGAGAAATCACGAGAATACATATATATATATATATATATATATATATATATATATATATATATATATATATAATATGTACAACGAGTTTACTTCCGGGTCGAGAAATATCTCGCTACCCACGCCAGGTGCAAAGTCATACGTGATAAAAGGTCCTGTCGAGCGTGTATATCACCGAGAGAAATTGATTTATTCGATTGTAAAAAAAAAAAACAATTTATTTCGATCATTGATTTTTATTCATCTTGATTAAAATTCACCAAGTAGATTTTTAACAATTAAAATTTTTCACATAACAAGTCACATTAATTTGGTGGAATATTATGACAAAAATATTCGTTGAGTATGAAAAATCATTGAAAAACGTTAATTACTGATTGATTTAATAAATACTGATTGATAATAACTGTTTAATAATTACTGATTGATTCATAAATTTAGATAAAATCATCGAGATTATAAAAAAAAAAAAAATAATAATTTATTTCGATCATGTAAAATTGATTTTTATTCATCTTGATTAAAATTCACCAAGTAGATTTTTAACAATTAAAAATTTGCACAGAACAAGTCACATTAATTTGGTGGAATATTTTGACAAAAATATTCGTCGAGTATGAAAAATCATTGAAAAACGTTAATTACTGATTGATCATTTGTTTATAAGAATAATTTGCAAAGTTTCAAATGCAATCAGAAGCCAATAAATTTTGTATCGCAGCTTCATAAATTCATTATAAAATCATCGAGAAACTCAACCATTATGCCAATAAATTTTTCAAATGCCAATAAATTTTCAATCAAAATTTCAAATCAATTTTCAATTTCAAATGCCAATAAATTTTGTATCGCAGCTTCATAAATTCATTATAAAATCATCGAGAAACTCAACAATGATTTAAAAAAATGTTTAAAACTCCATATAAAGTGGTGAAAAAAAAAAAAAAAAAAAAAAATACATTGACAAGTGCTTGGCCCACTTTCCAGATGGTCGTAACAAAAAAAAAAAAAAAACGAAGGTGAACGTACCGATGTATAAACTACGTAATTGTATCGGATATCCTGCTTCAACGAAAACGATCCATTGCTGCTACTGCCAAGTTACCACTAATGCCCTCCCCACTCCCCGTCTTTCTCTCTCTCTCTCTCTCTCTCTTTCTCGCGTCTCGAGTCTCGCGTGGCCCTCGCGCCGCTCTCTCTGTCTCGCGTGTCCCTCGTGTCGCTCACGCTCTCTCTCTCTCTCTCTCTCGCTCTCTCTTTCGTCGCAGTAGTTCCAGATTGTGCAATCAGACAAAGTAGAAACATCATGAGTCGCGCCACGGCTGTGCCAAGTGATTTTTGCCAAGTGTGTTTTAACAATTAACCGTTGAAATTATTAAACTTGTTGTGCAAATTTAAAATTGTTGTTAATTTACAACGAGAATTAATTGCATATGATTATTATGAAATTTGTCTCATCAGCTGATTTTTATTTTACGAAATATTTTTTTTTCTCCATCTCACAGAGTTTGAAATTTTTCATGTAATTATTAACGCGAGAGAAAATAATGAAAATTAATGATGATGAAGAAAAAATTCTTATAATTTAGTTGACATTTGTCTGCAGGAACAAAAAGGAGTTGAAAAAAAAAAAAAAAAAAAACGTTTGCCTGGTAACAAAGTCAAGTAGAATAATCATTCGCGACTGTTAATTATCATGAAGCAAACGAGCTATTTATT
>OY769908.1:21870224-21882724 GCA_963669185.1 Dyspetes luteomarginatus | reverse complement strand
ATAATAATAATTTTTACAATTATAAAAACTATTAAGAATTATGAGGAATAAAATTATGAGAACTTTGACTGTATTTTGGTTTTATATATTCCACACTGCGATTTCCACTATTATACGATAGGATCAGACAGAGATAATTAAATAAATATTGCGAATCGGTCTCTTTATCGTATATCGTAGATTAAGCGTCGCTATCATTTTTTTTTTTTTTTTCCCCCCTCGTACTTAGAAGCTCTAAAATACACGCAACAGACAGCTCATATATTGTAGATGGCGACACTGTTGTACACTTTAAAAAATCGTCATTTTTTATTATTAATTATAACAGACCTTTTAGCGACTAGGCAAATTTTCCAACGAATGATTTTCATCTGATAAGAGAATAAAGTTACGTATAACATGTGCGGGGGCTCGACCTTTCATGCGCCAATCATTGAATGTTCACGCGAGTCCACCATGCCACTCGTCTGCCACTCGCGACTCGAATCTCTTATCGCATATTCTATTTTACCAGTAATAAAATTAACAATTTTACACACATGTGCAAACACAAAACGGGCTTTTTGTCTCATATCGTGGAATTTGAAAATTCACGATAGAGAACTGATTATTATTATTATTATTTTTTTTTTTTAAATTAAATAAAAATTATTCGATTTTTTTTTTTTTGCTGATATTACGCGTAAAAATTGAGTAAAGCTGAGAAATAAAATTGCTATTTTATGATACAAGTCATTCGAGGGAATTAATTTCTGGATAAATTTTTTTTTTTTTCCACGAATGATAAATTTGCCGATAAATTGGTGGAAAAATAAAAAGAAAAATTGTACAATATAAATTGTCGACTAGGATTGAGAATTAATGATAATTCAAAGTTGAAGTATACATATGGAAATTAAATAGGAGAATAATTGAAATTTTTATTGCCTCGTTTGAAGGAAAAATGTGAACAAAGGAAAAAAAAAAAAAAAAAAAAAGATTAATCATGTTTTATAGCTCGAAAAAAAAAATTCCAAGTGCCTTGTAATGGGGATAATAAATTATTATTATTATTATTATAGATATATGTCATAGCTTGTACAAAGTATACCATAATCACATGTGCTTACTATATAGTACAGAAACGTCAATATTGATTGAGCTTTATCAGATCACACGTAACGAAAATACGATAGTCACGTGTTTTGTCTTCTTCATTATTATTATTATTATTATTATTATTATTATTTTTAATAATTTTTTTTTTTTTTTTTTTTTTTTTTTTCATAAATTTACAGTAATGTTTGCGTTTTTTTTACAATGAAATGAAAAAAAGAAAAACTCTGGTATGAGATGAAATTTATTGGAAATCACAAAAGAGTCGTCGTCCAATCAGTTAATTTTTTTATTAGGGTGGAGAATTTTTTTTTTTTTTGTTTCCAAATATTTTTTCGAGATTTTTTTTTGATAAAAATTTGAAAAAAAAATAAAAGTTGAATTGAATTTTTATTTATTTTTTAATGCAGGCTTGAAATTAATTAATTAAATCAAATTTATGCCACTTGATTACTGACTGCTCGATTAGTACAAATTATTATTATCATTATTATTATTATTGATATTATTATATTGAATCACAAAAATAATATGAAAAAAAGGTAATTGGCCCACGTATATTCTGTAATATTTGTGGCTTGGTCGTGTGTAGAAAAATTACTGAAAGAATTGTCCTGTAAAAGGAAAAGAAAAAGTCTTGGCCAAACAAGCAGCCTGTATATTTCTCACTCATTATCAGACCTACCCCCCAATTTTCCTTTTTCTTGCCGTCTTTCATGCTGCATAATCAATCACGCGACTTACACGCGATAAAAGCATATATATATATATGTATATGTATATATATATATATATATATATATATATATATATATATATATGTGTATATATATGTATGTATACATATATATGTATGTATATATATATACATATATACATATATGTGGGCAATTTTCTTCATTCCTATATATATAGGAATGAAGAAAATTGCCCATCAGCTTCGCAAATCGTTTTCTGTATATTTTTCCATCGCTCCTTAATGACACATATCGGGGTTAAAATTGAAGCTCATTAATTTTTTTTTCCCCCACCGAACCATCACAAGTCTCATGAATTTTTCAACTATTCGTGAATAAATCAACGCACGACGGGAGGGGGGGAGACCCTCCCCCATTATCGAAAAATATCGAAATGAGAAAAGAAAAAGGAAAAAAAAAAAAAAATCGGTGCCATTTCTCGTCTTTCAACCCTGTGAACGAGTCAGTACAATTTTTCTACCCCTTCGAGATATCAGTGAATTTTTTTTTTTTTTTTTTTCTTTTTCCCCCACGAAGATGAGAATTATCAAAATTTTAATAATTTTCGTGAGTTTTACGAGGCTCGTCGAGCCACGTCGGTATGATGAGATTTTTGGAAATTTCATCGTTGAGACTTCCTCGTTGCTCTATTTGCCATCCACCGTCACAGCTCTCCTCTGCGCCAACGATGGTGGGGATTTTTTTTTTTTTTTTTTTTTTCTCTTACCATCGAGAAAAAAAATAATTTATTTGATTCTGACAGAATTCTGATTAATGAAAAAAAAATATTTCGAGTCGAATAAAATTTTATCTTTGCCAAATTAATTTAGAATTTAATGTGAAGAAAAAAAAAACGAAGTAAAAAAAAAATTATCCCAATTTTACGATAATTAATTATCAAATGGTGAGAAAAAAAAAAAAAAAAAAAACGTATTTCTCGTGAAATTTCAGAGGACAGCTTTGATTTCTCTCGACAAATGTCACGTAATCGAGTGATGAACCAAGTTTGGAATTCTGTCGAGGGACTCGATCCTGCGAGAATCGTGTCGAGAATAAAACATCAAAATTTTATTGTTCTTGACCTTGACTGTCCTGGAGCTCTTGACATTTTAATGAAGGTAAAAGGTCGTTCTAATGATAAATAAAAAATAAAAAAATTTATTATTATTATTATTTTTTTTTTTTTTCGCGATATATTTTAAAAAATTTCATAATATTTTATTATTCCAAGCGAGAGATTAAAAATCATTCACGAGATATTTATTTTATCGTAGATATAAAATATGAAATAGATCGCGAAGAAATGATAAGAATTTTTTTTTTTTTTTTTTTCCATTTTGCTTTCACGAGACTATTTTTTTCGATGATCCTAATCGTTATCAATCTCACCGTTGCGAGGCGAAAACTTTTCGTACAGCACGTGAATTCTCAAACGTACTGAATTAAGCGAGAATTTTTTTTTTTCCTCAGTTTCTATTTGTCAGAATTTTATAATTGATGATTTTTCAAAAAGAAGAAAAAAAACAACAAACAAACCTGCCAAATGCCAACTCAAAAATGTATGATTCGATTTTTATCGAAATAAATTTTTAATATTAAATTAATTTTAATTTATGATTTTTTTAATTTATTTTTTTTTTTTCCTCAGTTTCTATTTGTCAGAATTTTATAATTGATGATTTTTCAAAAAGAAGAAAAAAAACAACAAACAAACCTGCCAAATGCCAACTCAAAAATGTATGATTCAATTTTTATCGAAATAAATTTTTAATATTAAATTAATTTTAATTTATGATTTTTTTTTATTTTTTTTTCTTTTTGAAAAAAATTCAATTTCATTGATAATAAAATTCTTTGCAAATTCAATCTTGATAAAAGGATGAAATCTTTCGAAGATTCATCAGACAATTTTTACTGCTCGCAATATCGTTCATTTTACAATCTTTTAAGGATCTTTTAAGTAAATATTAAAAAATAAAAAAAATAAAAAATATATATATATATATCGATGTATGACATCGAGACTCTCAATCATTCTGTCATTGTAGTTAATGCGCGGTAAAAAAATAATAATAATAAAAAAAAATGGAAAATATATTTTTTTTTCCCGTCTTGCAGGCAAGTCAGAAAAGAATGTTCGTTGCCCCAGCAAAATGGCTGATTATTCAGGATCTCAGGATTGATGAAAAATTAAATAATACGAGGAAAAATATTGAATATTTAATTAAAAACGATAATGTCTCATGGATAAATGATAAATTTCGTAATTTCGAAATGTTTCCCGACAGCGAGGTGATTTTGGGTCGTAGAATTGATGATTATCTATTCAGAGTATTATCACCATATCGTCCAAGTTGTCAGAAAAAAATGATTATCGAAGATCGAGGATATTGGAATAGCGAGGGAGGATTTTTTTTACGCGATCACGATTCAACGTCTAGAAGACGTCAAAATCTTCAACAAACGGAACTTAAATCTTGTCTTGTGGTAAATACACGTCACATATATATATATATATATATATATATATATATATATATAACGTATAATTCAGGTGAAAACGAAAATATATATTCACTCTTATATCTTCATAATTCTCTTTTATCCTGGATTTAATCAAACTGTAATCAATTTTGCCGTCAGATAAAATTACGTTATATATATATATATATATATGTATATATATATATATATATATATATAACGTATAATCCAGGTGAAAAATAAAATATATATTTACTCTTATATCTTCATAATTCTCTTTTATCCTGGATTTAATCAAACTCTAATCAATTTTGCCGTCAGATAAAATTTTTGTTTTGTCTAGGAAACGTCAAAATCTTCATCAAACGGAATTTGAATTTTTTCTTGTGATAAATATATATAACGTATAATCCAGGTGAAAACTAAAGTATATATTTTTAGTCTCATATCTCCAAAATTCTCTTTTATCCTGGATTTAATCAAACTCTAATCAATTTTGCTGTCAGATAAAATTTTCGTAAGGCATTTTACGAGAATTTCATGATAACGAAATCAAATTCCTGAGAAACTGCCATTCACATTCACCATTTTCGACGAAAATAAAAGATTTCGTAAAGCGAATAAGTGAGGGAAGTCCCTATGATTTTTTATTAGAATGATAATTTTTTTAAAGATACGAAGCAAATAATTCATTATAATACATACAGTAGAACTTTCAATAAGTATATTTTTTTTGTTTCGTTAATTTCTGATTTTTTTACATTTAGAATTTAAAAAAAACCAAACAATAGCCCATACAGCTCGAGCAATATTTAATTTTTTCCAAAATAATTTGACCAAACTGAAACGGTAAAGAAAAATAATTCATCATTATATGAAAATAATTCCGTCGTTATATTTTTAATAAATTTCCAAATATTTCTGGCAAATTTATAAATTTCTCAGAGTTAAAATTGGCTTAAAAGTGACGTCAAAATCGAGTTGGAATTTTTTTTGTAATTTTATTATATGAAAAAATTTTTATTCACCTCGAAAAATTAACTTGTCAGAAGTTTCACTGTATTTTTACTGCTCACATTTTTTACGACTTATCGACGCGTACTTTAGTTTTTTTTTTTTTTTTTATCCTATCTCAGCTGACGAATCAAGATACATTTAATCATTTGGAAGATTATCGGGACAAGCACGTGGACGCGGTGACGAAAGCGAATTATCCATGGGTACTTCATCTTACGAAAAGAATGAATGCCACGTGAGTCTCGTATTTTTACGATTTATCGTTGCTTTGCACTTGTAAATAATTTATTTGGTAATTTTTTTGCGCATAATAAAATATATATATATATATATATACATATATATATAAAATAAATAAACCAGAGAGGAAAGTGAAAGCCTCGTAATATTTATTTATAATATTTTACTTTAGTATTTGTCGATGTAACACGACAGATATTAAAATAGCCGAGACATCGGCTATCTTAATATCTTACGATTAATATAGCAATCACAGGTGATTGCTTTTTTTTTTTTTCTTACGTTGATAAAATTCAGCTATGAAAATTTAATTTCGTATAGATGAGAAATCGATTTTATCATGTAAAATTGGCTCGCGAATCTGCACGACGTCACCGTTAAAACTATCGGACGATTTATTCGGTTCGATGATGGGAGTAAAAATTTTTTCGATTTGATTTTTGTAATTTTTACAGAGTCGTTTTTACATGGGAAAATACATGGGGATATCGGGATAAAAATGGCTCTTGGAGCGGAATGATTGGTCTTCTGGATCGTCGTGAAATAGATTTGGGTGGTACAGCGACATTTTTCATAACCGAGCGCATCGGAGTTGTCGAATACGTGCAATTGTACACTCCAACGGGGTATGGAAAAAAAACAAAACTTTCGAGAATAATAATAATTTTTTAGAGTAATTTTAGAGAGAAATATTATTTTAGAGCTTTGCTCATAATTTCAGATTTTTAAAAAAATATCTATAAAAATTTCGGCTGCAAAAGAATGTAAATCGATGTTCTGAGTTGGTAAAATCATTGAGAAGAATTTTTTATATGCACGCGATACGAGAATACAGTGCAATTTCCCTATAACTAAACGCTCTCCAGTAAGCCATTTTGCCTCGACTGTCGCTCGAAACGTGGCAAGACCCCGCCCACTTTCCTCTATGCCGCGTCGCGTGCGCCTCACGAGACGGTAGTGGGGGACGCTCTTTGGTCATTCACTCTGCAGCGTCACGCAAGTGCAGTCGCGAGAGCGTTTAGAAGTAAGAGGGAATTGACTGTATTATATCAATCGTACGCGTATAATGACACGTGATATGTACAATTGAATCGTTGAGCCTATATCATTGCTAATTTCCATCGTCATTAAATGTTGAATAAATAAATTCTACTGTGGTGTGTTTGTGGTCTCTCACACGAGTTGGCCTCTGTCTCGAATCTGTTATATATATATATAATATACAAATTAAGGCCAATGATATTCACTTGTAAGCACTGTGACAGGCCTGTGATATTTTACGAATGAATATCAAACGAATGTAGGTCCAAGTTTTTATTTCGACGACCTCCGCTGTCTTATGTCAGCAACTTATTCACTCTGCCATTTGGACGATCGGTATGGATAGCCATTGGTATATTTCTCATTCTCGTTATCGGACTTTTGTACTTGGCTATGAAGTGGGAACACGAGATGAGAACTAAAGAGGAAAGTCCCCAGCCACATTGGTCCGGTAATGTTGATGAAAAGCCATCGTTGAGCGACGATCTTCTCGTTGTAATTGGCGCTGTTTCTCAACAAGGTAATAATTTTTTTTTCATTCGTTGCCACTCTCGATCTCGTCAACTTTACTTTATAGCAGAGTTGATGAGCACGTCCATATCTTATAAGAAAAAAAAAAAAGAAAAAGAAAAAAGAATTTGATGATTTTTTTTTCAATTGAAATTCGTCTCTCATTGCAGGCTCTTTTTACGAACCCAGAGCTGTTCCAGCTCGTATAATAGTTTTGATGCTTCTCGTTACGGCTCTGAGCCTTTACGCCTCTTATACCGCTAACATTGTTGCTCTTCTTCAATCTACTGCAACTTCAATCAACACACCACGTGATCTATTGAATAGCCCTTTAAAACTCGGTATATACGACATTGTTTACAATCGTTATTATTTTCAGGTAATTGGCCAAATTGGCCAAAAATATTTTTAATACTCGTAGAATTTTTTTCCTCTAATTTTAAAAAATTTCTTTCGATATTTCGTAAAACATAGAAAAAAAAAAAGAAAAAAAAATACAATTCCAGGCTGCTCAAGATGAAGAGCGAAAAGAATTTTACAATATTGCGGTAAAGGGAAAAAAAGGAATTTGGATGAATCTTGAGGAGGGTATAAGTCGTGTCAGAAAAGGCCTTTTTGCTTTTCACGTCGAGGTCGGTGCTGGCTATCAGCTGATGCAAGAAACATTCGAGGAGGTTGAAAAATGTGGCATTCACGAGGTTGATTTTCTCAATTTGTTAAATCCATTATTGGTTGTACAATATCAATCGCCCTATCTCGAGATATTTCGCGTTGGGTGAGAAATTATTATTATTATTATTATTTTAATTCCTCAAAGCTCAATTTTCATTAATTTGCTCATTGGCAGAGCTCTTTGGATACGCGAGACTGGACTTCAGTATCGCGAGACATCCCGTCTCTATACGGATAAACCAGTTTGCCATGGTCATAATAGCTTTTTGAGCGTTGGCATTATCGAATGTTACGCAGCTTTTATGACGATGGCTTATGGCATTGGAATTACTTTTGGTATTCTTTTCCTCGAAATAATATGGCACAAGTGGTAAGCTCGAAAAGTTTTTTTTTCATATTTTTTTCCATTATCGTCAAAAAAAAAAAAAAGGCTACGTGGAAAAAAAAAATAATTTCTGCCGAATTTTTCTATATGGAAAATTAAAAAAAGAAAAAAAAAAGCGAGCAATGGGCCATCAGAGATAAAGGAAAAAAAATCCCAAAAACTTTTCACAAAAATCTCTCATGTCAAATCGTATGGAAAAAAATCTTTCACGCATATGATTTAAGCCTGTAAATTCTTTCCTATGGGACGAAAAAAAAAAAATAGAATAAAAATTGGAATGAAATAATAATAAAAATAATAATAACCGGAGTTGCCAAAAAACTGGTGAATCTACTGAGTGAAAAAAAAAATGATAATAATTTTGTTTTGGCTCGCAGGCGTTCCTCAAAGTCTGACAAAGTCACACCGACGATTGAATTTGTGGAATGAGATTTGGCTCGTCTTTGATCGATCGGAGAAGAAAAATCAACGCTCGAATTCGTATAAAATGTAAACTCGTATATGTTTGGAAAAAAAAAAGCGTTCGTGCTTAAATCACATAATCACAATTAATATATATATATATGTGTGTGTGTATTGAAAAAAAAAAGAGCATTCGTGCTTAAATCACATAATCACAATTAATATATATATATATATATATGTGTGTGTGTGTTTGTATATTGGCTCGTGAGAATTTTTAATTATTCGCGTTACTTTTGGGCAGGCAAAAAATGTTGATAATAATTTTTAGTAAAATCTAACATGAGATCTAGGGTGCACTCGGGCAGATCGTCGATGCAAGTGGCCGGATTTCCGGCAAAACGTGTAAAAGAAGGTACTATCGTCTCGGGAGGTACAACAGCGCCATCTTCTATGTAGCAGCAGTCTTTGAGGATACATCGTCTTCCCTGCAAAAATACAAAAAAAAAAATTCAAATAATTTTATTCGGTATAAAATTGGATAAATCGGTAAAATAATAATAATAATAACATACTATAACGGCATTTTTGCCAATGTAGATGTAAGATCCAACTACAGCAGCATTGACGACTGCCCTCTCGCCAACAAAGACATGATCCCCCATCTGTAGGGGAAAAAATGCAACTCTGAAAATGGAAAAAAAAAGTCAAAATGATGAAAAAAATTCATAAAATTGTGAGAAAAAAAAACCTTAAAAATTATCAATTGGTACTGACCCTTTGCTGAATTTTTTAAACGGTGGTCTAATAACGACATTTTTACTAATAATGCAATAACGTCCAGTTCTAACGTTTGCCAAGTCACCGCGAATTATCGCATCCGACTGTACAATTACTTTGCCATGAAGTACAATATTTTGGGAACCGCAGAGTACCGTTTGACGGCTAACTTTGTTGCCCGAAGCCTGAAATCATTCAAGCGTCAACATAACCTCAACGCGCTTTTTTTTTTCTCGGACAATATTTCGATGTAATTGATTTTTTTTTTTTTTTGACAAACGAAATATAACTATAGGAAGAATTTTAAAGCATGAAATTATTATTTTGGATATAAAGTTTATGATTTTTTAATGAAAAGTTTATGAAAAATGGATTTATCGCACTCGTACGTGTTTCGCAAAAAAATTTTGAGGTTATGTTCGCGGAATTCCGCGGTTAATGATTCGTTGGACGATTAATTGTGTCGTTCTCACCGTTTCGACGTATTCTGCTTTGTTGTAATAAATATCCTGAGGCTCCATACTCGATGTTTGTTCACTCAAATACTTGGATAATCGTCACCGATTTGTTATAAACAATATATACATATATTATCTGACAGCAGCAGAGGAGAGATCTGTGAGAAGAGATCTTAGCATCCTGTATGGTCTGAGGAAGAGACACACCTGTCAGTAGTGCGTCTGCTACGAAAACAGCTGACGAAACTCATACATGGGGATATCGATTCAGGGCACGCGAGGTGCTGCCATCTCGCGGAAGAAACGAGTGGATTCTTCTTGTGTATAAGTACAGAGATCAAAGTTTCGATCAATTTATAAAATATGATATGAGTTATTATTGAACGAAATAGGACGCGAGTTCAATTACACGAGGATAAATATTAATTTTTCTGTGCTTAAATAATATTTTCGTTTATCAGGAGATTATATATAAATGAAAATTATAAAAGCTTCAATTAGTAGCATCAATTATCACGAAAAAGTGTATATTGGTGAATTGGTTAGACAATTCAATAAATACAAGCAGTTGAAAATTTAAAAAAAAAGTGGAATATGTATAATTCTTAAAAAAAAATCTAAAGGACCTGTTTGGATTTTTTAAAATACAATTTCCAGATAATTGGCTATTAATTAATTTTTTTTTTCGAATTTATCACCTCATTTGACTAGGGTGGACTTGAATATTCTTAAATAAGCGACAGGAATGAATTTTTATTGTAATTTGTGTCAAGCAATTTTAGCATAAATAATTGAGCCAATTTGCAAAATAACGATTTACGAATTTAGTGATTATTAGTAAAAAAAAATTAGGGGCGAGGGGGGGGGGGGATTATTAGGGAAATTATTAGTAAGAATTATTAGGGGTGAGAATATATATATATTTTTTTCGAATTTATCACCTCATTTGACTAGGGTGGACTTGAATATTCTTAAATAAGCTACAGGAATGAAATTATATTGTAGTTTGTTTGGTTCTAAGAGCTCCATGACAACGTGCCATCCCCTTTGGCCAGTTTCCATTGTCCACAACGAGTGTACAATTTACTAACAATCGGGAAAGCCACTACTTATCGTGGATTTCGTGAAACACGCAAGGTGAATAGTTGAAAAAAATCCAGACGAAAAAAAAAACAAAAAAAAAAAACAAAATGTCTCTCTTTAAGACAAAAGAATGGTGGAGAACGGATTGTGGAACGAACGAGACATTCGATGGACAAAGTTTGCTCGTTTCGCCATTATTCGGACCTGAGAAAGGTGACATTGTTGTGATTGGCAGTCACAGTGGAAATCTTCGAATATATTGTCCATCGTCACAATGGATAGACGAGATCAAAGGACCAACCGGATACAAACTTACCGATCTCATGATCGAGACAAAAGTTGCCGATTGCATTATCGATCTAAAAGCTGGAAAATTTGTCTCGTGAGTATTATGAAAAATATTTTTACAATTTATTGTGACACCAAACCCAAAAACGTTGATAATAAATATGAGATCGATCTGAAATAATTATTATTATTATATCACTGGAGAATTATCTCCAATAATAATTATTATTATATCTCGGATTATTTTGAATACGATATTTAAATTGCTTTGAAGAATGCACATTTTCTCTCTCTCTCTCTCTCTCTCTCATTCCCAAACATATTTACCTCTCGCGTTCTTTTGACCCCTACACGACGAGCATTATTTTAGATCATTCTCACGATTACTGAGTTCTCTTTGTGTCCATTTCTACTCTAAAATAAAAATAAAAAAACCCTCATAAATCGTCGATATATATATCGATGATTTATGAGGGTTAACCTATACATATATAGATATATATAAATATATATATATATATATATATATATATATATATATATATATATATTGGGCTCGTTATTATCAGACGCTTTTGTTTCGATCTAAAGGGCTTTTCGAGTCTGTTATTTCCTGTACTTTGCGGAAATTGCCACTTTTGGTCGATCCCAGCTTGTAGCATTATTGCGTATATGGCATAATTTTGTTGTATATACGGAATGAAGATTTTCAGGATCATTATCTCGAGGTGGCTCGATTCTCAAGGCATTCTCGTCCGTTCGTACATGACGAGCCCTCTCCCTTGTCTGCCTCACCAACGCTTTTCGCTGCCGACAGAGAGAACTCATTAGTATTCACTCTTGAGGCTTTCCTTCCTTCCTCTCTCTCTCTCTCCTCTCTCTCTCTCCCTCTCTCTCTCCGTCTGCCTCCCCTACCCCCCACCTCTCTCTCTCTCTCTCTCTCTCTCCTCTCTCTCTCTCTCTCTCTCTCTCTCTCTCTCTCTCTCTCATCTCTCTCTCTCTCTCTCTCTCTCTCTCTCTCTCTCTCTCTCTCTTCTCTCTCTCTCTCTCTCTCTCTCTCTCTCTCTCTCTCTCTCTCTCCCTCTCTCTCTCTCTCTCTCTCTCTCTCTCTCTCTCTCTCTCTCTCTCTCCTCTCTCTCCTCTCTCTCTCTCCCCTCTCTCTCCCCCCTCTCTCTCTCTCCCTCTCTCTCCCTCCCTCTCTCTCTCTCTCTCTCCTCTCCTCTCCTCTCTCTCCACTCCTCTCCACTCCTCTCCACTCCTCTCCTCTCCTCTCCTCGCCTCCCCCCACCTCCCGCACATCCTCCCCCC
>OY769908.1:21842763-21870024 GCA_963669185.1 Dyspetes luteomarginatus | reverse complement strand
AGAGAGAGAGAACTGGCACCCCGCACGAGATTTTTTCAAGAGATATATTTTTTCATCTTAATGGTTGCGCGCTTTTTGAAACACATTTAGATTATTTAGGATCGCTGCATATATATATATATATATATATATATGTATAGACAACAAAAAAATACCATCATTGAAATTCGGAAATGCTCGCAGACAAGCTGGATTGTTTTTTTGTAACTATATAGCTATACACTCACATGGAGATATGAAGGGGTTGAAATATCGTATATATATATATATATATATATGATATATATGATATATATGATACATATGATATATTTGATACATATGATATATATGATATATATGATGTATATGATACATATGATATATATGATACATATGATATATATGATACATATGATATATATGATATATAGGATATATATGATATATATGATATATATGATATATATGATATATATGATATATATGATACATATGATATATAGGATATATATGATATATAGGATATATATGATATATATGATATATATGATATATATGATACATATGATACATATGATACATATGATATATATGATATATATGATGTATATGATACATATGATACATATGATATATATGATATATATGATACATATGATGTATATCATATATATGATACATATGATATATAGGATATATATGATATATAGGATGTATATGATACATATGATACATATGATATATACGATATATATAGATATATATATACTTTGGAACGTTTCCAAGTTCCTGGAACATAGGCTGTATTACAGGACACACGTAGGTTATTCGACGACCTTTTGTCTCCTGTTCGAGAATGTCAACTCGATGGGTGTGCAACGATCGCGCAAGTGGTCGCTCGTTCGTGAGACTCTTAACTCGGCAAATTTTTTTGTTTTTGTTTTTTTTTTTTTTCCCATACGGTCGTAGAGATATTTTTTTATTTGAACTGCCGTTAAATTAAGTTTAAGAAGACGAGACTTGATGATAACTCGTGTCAACAATCAGGGAATTGAGTAAAAAATAAAACGACACGAAAGTTATCGTTTCCACGATCACGAGAAAAAAAAAAAAAAAAAAAAGAAATAATAATAATAATAATAATAATAACGTGAATGCAGATTGAAAATTTGCTTTTGTAGTCAAGTATATAAGTTTACCACGATAAATCAGTGAATTGATGACGAAACTATAAATCCGATTCCGAAAGACTTCGCTCGTGGTCGGTATACATAAACTCAATTATAGTACGAGATTCGATTTGACCTGCTTTGTTTGAAGTCTATACGATCTTGCTGCAAACACCGGATCTCGTACGATCGATTGCGCAAATCGATACTGTGTATTTTATACTACACACAATCTCTATATATATATATATATATATAGATTGTGTATTTTATACTATATACGAACCATCTATATACAATACGTATATATGCATATATATATATATATACATATATATACATGTATACATATACACATCATACAGGTAATACACATTGAATAGGTTGACAGGGTCACGCGATTAATCCGTCTCGCACCTTAGATCAGTTTCTAGACCAATAACACCAACAATCCACCTGCAAAATCGCTCAATCGTAATCGTTTGCGTTTGAAAGAGATCTGGGAATAATAGAGTACTATATATATATATATATATATATATATATATATATATATATATATATATGTATACTCATATATATATATGTATGTATGTATGTGGATATATCAAAGGTTCCGGCGCTACGACAACGACGACAGAGTGAAAGGGGGATCTATGATTTTATGCATATATATATATATATATATATGTGTGTGTGTAAATCCAAGTATATTTTCCATGGAAGCCCATAGATATCTCACGTGTAATAAGCGTCGACTTAATAACCGATTCACCCCCCTTGTCTAATAATCCATGTTTATATATATATATATATATATAACAATGTGCAATAATATATATAGATATAGATATAACAATGTGCATATATATACACGTTTGGAAACTTTTATTTGGTATCTGCTGGCGTACTAAAACAATCTCTTTTATTCTAATTTCTTTAAATATTCCACTTTATCCGCGTCAAGATCCTATTTGTAATTTTTTTTTCGTTAGTTATCTCCGATCGATCGGTCTCGTTTGTTATCACGAGCGTTTGCGATATACTATGAAAAATACAAATAATAATAATAATAATTGCTCAAAAATATTGAATGAAAAATTTTAATCATGCATTCGTTTGATTAAGAACGAGTTTTGGCAATGACATAAATTCGATTCGATGAAATAATTTTGATTGAGGTTGATTGACGCTGCTATGAATTGAAAACTGCTACGCGCTAAAAATTCATTAAATTTCATATGGCAATAAAAGACTCGTGTGATGTGCTTAATATATATATATATATATAGGTAATTGAATATTTTTAATACGAGCCTTTTCGAAATCTCGACGAGACTATAAGGAGGTCACGCACACCGGGGACAAACATCCCGCCTTTAGCTATACACAAAATCGCGTAGACGATATTCGTGAAAATTAAATAAGTTGATAATAATAATAATAAAAATGTGAAAAATCCATATGAAAATTTATTTTTCATTCATTTATTTTTTCTGCCCTTTTTCACGAAATCGATATAATTTTTATCTCACCAATGAAAAATTTAGTAAAAATTTTTTCAAAAAAAAAGAAAAATATTTTTCTCATTTCCAAAGAAATTGACCCCGAGACAATCTGATCAATTATTGATAAACGGAGTCTTATTATTGGTTCGTAAATTATTGACACCAGAATCGGTCAAATAATTCATGTATTTGTGTGTGGAGGATCGTGAGCGAGTGAAGAAGCTCGTCAAATTAATGATTTTATTTTATTAATGGTCAGCCAGAACGTGATGTTATGGCGAACGGGACGGAAGTCGTTGGTACTTGGCACGTGCTCGTCTATATATCTATATATATATATATATATAAATCACGGGCTAACGATATATATATATATCGTTAGCCCGTGATTTCGAGATCCAAGGAAACGTATATTTTTCCATGACCGATTTGTATATCGCGCAGTTCGAATTTCCGCGAGAGAGCGTTTGCCGGTTACCGCAAGAAATTCGAGGAAAATTAAATCGACCGCGTGTAATGTGTGCGTGTGTGTATTTTTGTGCCAGCAAAATTGTACAGCAGCGAGCGAGAAAGCGAAAGATAACAAATTCTCATGGAAGTACATATCGAGTAACACGACGTGAAAAAAAAAAAAAAATTCTTCAGTGATAATACTCTGATTTTTCTGTGCCGAAAACTCTTTCACTGCTCTCCTCCCTTCGTATATATATATATATATATGGGGCGTTTCAATAAAAATGTACACAGTCGTAATTCTCGCGATTTACAATTTTATTTATTCCTTTTCAAATCGTTTTATACAAAAAGTATCGTGTATATACATATATATATATATATATATATATATATATATATATATATATATATTTGGAGTCGTACTCCTTTTAAAATTAATAAAATTTTAAAATTATTTCATACATCAAGACTAGAAACAAATTTTGTTATTTAATTTTTTTTCAACCGACGTTTCGCAATGAAATTCGCAATGTTTATTTATTTTTTCCTTTGTGCGATGTCCTTTAAATATGTCGAAAGGAAAATATGAAGAAAAAAAAATTGAAATATAATGTTGCGCTTAATTTATTAAATTATTATAAAAAAAAAAAAAAAAAAATCTGCCAATTTTCTCGGATTTTTTTTTCATCCATCGCAATAAATATTACGCGTCTGGTTAAATAATTTTTTTCTTTTTTTATAGTTTGTATATACCGACGCATAACTGCTGGAATTTTATCTGAAGAGTTTTGAGTGTGTCGAGGATCCTCTACACGCCATAACGTCTAAGCTCTCGTTTATTATTTCATTAATTCAAACACATCGATGATTCATTCTCGTAACACACGGCAGTTAAAGTCACAACCAGCTGGCACATGTCATTTCGCACTGGGTGTATTTTTCTCCCTCACAGTTTCTATCTATACGCGCACTTTCGTCCTCTCTCTGTGATGCGAGAGAGAGAGAGAGATAGAGAGAGTGAGTGTCTCTCGTAATTTCTCAGGACAGAAAATACGAAAAAAAAAAAAAGGTAAAAGTGAAACAAAATTTCTATATAAGATTTCTTTTTTAAATTAATAATTTTTTTTCATTAAATTGATGAAATTTAATCTGCTCTGAAAAAATAATATAATTAATGTAATTAATATAATTAATATAATTAATATAATTAATATAATTAATATAATTAATATAATTAATACAATTAATATAATTAATATAATTAATATAATGCATATAATTTTTTTTTGTGTCATTTTTATCATGGAGGGGGGCATGAGGGCGAACTGTATACATATATTTATATGAAAAGTCGAAAACGCCCGATTGCGAGAGAGGTTTTCGCCTCTCTCTCTCTCTCTCTCTCTCTCTGTCTCTCTTTCTCGTATAACGTTGGAAAGGTGTTTGACACGTGCAAAATTCTCGATCGACCTTGCCCCGAGCGCAGCTGGCTCATTCGTCGTCGTTGTTGTCGTCCTTATAACATAATTTAAAAAATATATATATAAACACATAACACACGTATGAGTTTTATCTTGGATAAAACGGCGGTGGGGGGGGGGGGGGAGCATTTGACGAACGCAGTAAAAACGAATCTACTACGTTCTCCATTACCTGCATACATATATATATGCATATATATATATATATATATATATACATATATATAAAACACACAAGTTGTTGTTGCCGGATAGGCTATTATTCCGCGATCTATTCCGATCGCTGATTGTTGCTCGAATCCCAAGAGAAAGAGCAGCCCATTAACGTATATATATATATATATATATATATATATATATATATGTAGATGTAATAATTATTCTAGTTTCCTACGAAAATCTCCTGTTGGCCAGTTGCAGAGATAAATCTTAGCACGAATTGTGTTAGTGTTTTTTAGGGGTGGGAGGGGGAGAGAGAGAGAGAGAGAGAGAGAGAGAGAGAGAGAGAGAGGGAGAGAGGGAGATGTGAATATTTTCGGCGGATGGTGGAATTATTTAAACGGCTTCACGTCTGAAACAAATTCGCGATCTCTGTGCCTAGAGCTCTATCTCTCTCTCGCTCTCTCTCTCTCTCTCTCTCTCTCTCGCTCTCTCTCGCAACACTCCCTGGGCTCTCCAGTTTGCGCAAGTCATTCCGAGCGTCCTTACCAAAGCCTTTTGTGTAATATATATATATATATAGTCTTCGTTATATATATATATATATATATATATATATATATATATATATATATATATATATATGCACGCGGTGTACTATATAATATAATAATAACACATAATATAGCGACGCAGTATAAATTAATCTTCTAAGAACGATCGGACAGTTTCTACTACTGCGGCTACTATAATATTTGCATATGCCCTAGTAGACTAATAAATCTGGCACGTGTTTGTGCTCTTCAAATATACCATTTGAAAACAAAAAAAAAGAAAGTGGTCCCCAATTTTTTTTATTTTTTATCAATTCTTCATCATCCAAGCTCTTCTCCTCTTACTCACAAAATAACTTTCACTAATAATAAAAAAAAACGAATTTGCAAAACAAATATCGACCATTAAATAAATAAAAATTAACCCTCCCATGTGGCGGTGGGGGTGAGTGTTAAAATTTTGCCTTTTTTACATGAAAATTTTGAGGAGGAAAAAAAAATGAAGATTTAATTTTTATGTTGAAATGTTTGAAAAAAAAAAGAGGGCCCCAATTTTTTTATTTTTTATCAATTCTTCATCAAGCAATCAAAGCAAACAAAAATTTTAACCCTCGCATGTGGCGGTGGGGATGAGTGTGAAAATTTTACCTTTTTTACATGAAAATTTTGAGGAGAAAAAAAAATGAAGAACTAATTTTTATGTTGAAATGTTTGAAAAAAAAAAAGAAACTGCGCAGTCAAGATTTCTGTGATATTTTGCGTAGCACGCGCTGGGACAATGAAAAATCCATAAAGGACGAGTATGGCGAAACGATTCACAGTGAGCATCAGTCAACCCATGAAGAAAAGGATATTCTCCGTTATCTCGTCAGGCCAAACTGTGAGAGATCGAAATAAATAATTTTATGCACGAAAATATATATATATACAGACACGTGTATTTTAGAGAGAATTTATTGGGGATCTCGAAGAATTGGGCCTGAACTGGGCCTGAAACCATAAATGTCGAGAGAGAGAGAGAGAGAGAGAGAGAGAGAGAGAGAGATGACTGACAACTTTTTTTCTCCCTTATCCATCTCGTCGATTTTCATCGGAATTTCTCCAACGATTGAAAATCAGCAAGAAAGATTTTTCTCATCCTTTCTCTCTCATAAAATCTCTCGGCATAGAATTTCTTGGGTATCTCGAAGAATTGGGCCCAAATTGGTTCTAAAAGGGGTTCAGCAGAAGGGTCAAAATGGAGATATTAAATTTCTCGAGGTCCATTAAATAATCTCCGATTGTATAAAACTGTGATGAGTGATATTAATTTTTTTCTCCACTTTTATCAAAATTTTCTCCACTCAAACAGCTAAAAAAATCAATTCTCAAAATATGATCTGGTGAGTTCATTTTTTTTAAATTGATTTTATTTGCCATTTTATTTGCTCGAGGAATAATTTTCTCACGGCATTCGTGAAACAAAAGTTTCTTTTGTTTTTGTTTTTGTTTTTTTTTTTTTCGTCTTCGTTTCGTCTCTCGAGAATTTCAACGATAACGTTCCTAATTGATCGTCCAGCACGGCTCTGCGTCGTTTCGAGCATCAGCACATCCCTGACGTGTTCGTATTCGTGTGTGTATACACACACACACACGTATATTTAATATTATTGGTTCTAACTCTTACCACGTATGGGCGAATACGTGTGCAATTCCGAGCTGCTTCTGCTCTCTAGCTATAGCTATATGGCTTGAGTTTATATATATATATATATATATTGTTTATATATATATGACATGTATACACACACACGGGTGACATATATGGTATATATGTGGTATGTATATATATATATCTATATATATATATATGTGTGTGTAAGAGTTCGCGAAGATCTCGCGGTGGAACGAAGTCGCGAGAGCGCTAATGCCTCACCGTCGCATAATAAATCCCAGTGGCGAACACACAGCAGCCCATGCAACGAAAGAGAGAGAAAGAGAGAGAGAGAGAGAGAGAGCAGCAAACACACAAGAGTTGGCGGGCGCATTGCGCGCCATTCCGTTCCATTCTCTTCTCTCTTTATACCGCACAAGAGAGCGATCTTGCACAGCTTCCACGAAGCAGAACTGCGTGTATGCACACACTGGCTGGGCCGTTGCTGTCGTTCTTCAGCTTCTCTGCGTTGCATACTCTCTCTCTCTCTCTCTCTCTCTGCCTTGTGGGGAGAGTGCAAAATATGTCCAATGCTGCAGCAGCAGGTGTCGGTATGATCCTATATATATATACATACATATGTATATATATATATATATATATATGTATGTATGTATATATATATGTATGTATATATATATATGACATAAAAAATCGCCTGCTCTTTTCTATTCTATCAATAAATTTTCCAAAATTATACAATGAATTTACAATTAAAAATAGGCCAATATTTTCTGTAATAAATTAGTAGGAAAATAAAATAACGTGGAAAAAAAAAGATTCGATGATTATGGAAAAGATATGCTAGGTGAGCCTGACAGGGCTGTATAAAGTGTACTTGTCCCGAGATTTATCTACCGAGTTTCTCGATAAGCCGGATAAAATATACTCGAGCTTATCACTCTCGCGTTCATTGGATCACACTCGTGATTTACGGTCATCGCTCACCCCCCGCAAATGAAAAGAAACAAAAAATTATAATATAATTAGTGGAATTTGTTGATCTCTGATATTATTCTAAAAAAAATTCTTTCATTTTTTTTCATAAATTTAATTTTCAGTCCTGTCCAATTAGAACGTCCGATATAGAAAAAAATAATAATAATATTTCACTCGAATAAATTTCCGAAAAAGCCAAAATGTTTATTTAATGTTTTTTTTTTGTTTTTTTATGGCCAATACCGTGAAGCTGATCTCAAGCGCTCCACTCTCAGGCATTTCAAATGCTGTTCGTCCCTCTACTTCGTTGAATCGATACCTTTGAGCACACAAAGTACACAAATAAACTGGGCATAGTGTATATAAAATACAGAGATATTGTTTACATTGGTAAACCCCCGAGGATTTCATAAGGGGCGAGGGGGGTGGGGGGGCTTTTGTGAGCTTCTCTCTGTTTCATGCCTCGGGGCACGCGAGCTGAAGCGAGCAAGAGAGAGAGTGAGCTAAAGCGCGAAAGAGTGAGAGAGGGAAAGGGAGGAAGAGAGAGTGCGAGAGAGAGAGAGAGAGGACGAAGAAGAGAGCTCGCGCGCAGATGATTGCAAATTTTTTCTGCCTCACGGCTAACTTGGATAAATTTATTATATATACAGCATCACATGTAACAGATATATATATATATATATATATATATATATATATATATATATATATATATATATATATATATATATATATTTGTATTATATATTATATATTATTACATATGTATAGGATATACGAGTAGAAAGATTAAAAAGTGATCCAGACTTCTCTCATCCTGAGGGCATCACGGAACGTGCGTGCACCGATCTCGTAATCCTGTGCTGGAGTTTTTCGCCCTTCAGCCCCGCGGAAAGAGACGGAATGAGACGGAATGAGAATCGAGACGGCGCATCGGACTTATGTTCTAATATTCCAACTATATATGCACGTAATGTGTATGGTTAAAATATATATGTGTAGGGTGGTCAAGAATTCCTCCCACAGCATCCTCCAGCTATAAATATATATATATATATATATATATATATATATATATATATATATATGTATAAGGTCTAGGTGTAAAGTTTTCATTGCTCACAGGTATATATATATGTATATATATCTTGTGGTAAAATATTTCCCTCCATTTTACTGTACGCAAAGTACCCCATGGGGATCGCATTATCTCTCGATGTAAGCGAAAAAACGCATTTCGTTCGCGATACACACACACACACACACACACACGTAAACGTGTATATTTGTATGATAATATTAGGTACGCGTGTATAAAATCGCGACGTAACGCACCGCAGCCGCGGGTCCTCTCGCGAACGCCTCTCTGTGGTTATTCGTATTCGTTCTCCCAGCATAGCGAGAGAGTACTCTCGCAAATGCGCGGATACAATTATGTATTGTGAATATTATACTAGAATGTTATACAGTAAAAATTGCCAGCTGGAATTGTAATATTGTGAATATTATATTAGAATATTATACAGCAGAAATTACCAGCTGGAATTGTCATAAATGAATATTATATTAAAATGTTATACAGTAGAAATTGTCAGCTGGAATTGTCATAATATTACATTGGAATATTATACAGTAGACATTGCCAGCTGGAATTGTCATAATATTATATTGGAATGTTATACAGTAGAAATTACCAGCTAAAATTGTGATAAATGAATATTTTATTGAAATATTATACAGTAGAAATTGCCAGCTGGAATTGTGATAAATGAATATTTTATTGAAATATTATACAGTAGAAATTGCCAGCTGGAATTGTCATAAATGAATATTATATTGGAATGTTATACAGTAGAAATTGCCAGCTGGAATTGTCATAAATGAATATTATATTGGAATGTTATACAGTAGAAATTTCCAGCTGGAATTGTCATAAATGAATATTATATTGGAATGTTTAACAGTAGAAATTGCCAGCTGGAATTGTAATAAATGAATATTATATTGGAATATTATACAGTAGAAATTGCCAGCTGGAATTGTCATAAATGAATATTATATTTAAATGTTATACAGTAGAAATTGCCAGCTGGAATTGTCATAAATGAATATTATATTTAAATGTTATACAGTAGAAATTGCCAGCTGGAAGTGTCATAAATGAATATTATATTGGAATGTTATAAAGTAGAAATTGCCAGCTGGAATTGTCATAATATTATATTGGAATGTTATACAGTAGGCGTTGCCAGCGGGAATTGTAATAAATGAATATTATATTGGAATGTTATACAGTAGAAATTTCCAGCTGGAATTGGTATAAATGAATATTATATTGAAATGTTATACAGTAGAAATTGCCAGCTGGAATTGTCATAAATGAATATTATATTTAAATGTTATACAGTAGAAATTGCCAGCTGGAATTGTCATAAATGAATATTATATTTAAATGTTATACAGTAGAAATTGCCAGCTGGAAGTGTCATAAATGAATATTATATTGGAATGTTATAAAGTAGAAATTGCCAGCTGGAATTGTCATAATATTATATTGGAATGTTATACAGTAGGCGTTGCCAGCGGGAATTGTAATAAATGAATATTATATTGGAATGTTATACAGTAGAAATTTCCAGCTGGAATTGTAATAAATGAATATTATATTGGAATATTATACAGTAGACGTTGCCAGCTGGAATTGTAATAAATGAATATTATATTGGAATGTTTAACAGTAGAAATTGCCAGCTGGACCAAATTATGGACCAAAAAATGATCGTAATTTAGTAAATTGAAGAAATGACTGTCATAACATGGTCAAATATCCACTGAATCACTGTCGGATTGTAAATGGTGATGAGAGGATTCAACATTTAAAAATCATTATCTCAAATAAACGATTATTTTGAATCAGCGGGCAGGCGCGTGCCTCGGCAAAAAAAAATCGACAAGAATTTGCTATCTAATAAATATTCTCGTTAACATATGTCGTATAAACGATGTACGTGGACATAAAATAAAATAGTCATTTATCTATCTCGCAGAGTGTATACTGGACATTTTACACAAACAAATAAACACGCGCACGCAGACACACACACACATGCATATATATATATATATATATATATATATATATATATATATATATATATAAATAAATCGATACACACATCTAAAAAATTGTACATACGCATGTTTCAGGGAGGAGTGCGTGAGCGCTGTAATAGAGAGACTCCCATTTGATCGTTTCTTCTCTCTCTTTTTCCCCACTTACGAAGCTTAAAGATAAACGTTATATACTCGCCGATTCGCGGCCGCCCTCTCCGTCCCTCCCTCCCTGACAGTCCCTCACCCCTTACGAGACTGGACACAAGCGAGATCGTCTCTCGCTCGGAGAGCTTTTTTTTACTCGCTCGCACTCGTTAACTCAAATACCCACGGAGAAGTTAATATTCTTTTGCTCTCTCTCTCTCTCTCCCCCCTCCCCCCTCTCTCTCTTGGCAAGTTTAACTCCCTCCCTCTGCTTCAACTTCTCGTGGCACACGAAGAATTCTCTTCCCTCGTCCCTATCACTATACATATTCATACGCGTGTGTGTGTGTGTGTGTGTGTCTCATTTGCTCCTCCGGGGAGCCTCAATCGTTCTTTCTCGTTTATCGCGTTTTCTCTCTCTCTCCTTCTCTCTCTCTCGATCTCTGGACATTTTACACGACGTAAAGTTTTCTCTCACACTTGTTACAAACTGTCCTCCATCCCTCTCCTCACCCTCGTGGATTCTCATATTCCATCTCTTTTGTCTTTTTCCATCTTTCTCTCTCTCTCTCTCTCTCTCTTCCTATCTGTTTTTCTCTCTCATTCTGTCGCGCTTACACACACACACATATTTATATATACATATATACATACATATATATATACATATATATACATATATATATACATATATATACATATATATACATATATATATATATATATATATATATATATATATATATATGTATATATATATATATATGTGTGTGTGTATATATATATATATATATATATGCCAAGAGCCACGAAGGCCCCTTGACTCTCTGTCTCTCCACCTCTTCTTCATCCTCCGCGCGCACTCCTCCTTCTTTTTCCTCCGCCTCGTTCGCCGCTCTCTCATATATACACCAACACACCAATAACACCACTGAGACACAACACGGGGTACACACAGGCTCATGCAGAAAGCAACCACCACCATCACCATTACCATCGCCACCACCACCACCACCACCACCACCACCTTCTCTCTCTCATCCTTAAACTCCAACTCTTCGAAGGCAGTTTGTAGTAGTCAGAACGGAACTCAGTGCAGCCGCGGCGAGCAGCTGACGCGGGTAAACCTCCGGTTAATACGTGCGGTGGCAGGAAAAGTGGCGGACGCCGCGCGCACCGAGATCGACGCTAAAAATATACAAATTTTTTTTTTTTTTTTTACGCGATACACAAAAAATCATCACGAGCTCGTATTATTATTATTATTATTATTATTATTATTATTATTATTGGGGTAATTTTTTTTTAATTCATGCAAATTTCATATCACAAGTGCGATCGAAAACAATTCGAGGATAATTGAGGACAAAAGAAAATGAAATTCGTTCTTCAAGTGTTTGACGAAAATTCGAGATACGTAGCGTAACGAAAGAGAGAGAAAGAGAGAGAGAGAGAGGAGAGACAGATTGGCGAGAATCGTCTTCGTATTTCTTGACCTCGTGGTCAAGCTCGAGACCAAATGAACGAGTGCGTGAGTACCTCGTGACCAGACCCCGGAGTGACCAGACCCCGGATATATATACATATATACATATATATATATATATATATATCACGTGTGTTATAATCGAGACAGGTGCGTGTCTCTCTGTTTGTGTTTGTGTCACGAAAAATAACAAAAAGGTAAAAATCTCTTGAGATGAAAAAAAAATGGATTTTTGAGTGAAAAAAATTGTTTGACGAAAAAAATTCTTTTACTGTAATCCGAGAGATTTTATCTTTCATTTTTCTTCTTCTTCTTGTTCTTTTTTTTTTTTTTTATTGTTGGAGAAATATTTTGATGAAAAGTGTCGCGCAAGTTTCGTGAATTAAAATTATAAATATTTTCACGTTTATATTGTGCCGGATTTTATTGCGTTCAGGTGATAATCGACGTTTTTATTTTGTGCACGAGTCTATACATATATATATATATTTGCTTGCATCGTGTATAAAAATATATATATATATATATATGTTTTTCGTATTTTGTGCGCGTGGTGGTTGCACCGGTATCGTCATACTTCCGGTACTCGAGCGAGCATCGACTCTCAATACGAGTGTAAAAATAAATTTATACATATAGTGCATACATTTTTTATATACACATATATATACATATATACACACATATATATATATATCAAATTGAAAAAATAATATCCACGAGTATAACGTGGCACACGTTTTCGTAATGCGTGCGCGTGCACACGCACGCAAGCACGCGAGCTGTAATCGAAGATAGACGAAGAAGAGGAGGAGGAGGAGGAGGAGCAAGAGATTGCTGTGAAGAACGGACGACGAGGACGAAGAATCTCTGTATCATATAATTTATATTGGTGAGTGTTTTTTGCTCTTATTGTACGGCTATGATGATGTCCATACATATTTTATTTCAATTATTCATATACATCCACACGTACATATTATATATATATATATATATATATATATATATATATATATATATATATATATATATATGTATATCGAAGCTATGAGAAAAATGTACATGCGTATATAAATCCTTAGTATATACATTCACACACATATACATTGATATACATGAGAAAAAAAACATATATATATATATATATATATATATCAAAGCTATGAGAAAAATGTACATGCGTATATAAATCCTTAGTATATACATTCACACACATATACATAGATATACATGAGAAAAAAAAACATATATATATATATATATATATATATATATATATATATATATATATATCAAAGCTATGAGAAAAATGTACATGCGTATATAAATCCTTAGTATATACATTCACACACATATACATAGATATACATGAGAAAAAAAACATATATATATATATATATATATATATCAAAGCTATGAGAAAAATGTACATGCGTATATAAATCCTTAGTATATACATTCACACACATATACGTAGATATACATGAGAAAAAAAACATATATATATATATATATCGAAGCTATGAGAAAAATGTACATGGGTATATAAATCCTTAGTACTTACATACCCACACACACACACATACACATAGATATACATGAGAAAAAAAAACATATATATATCTATATATCGAAGCTATGAGAAAAATGTACATGGGTATATAAATCCTTAGTATTTACATACACATATACATAGATATACATGAGAAAAAAAAAAGATATATATATATATATATATTTTTTTTTTCTCAGCTCCGATCAAATTGAACGTGGCCCCGTGGAGAGACACAGTTAGACGGTTACATTAATGTATCAATAGAAAGAGCGGAAAGAATTTTCGAGGGAATATTAAAGAGACACATATATTATATATATATATATATATCGTGACCCAAAGTCTTCGACATCGTGAAAGCCGCAAAGTGGTAACGAAATAACAAGAAGGAGAAGCTCGTTGAGACGAGAGGAGAGATAGATATAGATACTGTGGGATTGGAGAACGGAATAGAGAAAGTTTAATCATCATATATATATATATATATATATGTAAAATATACAATTCCATATGTATGTATTGTATTATATATATATACATACATATATATATATATATATATATATATATATATATATATATATATATATGTAAAATATACAATTCCATATGTATCTAATGTATTATATATATGTATAGAAATAAATGAGAGAGAGAGATATGAGAAAAGAGCGAAAGAGTCTTAATCGTTAATGCCAACTGTTGTATGTATATATTGGCGTATGGAGGATTATACGAATATCTTGGCAGACGTCTTTTTACTCGGGAGAATTTCCTCCTCCTTATTAAATTCATCTTGCCAGCACGAGTTTATCATCGCTCTTGATCGCCATTAGAGTTCATTCAGTAATATCGTTGGCTTTTGCATCTTTGCTATGACTCAATTTTTTTGTCAATTAAATTGAACGGATTTTTTGTTTTTTTATTTTTTTTTTTATTCGAGCTGTAATTTTAATGGGGGTAATTTTTTTTTTTTTTTTTATTAATTAATTTATAAATTTTGGGTATATTTGTGACAAATTACGGAAATTTATATATATATATAAAAGATATATATATATATATAAATAAAAGATATATATAAAAAATAAAAGATAAAAGATATATATATATCTTTTATTTTTGGACTTGGATTTTACAGCTGCCGAGACTACTGAACTTTCTCTGTGTGTGGGAGTCAAACTGGCAGCGAATCTATAACGCAGCAAAATGCAATCGAGATATTGGCGTGTAACCAAATCGCGTTTATAGATCGAATCAATCTCGTGCTCGTTCCTTCGTCTTTTTCCATCGATATTAACTCCTCCATGTGTTTGTACGAAAAATTCATCGATCGAAATGATTTTTTTATCTTCAACTCTTCTCTTTCTCCCCCCCCCCCTTCGCCCTCTCTCTCTCACTCTCCCTGTCATTTGCGAGCTTTTCTCATTTTTCCACCCTTCGCTATTAAATTTGTGAGCTTTTCTCATTTTTCCACCCTTCGCTATTAAATTTGCGAGCTTTTCTCATTTTTCCACCCTTCGCTATTAAATTTGCGATTTTTCGTCAATTCTTCTCAGGCTCACACGAGATTTATCTCTCGGGTAACGCGATTACGTATTCAAAAACTAGAAGAATATTCAAACATTTCACACGTTGCCTGTCAATTATGCAAATTTGACACTCGTTGATTTTACTCGACATTTTTTAATTGTCACTCTGATTGCTCGATCAATGCTCAATTAATTAATGGCTCAACAAGCGACACCTGCAGTCTAATATTGTAATCACTATCGACAGTTTTGTCGGCAATGCTCAATAATTTTTGACAATTTTTCACAAGTAAAAAATTGATTGATGAATTGCGACAAGAAAAAGTGGATTTATCAAAATCAAACAAATCGTAATAAAATTATTTATACAATTTTCAATTATTTTGACAGCTGTAAAATATAAAAAAAAAGACAAAATATATATATATATATATATATATATATATATACATATATACATATATGTATATAAGAGAAATACCACTGACTCACTCACCACGAAATCTCAAAAACTATAAAGCCTATAAACTTGAAATTTGGTCAGTAGTTTTATTTAATAATATAGAGACTCACTGAGAAGGGATTTTTGAAAATTCAACCCCTAACGGGGTAAAAAGGGGTAAAATATTTTTACACTGATTGAACGCGTGCGAAGCCGCGAGCAACTGCTAGTATCAGGCATATATGACAGTCTCGTGGACTTTATAACTTGACCCTGTTTGGCCCATGAGATTCCGGCACAACAAGATGAGAGATATATCAGAGAGAATTCTTGACACGTTTAATATAATAAAATGTTATTTGTGGCTCGTGAAATGGCGTGAAAAAAAGAGAGAGGAATTATTGTCTTTTGTCAATGCACCGCCGCTTCTTCTGTCAACGTAAGTTCGCTTTATCAAGAATTTTTTATATTTTGTGAAAAAGTTCAACATATAAAAGGGGAAGAAAAAGCTGAACATATAAAAGGGGGAGAAAAAGCTCAACATATAAAAGGGGAAGAAAAAGTCCAACATATAAAAGGGGAAGAAAAAGCTCAACATATAAAAGGGGAAGAAAAAGTTCAACATATAAAAGGGGAAGAAAAAGTTCAACATATAAAAGGGGAAGAAAAAGTTCAACATATAAAAGGGGAAGAAAAAGTTCAACATATAAAAGGGGAAGAAAAAGTTCAACATATAAAAGGGGAAGAAAAAGTTCAACATATAAAAGGGGAAGAAAAAGTTCAACATATAAAAGGGGAAGAAAAAGTTCAACATATAAAAGGGGAAGAAAAAGTTCAACATATAAAAGGGGAAGAAAAAGTTCAACATATAAAAAGGGAAGAAAAAGTCCAACATATAAAAGGGGAAGAAAAAGTTCAACATATAAAAGGGGAAGAAAAAGTTCAACATATAAAAGGGGAAGAAAAAGTTCAACATATAAAAGGGGAAGAAAAAGTTCAACATATAAAAGGGGAAGAAAAAGTTCAACATATAAAAGGGGAAGAAAAAGTTCAACATATAAAAGGGGAAGAAAAAGTTCAACATATAAAAGGGGAAGAAAAAGTTCAACATATAAAAGGGGAAGAAAAAGTTCAACATATAAAAGGGGAAGAAAAAGTTCAACATATAAAAGGGGAAGAAAAAGTTCAACATATAAAAAGGGAAGAAAAAGTCCAACATATAAAAGGGGAAGAAAAAGTTCAACATATAAAAGGGGAAGAAAAAGCTCAACGTATAAAAGGGGAAGAAAAAGCTCAAAAGACGACACCTTGGGTTAAACTACCCTTAAGAAACACCCCCCCGTGGAAGAGTTTTACACGCGATGGCATTAAACGATCAATTTTTTCAAATTTTTTGCTCCTCATTGTTCTCTATTTGTCTTCCTCGCCAGAAAACATAAAAACGACCGCGACCTTTCTTCACATTATATCAACAAGACGGATGAGTCAAGCACTCTCGCTCCCGAGAGGGAGAAAAAAAGAGATATCTCTCTCTCTCTCTCTCTTTTTCTCTCTTTCTCTCTTTCTCTCTCTCTCTCTCTCTCTCTCTCTCTCTCTCTCTCTCTCTCTCTCTCTCTCTCTCTCTCTCTTTCTCTATTTCTCTCTTTCTCCCTTTCTCTCTTTCTCTCTTTCTCTCTCTCTCTCTCTCTCTCTCTCTCTCTCTCTCTCTCTCTCTCTCTCTCTCTCTCTCTCTCCCGCTCTCATAGACTTGTGGATGGGGACGAAATACTTTCTTTCAGCACTATTTCAAAGATATACAGTCAACAAGCATGACGGGAGTTGGCAGTAACGACAGTTTAATGGACACCGTAAAGCCTAATGGCTCACTATTAACCGAACCCCAATAAAAGTCGATGGTGAAACAATATATATATATATATATTGTTTCACCATATATATATATATATATATTGTTTCACCATCGACTAATAAAATATATATATATATATACTAGAGAGAGGGATGAAAAAAGGTCGATCGAGAGCGAGATACAAGTGGAGAAGAGTCGTATAATATAATTCTCGCATTAAGTGGGAGAGCGCGAAGGTCACGATGGGACGTTGATAATGCAATTTATCGTTCAGTTTCAAAGGATATTTATGTTCTACTCTCTCTCTCTCTCTCCCTCCTCGTGGGATTCTCTGTTTTTGCGAGAAAATGCATTATATATATATATATATATGTTGGCTTTTGTATATTCTTCTTGGTTAAGGCTACGAGAGTGTGTAAAATGGAATAGAGCGGTACATAAAGTTGCTCGTTTTAAAACGACGAGAATACACACACATACACATATGTACGTATATATATATATATATATATATATATATATATATATGTAGACAGCGAAGGTCTACAGTGCGTTATCTCGTTAACGTTGACGCGCGAATCCATCTCCCGGTGTTGATGGTTCTATTCAGCTGGTTATACGACGTCAGTTGTATTGCTATATAGCTTTGAGTCGCTTCTCTCGTTTATTAATAGAGCATACACGACAATAATGCCTGTGGTCATGCATGCACGCAGTTTACATGGTAAACATTACTATGTTATATATAACGCTTGAGGATATAACATATATATATACACATGGGAAAATATATATATACATGAAAATATATATATATATATATATATATATAGGAATGTGGATAGCCATTGCATATAATAGATAGATGGTTGAAACTATATAGTCTGCCAGTTCGTATTCCCATGTCCATCCCGACGCGTTTGTGACATAACATATGGAATAGTTACGCGTGAGCTAACTCGTAACCGTGTGTGTGTGTCTCTGCGTGTATTGCACCAATACAATGCATTTAGTTGAATTGCTCACACGACTGAGAGATGAGATGAGACGAGAGAAAAATCGCAATGGCCTTCAACCCCTTTTGTGGTTCCGCGAACGTTGATAGCCGGATCATAGCGTTTATTAATTGTGTGTGTATGTGTGTGTGTGTGTGACAGAGAGAGAGAGAGAGAGAGAGAGAGAGAGAGAGAGAGCTCTTTAAATTCGATACTTTTGTTTAAACTAAAGGACATACGATCCAAAACTCTCCTTATGATACTATATATATATATACATATATATGTTATATATATATATATATATATATAATATATTATATATATATATATATATATATATATATATATACTGTATTGTAAATAAATGCGGTGTGAGAGATCGCGTTGAGAGTTCGGATAACGCGGGCGTTATCTCGCCTGGAGTCCGACAGGTGCGTGCCGAGTTCTCGTGTTGCACATATTCTCATATGCATATATATATATATATATATATATATATATATAGAAAGAAGCTGTGTGTGACACGAGAACTGAGAATGCACACATGCCGTTTCCATTTATGCTTATATACTTATATATATATATGGTTTCGAGTGTCTCCCGTCGCTTCATTGAGCGCACCTTTACTTCTCTCGCGTTAAAACTCTCGCTCGGATATATCCGATATAATTGGCTCTCGCTTCAGGGATGCTCGCGTACTCTCGCGTCTCTCCAGCATCCTCCGACAAATTTTCCTCTTCTCATTTTTCTCTCTTTCTCGTAGAGCAGTTGATATATATATATATATATATATATATATATATATATATATATATATTGATATATATACATATATATATATTTTTTATTAACTCTTCGCTCGATTAAAAACTTTATCACTTAATATCGTTCCTTACATCCGTCTTGAATTCACTGGTGAATTCCGAGATTCAATCTTTTGGCATATTATATCGTTATAATAATAACAATGAATATACCTTATTCGTAGAGGATTATAGAAGATGGTAAAGCAGATCGGCGACTTATCGATTGTCGGTCACTCGTGAGAGAGTCACAAAGCCACACGTAGTTCTATCAATTATCAATATACACTTACGGCGCACGTACAAGTGCTCTATATATACATGCATATATATATATATATATATATATATATACACATATATATACCCATAAAAATGTATATGAATCGTCTCTTTCGCAGCATCTCGCGTAAAAAAAAGTCGTGCTGGGCGCAGCTTGCGCAAACGCCTCGAGCGGGGAGCGAACCCCGTCTGTTGCACGTGCACGCGCTCCTCCTGTGTCCACTCTTAGTACGTAGATATCTATATACATATATATATTGCTCTCTTATAGCTGTGCACTGTGCAGTTACCCTCTCAATATATATATATATATATATATATATATATATGTATATGTATATATATATATATATATATATATATATATATATATATATATATATGTATATGTATATGTATAATTTATAAATGTACCATAACGCCTATCTATACCGGCTGTACAATCGGTATGAACGCTCTCGAGAGCTCGAGATACAGTACTATATATATATCTATATATTTATTTTTTTAGTACTGTATCTCGAGCCATATATATATATATATGTATATGTACACAAAAGTCCAAGAGCATTGACGAGAAGCGTGCTCGTATCGGGGTATGGAAACACCTGCGATACACAACGGTGTGGCTTGGTCCATCCGTGATATGGACACTACACGTTACACACACACACACACACACACACACACACACGCCTTCATATATCTATAGATCTATAGATCTACAGAGTACATTTATATGTAAGTACATCGGCATATCAGCAGGCATGGTAATGAAATTTTTCCGATCGTAATTCTGATTCAAGCATTATATACGTGCTTGAATATAGGCAATGTAATACTCGTAAATACGCATATATATATGTGTATATGTATATATATATATATATATATATATGTAAGAGTTTGTTATGATTATTGTCCTTATTGCATGTCAATATATATATATATATATAATATAAAACGAAAACAGACAAATTTATATTTATATTTTCGCTCATGCGCGCGCTCAGGAATAATTAACAGTCTGATTGATAACGAGCCACAAGTCACAAGTAAATTCGACAATTTGCCAGCATTTCACGAATGTTATCGAACGAGTGAAATACAAACTTTGCGATAAGCTATATATATATATCGATGTCGCGATCATTTTCACGATATATATATATGGATATCGTGAAAATGATCGCGACATCGATCGATATATATATATATATCGTGAAAATGATCGCGACATTGGTCCAATTCGATCTCAGAGAGATTTACTACAATTGCGTATCGAGAATGAAAAAATATAATAAGTCAGCACAACGTGTGTGCATGAACGATCAATTTTTATTACGATGGATAAAAAAAAAAAAACACAACTGAGCAGTTTGGCGATTGACGAGATACGATGTGTGTTGACAGTTGAATAACAACATCGTGAGAACTACGAGAGTTTGAGGAGAATCGTCGTCGTTGAGTCAACGTGACGACGACGACGACGACGACGACGACGACGACGACGACGACGACGACAACGACGACGACGACGAGAACTATGAAGACCAGGTCGGTGCCCTCGAGGCTAACAGCGCTCACCCTCGTTTTCGTAATAATCGTGAGCGAAACAACGAGATGCTACGCAGCCTCCGAGAGTATTATCGGTAAGTAATTTTCACCATCCTATTTCATTTTTTTTTTTTCCATTTTTCTTTTAAAGGAAAAAAAAAAAAAAATTACGCTGCACAATATATAATTGCAAATTTTTCCTCATAAATCGTGAGAAACATTTTTTTCGTGAGAAAAAGGCGATCCAATATATTAAGAAATGCATCGTATCATATTGGCCATCCGTATATATATATAAATAAAATAAATAAAATAAATAAAATAAATAAAATAAATAAAATAAATAAAATAAATAAAATAAATAAAATAAATAAAATAAATAAAATAAATAAAATAAATAAAATAAATAAAATAAATAAAATAAATAAAATAAATAAAATAAATAAAATAAATAAAATAAATAAAATAAATAAAATAAATAAAATAAATAAAATAAATAAAATAAATAAAATAAATAAAATAAATAAAATAAATAAAATAAATAAAATAAATAAAATAAATAAAATAAATAAAATAAATAAAATAAATAAAATAAATAAAATAAATAAAATAAATAAAATAAATAAAATAAATAAAATAAATAAAATAAATAAAATAAATAAAATAAATAAAATAAATAAAATAAATAAAATAAATAAAATAAATAAAATAAATAAAATAAATAAAATAAATAAAATAAATAAAATAAATAAAATAAATAAAATATATATATGTATATTGAGATATATATATATTGACAATGCACTGTGTTCCGCAGAATATTAGAAGCCGGCACTCTCGCATATATGCAATGCTCTTAATCGGAACGCGTCACGCTCCACATAATTTGCCTGCCCGCCACCATCACACACAGTTCGCGTTCTCTTTTTCAAAGCTTCTATTATTAGTCTAATCAGCATTATCTCCTGGTCTATTTTGCGCTATTCACACCGAGAGAGAGAAAGATGGAGAGAGAGAGAGAGAGTCAGGACGAATCTATCGTCGACTTGGACGAGTAGAGGGCAAAGGCACACAAAACACAAACATCTACATACACAAATATATATATATATATATATATATATATATATATATATATATATATATTTATACATATATTTATATATATAATATCTATATAATATATATATATATTTATATGTATATAATATACATATATAATATATATATATATATGTGTGTGTGTATTTAAACATGATATAAAATAAGCTGATTAGAAAAGATTATATTTATTTCGTATAAAAAAATAAATAAAACGTATAAACAATAAAAATATATGGTGAATGGAGTTAACACACAAACTTGTCGTTTAGCGATAATCATAGATCATTACACGATTTAATCGATCCAATTTTACATATGAATTATTATCGTTCTCTCTGCTGTGACAAATCCAGTACGTTTTATATTACTCGCAGATGCCAATTAGCATTCCATACAGCTCATGTAAATGTTATTTATCAACTTTTTGACTTGTATTGGATCAACGACTCGGATATTAATCGTCAAAGAGAGACAAAATTCATCAATACCGTCACTCGCATCTCACCTTTGACGAGAAACAATGAAAAAGACTTGAAAAAATTTGTTTTTGTTTTTTTCAACAAAAATAAAAAATGTACACACGAAGTGAAATATCGAGATGAATTATAATTAAATTCAGTAGTTTTTTTTTTCTTTTTCATACATTAAAAAAAATATTTTAATCAATTAAAATGAAATTTTTATAAAAAATATTTATATTATTTTTTTTATTTCGAAATAAATTAAATTTATTTTTTTATCACTGAACCGCTTTATATAGTTGAGCATCGAGACACAATCATTGCATACCATTGGGCATTATTAACCCAATAGCTTTTTTATATCCCTCCGAGGGGGCTTTGACTGTTTGCACCGCGACTAGTGCTCGGCGATTTTTTCTTTTTTTTTCTTTTTTTTTCGTTGCTTTTGCCACGACGATTTATATATATATATATATATATTTTGCACCAGTGCGCTTTGTCCGTCCGACCGAAACGCACAGATAAAAACGTGTGAATTTACATATGTCGTATATAAATATATATATATATATATATATATATATATATATATATACGCGTGCCATATATACTTGAATTATATATATATATATATATATATATATATATATAGAGAGACAAAATGTTAGTCGTGAGAGAGACGCGAAAAGGTACTCGACGACGCGTGTCCACCACTCGACGCTACTCACTCAAATCAACTTGACGACGGGGAAAAACCACTTGGGCCGCTTACAGGACTCTCGCATGTTGAGTCCCCGACGATAGTTATCGCGACCCAAACAATTTCTCAAATATGCTCAAACGACGTTTGTATCAATGGTCGAAGGTCATAGTAAAGCATGTAAGCTATGTATATTGTTATATTTGTTAATTTGTTAATTTAAATATTTCACATAATTTATTCGATTCAATGAATATTTGTTTAAATAAAAAAAAAAAGAAAAAAAAAATTACCATCATCCAGACCAGACCAGAAAATGGACCAGAAAATAATGTCACGATTACTAGCAATAAAAAAAAAAATTACCATCATCCGAATGGACCAGAAAATAATGTCGCGATTATTAAAAATAAAAAATAATAATAATAATAAAGAAAAAAAAAAAAAGAAAACGCATTGACGGAGAAACGTAAGAAAACTGCCCACACGTTTAGTTTTCTCGAGGCATAAGTAGTGTGAAATATTAAAACGGCAAGGATACTAGCATACTATATATATTTATATATCGAAATATTAATCTCCAATATCTATCAAAGTCGGTGAGTAAAAGTGATACTACGAACTGAATTTATCTCCTATGAGGTGTAAAGCCTGTCGCAACGTCCCTGCTTGGTGCAGTGATTATCCGTTTCATGTGACACACCCCCCCCCCCCCCACTTACCCCCTCCCTACCACCATCCCCTCGAGCACCGAGAGAGGCTCGTGGACTGTAACAGATATAATTACAGTTGAAACTCCGTTATTGCTCGTGTGTTGTTTGGCCAATACTAATCGCGATGAAAATTTTATGTGATAGCCACAAAATGGCGGTGCACACAATCGTCCCAAGAAAAAATGGGGCAAAGTGACAATGCAATAAATTTAATTATTCTGATGATAAAAAATGGCGGCCAATAAATAACTTCAGGCACCAACGGAGCTTGCACTGTATTTTGCAAAGCATCCAACAGGAGGGAGATAAATATCGAGAGTAAGAGAGAGAGAGAGAGAGAGAGAGAAGGAAATTAAAAAAAAAAAAAAAAAAACAGGTGGGGTAGAAATTGTAACGAGCAGGTAATATGTGGAACAGGTTGCGCACACGTGCTGGAAATGTGTGAATATATTTCTCGTCATTGAATTTGTACGTTTAAACCGGTGGATGATCGCAATGGAGTATGGCAAGACAAGGAAGAGACGAGAATATGTACAAGGATGAGACAAGAAAAAGAAGAACAAGAAAAAGAGGAAGGGGAAGAGGAAGAAGAGGAAGAGGAAGAGGAAGAAGAAGAAGAAGAAGAAGAAGAAGAAGAAGAAGAAGAAAAAGAAGAAGAAGAAGAAGAAGAAGAAGAAGAAGAAGAAGAAGAAGAAGAAGAAGAAAAAAAAGAGGAAGAAGAAGAAGAAGAAGGAGGGGGAGGTGGGGATGAGGAGGAAGAGGAGGAAGGAGCAGTAGAAGAAGAAGAAGAAGCAGATGAAGAAGAAGAAGAAGAAGAAGAAGAAGAAGAAGAAGAAGAAGAAGAAGAAGAAGGAGAAGCAGAAAAGAGGCGAGGGACAAGTTCCTTGCAACTGTTCGCAGGCAAACAGTCTCACGTGGAGGATTACTTCGCGTAACACGCTCGATTAGGATATCTAAAAGCACCGCGGCGAAGGCACATGTGTGTATGTCTGTGTCTCGCAAAGTGAGACGATACTCTCTTCCCATCGTCATAATGAGAAAATTCTTCTCGTTTATAGCTCGTTACAAAGTTTATATCTATATATATATATATCTCACTCACTCTCTCTCTCTCTCCCCCTCCCTCTCTCTCTCTTTTACTCTCCCCCTCTCTCTCTCTAGAGAGGGGGGTGGGGAGAGGATGAATTGATGAAATTCCTCAATATATTTTGCCTATACAGTAAAGCCTCGATTTTCGTCATCAGCTCAAGAATTTAATGATTAATAATAATAATAATAATAATAATTAATAATAATAATAATAATAATAATTAATAATAATAATAATAATAATAATAATAATAATAATAATTAATAATAATAATAATAATAATAATAATAATAATAATTTTATGATTAATAAATGTTCAGCCCGTTGCAGAATCGAGAAGAAGAAGAAAAATAATTATGTCAGTGATAAAAGGAAAAAAATGTGAAAAAATGTTGACGTTTGTATTTTCCTCTGTTGACAGGCAGTCGTGAGACCTGTGACACCGAGGGTGAGGATTTCACCGTCGACAAAATTGACGCGACGAGATGTTTCAGTTGCATCTGCAAGGTAATTTTAATATGACCAATAGAGGGGGAAAAAAAAAAAAACACACGAAATAATTCGAGAAAAAAAATATATTTATTTTGATTTTTTTTTTTTCACTACAAAAATTGACAATTTATTTTCAGTTGAAAAAAAAAAAAGACCAATTATAAAAATTCCGTAGAGGGCGTTCAACCCAAATTTATACATGGATCAATTTTTCACAATGGAGAGAAAACGATAAATTTTCTTTGATAATTAAAAAAAAAAACAAAAATGTCCTCGGCTACGAACGTGAATGAAATTCTTGTATCTTCGAGCCATATATGTCTCGCGATGAGACTCAAAACAAATAAAACAAAAAAAAAACAAAACATAAATATAATAATGAAACATAAATTTTTATCCAAAGAGCTGCCCGATGCTCGTACTCGATGAATTCCGGTCTCGCAACTTTCTTTGATCTCCCTCGGGAATTTCTATTACATGTGCACACATATATATGTATATACATACATATGTATATGTACATATATATATATATATATATATATATATATATATATATATATATATATATATATATGAAGCTGAGGTAAAAGATCTGAACGGTAAGACATCAGGTGGACGACGATGAGCGGCACGTAATGCATACGTGCGTTCATAAAACTCGTAGATTTTTCTTGCTCGTCTATCGTCGCTCTCCGTTAATTATCCAGAGTGAGCGGCGCGCGAGAGAGGCAAAGAAGATGAAGAAGAAGAAATAAGAAATAAAACAAGTTGGAATAAAGAATAAATAAAAATAAGCAGTAGCTCGATCGGTACGGGCCTCACGTTCGTCTTCATCTTGTGCCGATCTGGCGTATCCTCGTCGCCGCTGTCGTCGTCGTCGTTGTTGTCGTCGTGTCGTTGTTGTCGTTCTCGCTTTTACGTTGTATGCGAAGAGAAACTCAGCGTACACTGTATCGAGGCTCTCTCTCTCTCTCTCTCTCTCCCCCCCCCCC
>OY769908.1:21778893-21842563 GCA_963669185.1 Dyspetes luteomarginatus | reverse complement strand
TCTCTCTCTCTCTCTCTCTCTCTCTCTCTCTCTCTTTCTCTTTTTCCCTCTCTCTCTCTTGTATTGGTCTTTTCTCTCTGTGCACTCGCCTACTTATCTCAGAAACGACGAACAAACTCGAGCCTGAATGCAAGAGAAAGAGAGAGAGAGAGAAGAGAGAGAAAACGTTCTTTTGCTTCGTTTGTACCGCAGAGGACGCGGCTTGCTGGTTCATTGACTCGTCACGTTCCATCGTACCGGGGCCTATGACGCTTCTTGTTTTCGTCCAACACTATATACATATATACATATATATATATATATATATATATATATAGTGTTGGACATATATATATATATATATAATATGCACACAGATGCAACGTGCATCACGCCGACGCCGGCTGTGACATAATTATTTGTTATGATTAAGCGAGAGAGAGAGAGAGAGAGAGAGAGAGAGAGAGAGAGAGAGAGAGAGAGAGAGAGAGGGAGAGAGAGAGTAGAGATCAAGCGGTCGCCGATCCGGCTCGATTTATCATCGCTCGATCATCACATCGATCTCTCTCTCTCTCTCTCTATTTTTCATTCGCGAGACTTTCCTCGTGAATAAAAACAAATTATCGCGACTGTAGAATGCCACGAGATCATCATAATAATAGTTATTTGTAGCTTACAGAAGCTCAAAGCTCGATTTGATAAAATATCTTTTAGTCTTTGCCGATCAACGGTCGATGCTGGCTTTTTCACGGAAAAACAGATTATCCCAAGCTGAGACATATATATATATATATATATATACATATATATATATGTGTGTGTGTGTGTGTGTGTGTGTGTGTGTCAGTGTGTGTGGGTATAGGCGCGAGAATCCTCGCGGTCATTAGCCGATTATAAATCTCGAATTAAATACACCAGTTATAGTGACGATATTACACCTTCGTCTGTGTGTGTTTTATATACTGTATATGGTGTTATTAAGTATCTTGTTTCTATGGAACATTATAAATATCTTAATTAATCGAGAGCAATATGTAATTATTAGAGTCACGACGAGACATTATCCCGATTGGATTTTATGCTCATATATCATCTGAAATTTTCTCTCTCTCTCTCCATCCACTCCTCTCCCCCCTCCTCTCCCTCTCTCTCTCTCTCTCTCTCTCTCTCTCTCTCTCTCTCTCTCTCTCCCTCTCTCTCTCTCTTCGCTGTTATTTTATCCTGCCGTGATATATTTATATATTAATATATGCATGCGATCGAAGAACTCGCGTTGCGGTCTGGTGCTTAACGTCTGTCGTCTCTCCGGGACCCAATAACACCCGCGATAAAATTTATCATGTACAATAATGTCTCACAATAATCAAACGAGTTATGGAAAAAAAAATTTTGAAAAAAAATTTTATTCATTGATTTAATAATATTTTGCAAATAAATAAAGAAGAAATTTGAGCAAATTATATTTTTGCGATTTATTCTTGTGGATGTTTATCATGCAAGGTTGAAGATAAAAATTTTTTTCCGAATTGATTGACGGAATTTTCACAGATGATGGAATTGTGGAATGCACTTTGGTATCTATGTGGGAGTCCTCGATTTATAGTTTATGTAGTGCGTGGATTAATAATATCCTTTATTGAGATGAAATAAAAATTGTAAATCGAGAATTCTCGAAGCGATGAGTCACATTATACCGCGAGGCTTCTCTCTCTCTCTCTCTCTCTCTCTCTCTCTCTCTCTGCCTCAATTCTCGGGGTTCTCTCGCGGTTTGCATCCATTCCGAGCTACTCTATTAATATCTACTCTCGATATGGAGATTTATATATAATTTAAATAATAATAATTTAAAAATTGATTTAACAAACATCAATTTTTTTTTAGCCCATTTATAAAATTGAGCGAAAAATTATTATGCACCAAAGTGCACAATTTGGTGCATAATAAAATTGAGCGAAAGCATCGTCGTCATTGAAAAAAATCATTTTTTTTTCTCATTGCAGAACGGATTCGTGGAGTGTCTGAAGGAACAGTGCCCGAGTATCGAGGGTTGCTACACGTTGCTGGAGCCCAGAAAGGATCAGTGCTGTAGTCGATGCAAAGGTAAATTTTTTAATGAAAAATTCGTTATTACGAAAATTAAAATATTTTTTTATTAGTATTTTTTTTTTGATCTAAAATAAATACGTAAAGAGATTTAGATGATGATAAAAAAATTATCGCAAATTTTAGCGTAAGACAAATTTAACTGCAAATGGTGGAATTTTTTTTCAAACTCGAGGCAATGATAAAACTCGCGATATACTTGTCGCTGGTACAATTTATAGGCTCACCTATCGTGTTTTATATTGATACGTAATGTATCATGCATAATCGTTATACCGGCCTCGTTCATCTCGTTCCAATTGCACACAATTTAATCAGGACGCGGAGGGTATTTGCGTGTGAAATTTTACCAATCATTGTTGCTTTTAGCAAGCACAAAGCCTGCCACTGTTCCCTCGAAAGTCCAAACCGATAAAACCGTCAAGCTTGAAAATACCCACATATATAGAGGGATACGAAGAAAGTGAGGGAGAGTTTCTCAATCGGAAATATACGTATAAAGGCGAGAAAATAAATTGTTTACTTGGCTCTAACAGATGTTACAATCTTCTCCACGGCTCTTTCGCTTATCTCTACTATTAATCACGTTAATTGTGATATATATGTGCGTCAAGCTCATCACCCTCACGAGCTGGTGTGCCACTCTCATATCTGTATCTATGAAAGAGTAACGGACCAGCTCGTAAGGGTGATGATGAGCTTGACACATGTATACAGCTCTTATATCACAATTGACTTCATTATATATATTTATTTTGTCCATAGCTCCTTCACGAAACGCTACACGCATATTTTTATCCTCTTTGCAAGTTTTCACAGAGCACGTCATTTCCGGTGGCGGTGACAACACTTCCGGTTAAATTTAATCGTTCGTGACGTCACTTCTGGTTCCGGTAATGACGTCATCACTCCTGCTTTGATGACGTCATAATGACGTCATCACTTCCTTCCTCGATGACGTCATAATGACGTCATCACTCCCTGCCTCGATGACGTCATAATGACGTTATCACTCCCTGCCTCGATGACGTCATAATGAAGTCATCACTCCCTGCCTCGATGACGTCATAATGACGTCATCACTCCCTGCTTGCATGACGTCATCACTGCCTGATTCCATAACGTCATAATGACGTCATCACTCCCTGATTCCATGACGTCATAATGACGTCATCACTCCCTGCTTCATCACTCCCTGCTTCCATGACGTCATAATGACGTCATCACTCCCTGCCTCGATGACGTCATAATGACGGCATCACTCCCTGCCTCGATGACGCCATAATGACGTCATCACTCCCTGCCTCGATGACGTCATAATGACGTCATCACTTCCTTCCTCGATGACGTCATAATGACGTCATCACTCCCTGCCTCGATGACGTCATAATGACGTCATCACTCCCTGCTTCCATGACGTCATAGTGACGTCATCACTCCCTGATTCCATAACGTCATAATAACGTCATCACTCCCTGCCTCGATGACGTCATAATGACGTCATCACTCCCTGCCTCGATGACGTCATAATGACGTCATCACTCCCTGCCTCGATGACGTCATAATGACGTCATCACTCCCTGCCTCGATAACGTCATAATGACGTCATCACTCCCTGCTTCGATGACGTCATAGTGACGTCATCACTCCCTGCTTGCATGATGTCATAATAACGTCATCACTCCCTGCCTCGATGACGTCATAATGACGTCATCACTCCCTGCCTCGATGACGTCATAATGACGTCTTCACTCCCTGCCTCGATGACGTCATAATGACGTCATCACTCCCTGCCTCGATGACGTCATAATGACGTCATCACTCCCTGCTTCGATGACGTCATAGTGACGTCATCACTCCCTGCTTGCATGATGTCATAATAACGTCATCACTCCCTGCCTCGATGACGTCATAATGACGTCATCACTCCCTGCCTCGATGACGTCATAATGACGTCATCACTCCCTGCTTCGATGACGTCATAATGACGTCATCACTCCCTGCTTGCATGACGTCATAATGACGTCATCACTCCCTGCTTCGATGACGCCATAATGACGTCATCACTCCCTGCTTGCATGATGTCATAATAACGTCATCACTCCCTGCCTCGATGACGTCATAATGACGTCATCACTCCCTGCCTCGATGACGTCATAATGACGTCATCACTCCCTGCTTCGATGACGTCATAATGACGTCATCACTCCCTGCTTCCATGACGTCATAATGACGTCATCACGCCCTGCCTCGATGACGTCATAATGACGTCATCACTCCTTGCTTCGATGACGTCATAATGACGTCATCACTCACTGCCATCACTCACGATGACGTCATTATGACGTCATGGAGGCAGCGAGTGATGACGTCATTATGACGTCATCGAGGCAGGGAGTGATGACGTCATTATGACGTCATCGAGGCAGGGAGTGATGACGTCATTATGACGTCATCGAGGCAGGGCGTGATGACGTCATTATGACGTCATCGAAGCAGGGAGTGATGACGTCATTATGACGTCATCGAAGCAGGGAGTGATGACGTCATTATGACGTCATCGAAGCAGGGAGTGATGACGTCATTATGACGTCATCGAAGCAGGGAGTGATGACGTCATTATGACGTCATCGAAGCAGGGAGTGATGACGTCATTATGACGTCATCGAAGCAGGGAGTGATGACGTCATTATGACGTCATCGAAGCAGGGAGTGATGACGTCATTATGACGTCATGGAAGCAGGGAGTGATGACGTCATTATGACGTCATCGAGGCAGGGCGTGATGACGTCATCGAAGCAGGGAGTGATGACGTCATTATGACGTCATCGAGGCAGGGAGTGATGACGTCATTATGACGTCATGGAAGCAGGGAGTGATGACGTCATTATGACGTCATCGAGGCAGGGAGTGATGACGTCATTATGACGTCATCGAGGCAGGGAGTGATGACGTCATTATGACGTCATCGAGGAAGGAAGTGATGACGTCATTATGACGTCATGGAAGCAGGGAGTGATGACGTCATTATGACGTCATCGAGGCAGGGAGTGATGACGTCATTATGACGTCATCGAGGCAGGGAGTGATGACGTCATTATGACGTCATCGAGACAGGGAGTGATGATGCAGTGTTCCTGCAGTCGGTAAAACAGCGCAGATTCAGCCCATCCAATTTTGTACGTCTCTTACCAGCAGCCGATACGGCAGAGTTACCATCAGCTGGTAAAGTAGCTCGATCCCCGTGTGTCCCATTTAATACACATTTTACCAGCAGTTGGTAAGACAGAGTAATCTGCAGCTGGTAAGACAGGTCGAACTGAGCACATATGTTTGTCATCAGCTGACGGGTCTGTTTACCAACAGTCGGTAAAGACGGTCCGAACAGATCTGTTTTGAGAAAACTGATTCCAGAAACGTTCTCGCGTATATCAATTTTGGTCTCTCCGGATGGATTTGAAACGCAGATATAAATTCATTGAGACTGTATTCTAACAGAGAATTGACTGTACTTCGACTTTAGTCGCGGTAATAAATGACTGAGCACACCGAGTCTTTGCTGCCATGAAATGTAAATTGTTTTCTTTTTGCACAATGAAAAGGATCATATAAGACAAAAACTCGACCTCACAATGTCCATGTAAAACGCGGAAGTAATTTTTTTTCCTATCTTGATTGACGCAGGATGCATAAGAAGCGGCGTGTATCACGCATCCGACACCGAGTGGACCGAGGCAAACGATCCCTGCAAGATTCTCACCTGCAAAGCAGGCGTAATAACCGAGTCGAGATTGCGTTGTTACATTCCATGCACAAATCCAATTCCTGCGGCGCCTGGACAATGTTGTCCAATGTGCCCCGGATGCTACGTGAACGGACAGACGGTCACCGCTGAGAGGACTGTCACGATCACCGAGGATCCATGTGTCACATGTCGTTGCAACATGGGACGATTAACGTGTGCAAAAAAAGCCTGTCCGGTACTTCATTGCCCAGCGGTGAATCTCATTCACGAGCCCGGCGAATGTTGTCCCTATTGCAAAGGTACGAGGACTCGACTAATTTCTCCCATCTGCGCGATAAATTTACTCAAATTAACGACCAAATTTCTCAATAAAGCAGCAAATGAATTAAAATTATGAGAAATTTAGAAATTTTTAACAATTAAACTAATGGCAGAAAAAATTATTTTATTTTCATTTTGATCGTTTCATTTTTTAAATTAATTCTCATTTGGAGTTGCCAAAAATATCAATGAATTGTATTGAATTTTATTTCAAATAAATCTGTTTTTTTTTTATTTTCGAGACAATGAGTTTTTTTTATGCCTGAAAGTAACGTCTGTTTTTTTTCTTCAATTTTTATTGCGATTAATCCAAATTAATGTGATTTTTGGCATATTCATTGAATTACATTTCTTTATTTTATTTTTTATTAACTCCGAACAGGCAGCAGAATGTTTTATCCACCGCCAAAAGGGGCATGTATGCTCGGCTCGCATATTTACGAGTCGGGAAAACAATTTCACGAGGATCACTGCACACGTTGCTCCTGCATGAATTCGACGGTCTCTTGTGCGAGAGAAACTTGTCCGGTGCTGGAATGCACGAACGAGCTTCAGACAATGCCATCTGGACGTTGCTGTCCACAATGTTCTGTTGTCTTGCAAAGTGAAGAATCTTGTACTTACGGTGGACGTACTTACGGGGCAAGTATTTGTACTTAATTAATTAATTAATTAATTTATTTATTTATTAATTTATTTATTTATTTATTTATTTATTTATTTATTTATTTATTTATTTATTTATTTATTTATTTATTTATTTATTTATTTATTTATTTATTTATTTATTTATTTATTTATTTATTTATTTATTTATTTATTTATTTATTTATTTATTTATTTATTTATTTATTTATTTTTAATTATTACGTCATGTAATTATTGCGTTACGTTTATTAATCTGAGAAAATAAGTTGATAAACCAAATGAGTTTGAATGAATTTAAATTGATGAAAAAAAAATTGATCCATCAATTCGCCAAAAAGTCATTTTGGTTTAAACGTTCTAATTTTTCCTAGGCAGAATGGCGAAACTTGGAAGCTGGATCCGTGCAAGGCATGTGCTTGCAAGCAGGGCAAGGCGCGTTGCGCCATGGCCAAATGTCCACCTTTGAACAAACCGTGTCCGCCAAATACGCGATTTGAACATCTGGAGGGTCAGTGTTGTCCACGCTGCGTCGAGAGTGAGTCATCTCGTCATCTTGTCACGGAATTTTCTTCCTTTTTTTTTGCAAATCAATCAATCAAATCGTCTTGTAAAATGTCTAGAATATTTTTTTTTGTTTTTCCAAATAAAAAAATTGAGTTTATAAAAAATGAGAAGTTTCTTGATATATTTTTTTAATTATCAAGACAAAGTAACTATAAATAAATTGAAGAAAAGAAAGAAAAAAAGAAAATTGCCTATTTTTTCGTGCCAGGCGACGGAGTTTGTACGGTTTTCGGCGATCCTCATTATCGAACATTCGATGGAAAATTCTACAGTTTCAACGGAGCATGCAAATATCAACTTGCGACCGATTGCGTCGGTCATACATTCGGAATAAGAGTTACCAATGACGCGAGATCGACGAGATCTTCAGCCTGGACGAAAACTATAACTCTCAAGGTGATTAATTTTATTTATATTAAAATTTTATTATTATTTATATTGCGATATATTTTTATATTTCGATAACTAAAATTTCTTTCCAATTTGACAGATCGGTGATATGAGGATAAATCTCGGTCAAAAAATGCGAGTGAAGGTTAATGGTATGAAGGTAAACGTGCCTTATCGAGAGCCAAATAGAATCGATATTAATCGAACGTCCGACAGTATTCTCGTGAGCACGCAAATTGGCGTCAAAGTACTTTGGGACGGCATCAGTTTCATCGAGGTTTACGTCCCAACGGCCTATCGTGGCAATCTCTGTGGCTTGTGCGGTAATTTCAATTCGCTGCCAAAAGACGATTTTACAACGAGACGTGGACGTCTTCTTCAGGATCCCCACACGTTTGGGCAATCTTGGGCGGTCGGTTCGAGAAAAAAATGTACTCGAGGGCGTCCTGGAATGAATACCGATCGTGAGAGACGCTGCAGGGGTCGAAAAGATCACAGGTGGAATTTTTTTTATCATATTTTTCGTCTATTAACGATTTTAATCAGAAAACGTCAATGCGCCATTTTTAAAAATTGTTTTTGTCATTTTTCTTTTTACAATTTTTGGTCGTACCAGTCGCGCGTGGCAAAAAAAAAAACGACGCATAGTTCATTTTTTTCAGAGCAAAAATAGAATTATTAGTGACAGAAAAATATTTTCATCCTGTCTTTCTTATCATTCATTTCCCGTCTCTCCGGGTCTCAAGATTTCAACAATCAATATTCGATAACGATTTCACGAGTTTTAAACCTTTTTTTTCTTTCATGTTTTCTTTTTTTTTATCATCATTCGGTTATTCGTTTCTCGATCGTAAAAGATAATTTATTTCGTCATATATATATATATCGATATTTTATTTTCAGACTTTGCAATCGCCTGAGATCTCAGATCTTCGATCCGTGTCACAAAAAAGTGAATCCCACAATGTACTATAAATCATGCCTGCAGGACATGTGCGAGTGTCCAACTGATAATTGTTACTGCGAGTCATTCGTCGCGTATGTTCACGAGTGCCAGAGGCTCGGCATACAATTGCCACTTTGGCGTAAATCAACACGATGCCGTACTATTTGGGACACTATGACGGGACCAACAAATTTTCGACGACGTCCTCTATAAAATTTTCAACCATAATAACGCATATATATATATATTTTTTTTGTATTATTTTTCTCTTTATTTTCGTCAGTCAGTCTCGATCAAACGATTTTTTTTTTTTTTTTGTAAATATTACATAGATATACGAAAAGAAGAAAATTGCGAGCAAGCCTCATCGAGGACTCAGAGGAATTTCCCATTCAGATGTAAATTTGTAGAATTTTTTTAGTTCTCTTTTTATTTTTTTTTTGTATTATTTTTCTCTTTATTTTCGTCAGTCAGTCTCGTCAAACGATTTTTTTTTTTTTCTCATCGCGGCTCGAGTTCTCTTCGCGTTTCCATAGCTGATATTTTTTTCATCCACGTCGTTTTTTTTATAAACCTCGAAATGAGTCATTGCGATCGAATCATGGCATATATATATTTTTTTTGTACATATTACATAGATATACGAAAAGAAGAAGAAAATTGCGAGCAAGCCTCACCGAGGACTCAGTGGAATTTCCCATTCAAATGTAAATTTGTAGAATTTTTTTTTTTTTTAGTTTTTTTTTTTTTATTCTTCAACCGGAAGCACCGCCGAACACGACGGAGTGTGTTGTCCCAAGAATATACTAGTCATCGTTTCGTGTCTATATGCATTAACGGTGAGTAAGAACTTTCGAGTCAATTGTGTAGATATAAACTGAAAAAATAAAAAAAAATGTTACAATGTGGATGAAAATTTACATTAAAAATCCATTATTTTTGCCATTATCTATATTTTATCTATAATTGCATATATATATATATATATATATATATATATATATATATATATATATATATATATATATATTTTTTTTTTCTCTTTCTTGACGGCGCAATTATTATTATCGATTATTATCGATTATTTTTAATAGTCAAGTATTTATCGCTTATCAAAATCATGTTAAACATTTTACGAGAAATAGTTTCGCGATTAGTTACCAATGCAAAAAAAAAATATTTTGATATATTTTATAGATTTTTTATTTTTTTTTTCAATGTTTCAGAGCACCGTGCAGTATTTCGGCCGATGAGCAGGCTCCCGGCATAGCGTCTACAACCCAGTGTAAAAACAAACAAACGATCGTGTGCGCGAAGCGTTAAAAGAATTTCTTCGATTAGGCTGATGAGAAACTCTCAAACTCCATTCACTTCTCTAATTCATCATAAGAACGTTAAATGTAGTTTAAATAATTATGAAATGCAAAAGAAGAAAAAAAAAAAACGCGACACATCGAGAAAAAAAAAAACCTTACTTAGTTGATACAAATTAGATACTTTTATTATTATTATTATTATTTTTAGACGACATGAATCTATGTATATATAATATAAACACGCCCAAAAACGACACAGAATTATGAGAGACTCGATTGACTCACTCGCCAATTACGATCTCTAATTTTTATTCTCATTTTTTCAATTCTATTCTATTTCTCTTCGTAAATATTATTATTATTTTATTAATTTCTATACACCTCATTTGTACAAAATATTTCTGATTTTTTTTTGTTTTTTTTCGTTCTTTTCATATTTTACCATGGACGATCGTCCCAGGACACATTACACGAGCCTCTGTCCTACATAAAGATTTATTAGCAAAGCTGTACATAGTCGAAGCCGCACACTCCAATCTATATATATATATATATGTGTCTTTTTCTTTCTTCCTTCCTCTCTTTATCTCCGATCAGTTTGTTTTTTATTTAAAATTTTTATTTTTTTTATTTTTAACAATCAAAACGACACGAGCAATCGACACCTTTTATAGTCCAAAGCAGTAGCCAATTTTTCTCCTCGTTTTATAATTAAAATGTAGATCGTACGCAAGAGTAAATAAAAAGATTTATATTCGTAAGAGATTTTTCTCTCTCTGTATCCTTGAATCATTGAAATTCCTTTTAATTATTATTATTTTTTTTTCATTAATTAAAAATCGTTTGTTTTTCTTCATTCGAACCCAATTATGATAAATCGATGACCTTAAATTAATTTTATGTTCTATTTTTGTTATCAAACGATTATCGAAATTATTATGATTATTTGATTGGCAAAAAATTCACGATTATTTGTCTGACGATCGAGATAAACCGGAAACGAAATGATTGCCCAAACTAAAAAATAAATATTTTTATAATTTATTTTACCAAATAAATTGATAAATTTTTTTTTTTTTTTCAATAATTAAAAATCGTTAAAAATTAATATTTCTTTTAATTAAAAATCGTTTTTTTTTCTTCATTCGAACGATGACCCGATTATGGTAAATCGATGACCTTAATCTTATATAATATTTTTGTTATCAAACGATTATCGAAATTATTATGATTATTTGATTTGCAAAAAAATTCGCGATTATTTGTCTGACGATCGAGATAAACCGGAAACGAAATGATTGCCCAAACTAAAAAATAAATATTTTTATAATTTATTTTACCAAATAAATTAATGGCAAAAACCGAAAAAATCAACACCGTAAAATTAAGAAAAAAATCGTAAAAAATCGATATTCCTTTTAATTATTATTTTTTTTCAATAATTAAAAATCGTTAAAAATTAAAATTCCTTTTATTAAAAATCGTTTTTTTTTCTTCATTCGAATGATGACCCGGTTATGGTAAATCGATGACCTTAATCTTATGTAATATTTTTGTTATCAAACGATTATCGAAATTATTATCATTATTTGATTGGCAAAAAATTCACGATTATTAGTTTGAGGATCGAGATAAGCCGGAAACGAAATGATCACCATCAATACGTTTATCGATGCCAAAAGTAGGAGGGGTGGGGGGTTGGGTGGGGGAGGTTGGGAATAAAACCGAGACTCGATATTTTTCTGAGCTTTTTACCCGTTGTGTGTTTAGCACGAAAATTCGTTAATTCCTTACGTGAGTCGTGAGGAGTTTTTTTTTTTTTTTTACTTTTCTCTCGTGACTTGTCAGTTCCATAACAGCCATGAGAGGAAACGGCGGAATTTTTATTTTTATTGCGATCGCTGTACAGATCGTCACAGCTAAGCCTGGACAAACGATCGATTTAAAGAGCAGAAAGCTTCAAGGTCAGTTGGAAATATTTTTTATTTTTAATTTACGTTCAATTGAAAAATTGACTCGTATGGATTTTTTTTTTTTTTTTTGCAAAACAATTGGACGCGATTTATCGATATTTTTTGAAATGATCATTTTGACATTTGTGAGAAAAAAATATTTCAAGAATTTAAATTTTTCACGAGAGCTTGCATAAAAATTTAACGAATAAAACTGTGAGTTCAGTTTATTCTGATCATTATAAGATTAATTTAATTAGGAAAAAAGTAATAATTAAAAATAATATTTTCATCGCAGATGCATTTTGATATGTTATAATTGAGATCAGCACAATAAATTTAGCGATAAAGGTTAATTTATTAATTTAACAATGAAATTATTGAAATAAAAATTCTTTCATGGGTACAAATTTTATTAATTTAAAAAAAATGGAAAATTTTATACCGAAGAAATTTTTTTATTTTCTAATAATTTTATACCGAAGAAATTTTTTTCTAATAATTTTATACCGAAGAAACTTTTTTTTTTTTCTAAAAATTTCGTAGATGACGAAATTGACAAGAAGATGCACCCCTCTTATGTCAGATCTCATGGGAAATCTGAACGGTTTTCGCGGGTTGATGAAAACTCTGATGGTCGTTCGTACAAAGAGGAAGCAGGTAAAATTTAATAACGATTTTTTCTCACAATTTTTTTTTCTCACTGCCTCAATTTTATACGCGAAATGTGTTAAAAAAATTGAAATTGTGAAATTTGCAAAATTCTATATATATATATATATATATATATATATATATATATATATATACTCGATAAATTTTTGACGTAAAATATCACAGATTACCAGATGAATTTTTGCTGGATATTTCTGTTTTCGATTCGATCTCTCTCCCTATCTCTAATCTTGGGATCGACACGTGCTTGTAGATACGAATCGGAATCGCGTTATGATGTCGCAAGTCGAATAAACGTGCTGAAATATCAAATAAATTGAACGAAATTAAAAAAATAATAATAATAATTTGTAAAGTTGAAAATTAAAAAAAAAATAATAATAATTTATAAAGTTGAAAATTTTTAGTACGAAAAATATTTTGAAAAATCAGATATGGAATTATATCGTAAGAATTTCGATCATTAAGGGAATTAATTAGCTTAAAGATTAACGGTGATTGATTAGCATTCTGCAAGAGGGCTGTGAACTCTATTGCACCGATCACAGGTTAATAAAATAAAATAAATTATTGCGACAAAGTTATAAAAAAAAAGAAAAAAGAAAAAAAAAACCGAAGCTATATCGCCACTTATGATCGCGATAAGCAGTCAATGACGTCTGAACGAGGAAAAACAAAAAAATTATATGTAAAAGAATAAAAAAAATTTATCATTGTCTATGGGACTTGAAAAAATCAACCAGTCAGTTTTGCCAACGAGGACAATTAGGGCAATTAAGGGGAGGATAATTAAAAGACTATAAAAATCGTCAAATTGATATCGTGCGTGATATGAAAATTTATCTCGAATTATAGATTGTCTGAGTCGTCCATAAATGATCATAAATGCTCATCGATCTTACAAGAAATAAAATTCGTGGGTCATTTTTTTTTTTGACGTTCCAACTGGAAATGAATAATTTGACAAATATAATAATTAATAATGATAAATATAAATAAAAATTATCATTGCAATGATTTTGTCATTAAATTTTATACCTCGAAGCAAAAATGCTGGAAAGTTGGATCTATCAGCTAATTTTTTAAATATTTTATTTTGGTCTTAAATGCACATCGATCTTACAAGAAATAAAATTCATGGGTCATTTTTTTTTCTCACATTTACCAGATAATTCATATTGGCAAGAGGAGGCTCAAAAAGTTCTGACTCAAAAGCTTGAAAGGCCTCTAAATACTGGCATTGCAAAAAATGTCATTTTATTTCTTGGCGATGGAATGTCCATTCCAACATTGATGGCAGCGAGAACTTACCTTGGACAGCTCGACGGTAAAACAGGCGAGGAAGGATCTCTCTATTGGGAAAAATTTCCCTACACTGGTCTCTCTAAGGTATTAAAAACAAACAAAAAAATGCATTTTTTTTTTCACTAGAAATGAATAATTTGACAAATATAATAATTAATAATGATAAATAAAAATTATCATTGCAATGATTTTATCATGTCATTAGATTTTATGCCTCGGAGCAAAAGTGCTGGAAAGTTGAATTTATTAGCTAATTTTTAAAATAAATATTATTTTAGTTAAAAAAAATGAATTCTTTTCATTGGTAATGAAAAAAAAAATAATAATAATAATGATAAATAAATAAAAAAATTATCATTGGAATAATTTTATCGTGTCATTAGACTTGGTGTCTCGAAGCAAAAGTGCTGGATTATTACTATAAATATTATTTTAGTTAAAAAAAAAATGAATTCTTTTCACTGGTAATGAGAAAAAAAAAAAAAAAAATTAATAATGATAAATATAAATAAAATTTATCATTGGAATAATTTTATCGTGTCATTAGACTTGGTGTCTCGACAAACAAGTGCCAGATTCAGCTTGCACAAGTACAGCCTATCTCGGTGGTGTCAAGACAAGATATGGAATTCTCGGACTTAATGGCAAGGCCATGCGTGGTCAATGCGAAATGGAAAATGAGAAAAATCATGTTGACTCCATTTTAAAATTCGCCCAGGATCATGAAAAAGGTACAGGAATCGTTACAACGACGAGGGTAACTCATGCATCACCAGGTGGTGGTTACGCTCACACGGTCGAGAGAGGTTGGGAAAGTGACACGGATGTGCTAGAAGCCGGATACGATCCAACAGAATGTCCCGACATTGCTGACCAATTAATTAGATCAAATCCCGGCAAAGATTTTAAGGTAAAATTATCCTTTACGAGTCTTCATTTTTTTTTTCTTCCATTTTTCATGAAAATTATAAAATTACAAGAAAATTTACCAAATTTCAATCAGATATCGTAGAATATTTAAATTTAAAAGGATTTACTGATCGTTGGATCAACGCCATTTTTTTTTTTTAATTTTTTTCGTAAAAATTATAAAAATGAATAAAAAATTGCATGAAAATTTACGAATTTTGTGCTAAAAGCCGGATACGATCCAACAGAATGTCCCGACATAGCTGACCAATTAATTAGATCAAATCCTGGCAAAGATTTTAAGGTAAAATTATCCTTTACGAGCCTTCATTTTTTTTTTTTTTCCATTTTTCATGAAAATTATAAAATTACAAGAAAATTTGCCAAATTTGCCAAATCGCCAAGAAATAAATTTGCCTAAATTTGTAAAAATTATAAAAATGAATTAAAAATAGCATGAAAATTTACGAATATTTACACATTTTCAATTTTTTATCTACGATATTTGAATTTAAAAGGATTTTCTGTTTTTTGGATTAACGTAATTTTTTTTGGTTGGTTAAAAAAAAAAAAGGTTATTCTGGGCGGAGGTCGGAGATCTTTTCTACCAAAGGAAATTATCGATGAGGAGGGCGACGCCGGAGCTCGTTCGGATGGAATAAATTTAATCGACGAATGGAAGCGTGAAAAATACGAACGTAACAGTCGACACGTTTATGTATGGAATCGAACTTCTCTGCACGACGTTATCGATCGTCCAGAAAATTACGATCATGTGCTCGGTCTGTTTGAATCGAGTCACTGTCATTATCATCTCGAGGGCTCACCTGTGACTGAGCCAACCCTCGCCGAAATGACCGAGGCGGCTATCAAAGTACTTCAAAAAGAAAAAAATGGATTTGTACTCTTTGTCGAAGGTGAGACTTGTTTTTTTTTTTTTTTTTAAAAAGCCAAAAAAATATCATTTTTTAAATACCTCTCACGATCCTATAATATTTTTTCTCACCACAAGAAACAATTATTCAAAATTTTCTCGAAAACAGTAAAAAAAAATTTGTTCTAAAATGATAAATTTTACAATTTCACGTTTGGGTAATATGAAGAAAAAAAATGATAAAATTTGATAAATATGTTCAGGTGGTAGAATCGATCATGCTCATCATAAAACTTGGGCAACAATTGCCCTCGACGAGACAGTTGAGTTTGCCAAAGCAGTGAAGAAAGCAACAGAATTAACATCCGAGAAGGAAACGCTCATCGTCGTGACATCCGATCATGCTCACACAATGAGCATTTCCGGTTATCCAAAAAGAGGAAATAAAATTAACAGCATTGTTGGATATGAGGCTGACGATGGAATTTCTTACGCGACTCTCACATACGCGAACGGCCCGGGTTACCGACCGCCAAACGACGATGGTTCGCGATACGACCCGGCAGAGGGCAATTATGGTGAGTCTTTTAAATTTCAAACACGAAATTCAAATAAGACAAATCACAAACAAACAGAAATATCTCGCCGTTAATTAAAAAAAAAATCAGCCAAGTCAAATATAAATTTGAGTTAAATTCAATTTGACAAAAAAAATTGAAAATTGCAAAAAAGTAAAAAAAAATCGCTGAAATGTGAGGAAAAAAAAGAGAAATTGTAAAAAAACTATTCTTATCCATTTTTTGTTTTTCAATCTTTTGCAAATGAAAATTCAAATAAGACAAATCACAATTAAACAGAAATATCTCAAGTCGTTAATTGAAAAAAATAATCAGCCAAGTCAAATATAAAATTGAGTTGAATTCAATTTGACAAAAAAAATTGAAAATTGCAAAAAAGTATTTAAAAAAAAAATCGCTGAAATGTGAGGAAAAAAGGAGAGAAATTGTAAAAAAACTATTCTTATCCATTTTTTGTTTTTCAATCTTTTGCAAATGAAAATTCAAATAAGACAAATCACAATCAAACAGAAATATCTCAAGTCGTTAATTGAAAAAAATAATCAGCCAAGTCAAATATAAATTTGAGTTAAATTCAGTTTGACAAAAAAAAATTGAGAATTGCAAAAAAGTAAAAAAAATCGCAGTAAGTGAGGAAAAAAAGAGAGAAATTGTAAAAAAAAATATTCTTACCTATTTTTTGTTTTTTTTTTTCAATTTTTTACAGATGATCCTCGTCACATGTCACCAGCTCTCGCACCCCTCGACTCGGAGACTCACGGCGGCGATGACGTAGCAATTTTTGCAAGTGGCCCTTGGGCCCATCTTTTCACCGGATCTTTGGAGCAGACCAACATACCGCATTTCATCGGATACGCGTCTTGTATCGGTAAAACAGAAACTACCGCTTGCACTCAGCAATGACACGTTTTCGCTGTAAATTTTACAAAAATTATATATATATGTTCTGTGACGAAAAAAAAAAGAAAAGAAAAAAAAACGAAAATTAGTCGTTTACCATTTAGATCGAGAAAGTCAACTTTTTTTTTTACATATTTTTTTTAACCGATCGTGCTAACGTTTGAAAAATGAAACGATATCAGCGATTTATTTATTAAGTGACATAATTTATATTTATTAATAATAAAATAGCGACGAAGCCAAATAAAATTAAAACGTGATGGAATTTTTTTTTTTATCTTTTTCACCCAAGAAAATATTCAGACAAATTTATAATGAAAAATTAGACTGTAATTAATCGAAACAGGGAGTTGTCGATGATAAAAAAAATACCAAAAAAATGCGTTTATGAATGAATAAATAAAAAAAAGCAATTGAGATTTACAAACAAACGAGGCGAATTATATTCTCATGAGACGATTCGGAACTTTTTATTACGACATTATAAATGCACAAAAACATCTTAAAAATATATGTTTGTGTATGTATATAATGCATATACAGTACGTCATAAGAGAGCGATAGATTACAATTTGGAGACGAGTAAAGCTACGCGACTTGGAATTTCCGGTTTAATTTTTTTATTTACTTTTTAATTTTTTTTTATTTCTCTTCTTCATTTCTTCTCTCTACGACCATTCTCCTCATTCGTGTGTGAAATATTTTTTTCCTGTTGATGTACAAATTTTTGGCTTTTTCGTTTTTTTTTTTTCGAAAATGTTTGTTTTTTTTTCTGCCACATTGTATTCGTTTTTTTGTTTGTTTCTCGCGCAAAACTAAAACGATTGTTTAAACAATGACGAAGGAGTCGATTTATAATTTCGCGAATCACATGAGTTTTTTTTATTATTTCTTCATTATATTCGAGAGAATGAAAAAACTGTCCAGGGATGAAATTTCTCGAATCGTTTCATTCCACACAGTCATATTTTATCAACTTCAATTTTCTAGATCTTCTCTTATTCTCAATTTTTATTATTATTATTTATTTTTTTTTCTTTCTTTCGCACAATTTTTCATTTCTCATATCTTTGAGCTAAAAACTAGGAAAATTCGGAAAATCTAGATAACGCCGAGGCGAGCTTTTTTTTTATTATTTTTTTCTTTTCTTTATTATTTGCTTCGTGCAAAAATCTCGATTCTCGACTAGGGTTGAGCACGTCTCGAAGATCGATTACACGCACGAAGGGTTGGGGGAGGGTTGGGGGGGGGGGGGGGGGGTGGGGTTAGGGAAACACACCAATTTTTATTTTCTCTTCTCTCATGTGTGTGTGTGTGTCTGTGTGTGTATAAGTTTGTATGTGTTTGGGGTTGGACTGTGAGCGACAGAAAGAGCGAGTGAGGATTGTTTTTTTTTTTTTTTTCTTTTCTTAAAACTAAATCGAAAATTACACGAGAATCGAGAGTAACGAGCAAAGATGAAAACTGAGGATAATTTAATCCCAAAATGCTACACATATATATATATATATATATTTTTTTTTTTTTTTATTAATCCTATTGAGAATGTACGAGATTTAATGGCGGATCGTTACACGACTGAATGTGTTATTTAAAAATAAATTAAAAAAAAAGTCGAAGAAAAAAATTATAATTTAGTGTCCACGAGACAAAAATTACTTTTATTTTTTTAACGATTTTTCGATTTTTTTTCTTTTTTTTTTTACCCCAATTTTTTATTTTTCACTGCAATTGGCATTATTTTTGCTCGCAAGTAGTAATAATCGAAAGGGAAGAAACGTTCATTGAATAATTATTCAGGCAATTATGATTTTTTGGAGAAATAAAAAAAAAAAACTTTTATGAATTTCTTGAATTTATTAATTTACTAGTTTAATTAGCAACTCGAGCAAAATTCAAAACAAAAAATCCAAAAGATTGTGCAATTAAAGATTGGCAAGGCCTAGAGACAAAAAAAAAAAAAAAAAAGCGACGAACCGTTTTGTCGATTTAAAGGGAAAAAAAAAAAAATAATTAATCCAGGAAAGGGAAGAATTGAGGAAAAATAAATAGCGCGCGAGCGATACACACGTGGAAGACTCTTTGAGATTGGTACAAGAATAGATTTCGAGCGTTTTTTTTTTCTTTTCTTTTATAATAGTTATTAAACAGTTTAATTTGTGGGCGCCACGCGTTGGAAGAAATATTATTATATATATATATAGTTATATATATAATGTAAAAGTGTCGAGAGTCGGAAAATGTGACAGTAGAGTGTTTTGTGAGATGCTGAGAGAGGTCGTGCACACAATTCATTTCATTAATTTTTTTTTTTTCTCTAATACAATAATAATACAATTTTTCTAGCATATTCGAGTTTTTTTTTTTTTCTTTTCATCACACGCGTTCGAGATCTGCGACGAGAGAAAGAATTTATATATATATATATTTTTTTTTCATCATGAACGATTGATCGATTTTTCTAAGCAACATTCACACTGAGATCTCAATAATCCTAACGCCCTTTGTCTCTGATATCGTTTCTATTTTTTTTTTTTTTTTTTTCACTCTACCAACTCATTTCTTTTTCGTACAAACAAAGTACGGAATTTTATAATCTACAGAGTATTTTCTTCTAAACCAAAAAAAAAAAAAAAAAATTCCATATTTTTAATTTGGCCAAGAAATAATTCGAGATATGACTTAAAAAAAATAGAAAATAAAAATTCCTAATCGAGTTGCTTTAATCACATTCATATTATTATTATTATTATTATTATTATTATTATTATTTTTCTTTTATGACAAATTGTATTTACGAATTTCACTAATCGATCGATCGTCCAGTGACAATTTTTTTATCTGTCCCTCGACGTTAAAACTTTGACAAGTCATCACGAAACATCGATCAATGATCATGTTAATTAATTAAATTTGATGAAAAAAGATTTATCTCTATGTATTTATGTATTATCGTTATTATTATTATTATCAATTAAGTAATTAATTAATATTATATACCGATAATTATCATTAGTCTGTGTGTGTATTTTTTTCTGTGTGCTGTGTGTGTGTGTCTGTGTGCCTGTGTGTGTGGCTGTGTGTCTGTGTGTATTATACATAATAATACGTGAGACAAAAATCAGCTTTTCGACGATGAGACCATTTTTTTTTTTTTTTTTTCTTCAACTCGTCTCGTTCTGCCGTTCTATTTGCCCGCCACAAAATACAAGAGTGCTGCCCTCTGGCGATGACGTCTCGAAACACTTGAGATTATAAGTTTATGTGTGTGTTTGTTCATATATTTATACATTTTATAAAAAGAATGAAGATAAAAAGGGAGAAAGAGAGAGAGAGAGAGAGAGAGAGAGAGAGAGAGAGAGAGAGAGAGAGAGAGAGAGGAGAGAGAGAGAGAGAGAGAGAGAGAGAGAGAGAGAGAGAGAGAGAGAGAGAAAGAGAGAGAGGGAGAGAGAGAGAGAGAGAAAGAGAGAGAGAGAGAGAGAGAGAGAGAAAGAGAGAGAGAGAGAGAACGAGAACTTCAGGGTCAGCGGAAAGTAAAAAGATGGATTAACCTCGAGGACCCATCGACGGTATTAATGCTTAAAGCGATAATTCCCCGTTCTATAAGTTCGGTCACGTATCGTCGTCATACTCGCTCGTATACAGCAAATTTGTGAAGAAAAGTAAAAAAAAAAAAACTCAGATTTACGATATTTCAAACGAGAAAAAAAAAAAAAAAAAAATCAACGCTGGATCGAACCAGCGTTGATGAATTTTTCCAATCGTATCTAATTAATATTGTCTAATAATTGTAAAAAAAAAATGCCAATTTTTTCTCAACGTGATAAAAAATTAGCCTCGGGCATAAAAAATCATCTCACGAGATAATAAATATCTTTAAGGGCCAATCGAAAAAAAAAGTATTTCAACAAAAATGCTTAATAAAAAGCGGCCATCTTGTCCAACATTTGTACCAGCAGAATAAGAAAAAATATTCCATAACTTGTTTTTCCTTGTAATATTTTTCCTTCCGCCATGTTGGAAACATTTTATCTCTCTCTCTCTCTCTCTCTCTATCTCTCTCTCTCTCTCTCTCTCTCTCTCTCTCTCTCTCTCTAAGGAGCGTTTTTTCTTTTATTCCGGGCCTCTCGGTCTCTCTCTCTCTCCCTCCCTCTCTCTCTCTCTCTACATGTTTCTCATGACGCGTTACGTTTCCTTGGCAATCTCCCACGGGGATTTTATCGCTCACCGCATTTTCTTACCTGAGAGACTCTCCTCGTCTCGTTCGATAAATTATTTATCCTGGATCCTGTTGGTATTCCCAAGGGTTCTGTACGAGATACACTTGTAAGGATCTCTAATGTAACCTCGTCCTTTATCCCATTTCTTTGTTCCATACACGCGACCATTTATGACCTCGATGAATTTTTTTCTCTCTCTCAGCTCCCCCAGACCTAATTTTCTTGTTTTTTTTCTCCAAATAACCGGAAGTCGTGAAGAATTAAGCGTTAGGTTTTTCTTGGGTAAAAAGCCACGAATACTTTTTCTCCCTGTCCGCGACCCTCATTTCCTCACAATTCGTTCAAACTCTCAAATTAACCTCTTTTTCTCTTAATATCCGGCCATTTTGTATCATGCTTAGACGCCATCTTGTCCATCTCCTCGTGATTGTACCCTCGAGCACTTTTTCCTTTTCCTCTTATTGAGTTATGACCTTTTGTCACGCGTATTTTGTGTACTTGTCGGTGTATTTGTGTGTTTTTGTGTGTATGTATATATATATATATATACATATACATATATATATATATATGTATTATTTTATGTATATATGTATAATATATTCATTCATCGAATATATATATATATGTGTGAAATATATTATATATATATATATATATATATATAACTCTGGAAGGCGACAGTAGAGACTACTGAAGTAAATGCATAATATACGCAGAAAACGAAGACAGTTTTCATATTTTTTTGTTTCTTTTTCTGTTTCTTTTTCTGTTTTTTTTTTTTTTTTTACCATTCTTTCATCTCTTCGCATAACTTAATTTTCTCTCTTTCTCCAACATCCAACATATCAGACTGTTTTTTCTTTTCTTATCTCTTATTAATCCTCTCACATATTTTCTTTCATTCATCATATCAACGCTGACAATCTCTTCGGTGTTTTTTTTCTTCTTCGTTCTTTTTTTTTTTTTTTTTTTTTTCATTCTTTCTCTTCATCACATTACTTAATTCTCTCTATTGTATAATAAATTCACCACGATCGTATTATTTTTTTTTTCTTTCTTGTTTTAATCGCACAAGCGAAAAACGCCGAAATATAAGGCGACGTGCACAAGACGTGATGCGCGGCGTCTCCGATATACTTAAAATTTAAAATACATTGAAAAGTTTTGGTATTTATAGTTAACAGGGGTGAAGAAAAAATGGTGAACGTGGAGAATAGCAATCGTTTTTTGTCGTCGTCGTAGTCTTCGTCGTAGTCGTCCTCGTCGTCGTCGTCGTCACGCATATTTGAGATTTTTTATTTTTTTTCCTTTTTCTGTTTTTTTTGTTTCACGTCATACTTTTGTTCGACAAAAGTAAATATATATATATATATATATATACTGTATAATACATATTGAGGCTCTGTGAGAACGCGAGAGACGCCAGAGTGAAGGGAAAAAGTGTGTGTGAAAGAGAGTGGAGAGAGATAGAAACTTTTACTGACTTGACTCTTGACTTTGACGAGATTTTCGAATGACAAAATGACAAAAATTTCTCTTCTTTTTTTTATTCTTCTTCTTCTGCTTCTTCTTCTTCTTCTTTTTTAGTTTAAATATGCTCGACGAATTCTGGATTCAGGAACGAGAAACCCATAAATTCCGTCTGATCGAGATTCATCATGAATAGTTTGTCGGTTGGTGTTAGGTCTGTCTTCTCTGATGTGAATTGCTTGTCGAAATTGCTCACGTCCTTTCTGTGTTTCTGTGAGAGAAAAAAATTGATTTAATTTAAAAAATTTTAATTAATTTTTTTTCAAATTATTTGATATTTTGTTGGAAAAAAAAAAAAAAAATCTTGCCGAGACTTACGATTTTTGGCTTGAAGGGCGGTTGAACCTCGCGATTCTCGATCTTATCCCAATCGATACGTCGGAAAAATGCGTGACCTCGTACATCTTCCTCGCCACGAAAACCACAGCCGAGTCTCTTGCTTGGATTTTTCGTCAGAAACTGCAAAAAGAAGAAAAAAAAAAACGTCAAGATGGGGAAAAAGTAACAAAAAAATTCCAGTGGGGTAAAAAAAATATTCCAGATTTCCATAAAATTGCTCTATTTATTTTTGAAGAAAAAAAAGAAAAAATAATAAATAAAAAAATGCAACTTACTCCTTTGCAAGCCTCTTTGGATTCTTTGGAGAGACTCTTGGGATAGCTGACATTGTGATCTGTAATGGCAGCGAATAATTCCTCCTCGTCTTCACCGTCGAATGGGGGTTGGCCGACAAGCATCTCGTATAGCAAAACTCCATAAGCCCACCAGTCAACGGATTTCCCATAAGGTTGATAAAGTATTATCTTTACCATTGGAAAATTTCAAAATTATATTTATCGAATTTTCGATAGAATTTTTTTCTTCGTTTTATTTTTTTATTTAAAAAAAAAATTTTTTTTTAAATAAAAATAACGTACCTCTGGTGCAATATAGTCAGGCGTGCCGCAGAAAGTTTTGGTCGTTCTGTCACCGGTTATTCCCTCCTTGCACATACCAAAATCTGCTATTTTTATATGTCCATCCTGATCGAGCAAAACATTGTCGAGCTTCAAGTCCCGATAGACGATTCCTCTCGCGTGAAGATAAAACAAACCGATCGCTATCTCCGAAGCGTAAAATCTGTTTGAAAACAAATCCAATGAACGATAGGCCAAAAATTTAGTCATGTAAAATGGCGTCTGAATTAACCAGAAACAAAAAAAATAAATTCAAACAGGAATAATTTACTTGAGAATTTTTGTCTCTTGTAAGATGTATCGTGTGTAATAATAATAATAATAAATAATAATAAATAATAATAATAATCCTGCATGTTTGAATGGAAACTGTTAAAGTCTGGGAAACTTACACTGCAACGGGTTCCTTAAACTTGCCACATTGTTGTATCTGGAACATGAGATCTCCTCCATTAACGTATTCCATAACAAAGTAGAGTCGATCCTGAAACAAGATAGGCGAAAGTTCGTAAACCCGCGCAAGTTGTCGAAGAGCCGAGAAATGTGGACTGCTTTTCGGTTAGTTATTTGCATAGCTCCGACGGGTAGAGAGAGCAAGAGAGAGAGAGAGAGAGAGAAAGAGAATGAGATAGAAAGAGATAGAGAGAGAGAGAAAGAATGAGATAGACAGAGATAGAGAGAGAGAGAGAGAGAGAAAGAGAGAGAAAGAGGGAGAGAGAGAGAGACAGAGAGAAAGAATGAGATAAAAAGAGAGAGAAAGAATGAGATAGAAAGAGATAGAGAGAAATTCCATCTCTACTAACCATAGTCTGGAAACAAGAGTGTAACTGTACGAGAAATGGCGGCTTGTTGGAGAGTGCAAGAACACGTTTCTCAACCATCGTGCATTCTACATCATCGTCCTGAATGATAATATCCTTTTTCAATATTTTTATGGCGTAAAGTTCGTCCGTGCCTTTTCGTTCGGCTAGCAATACCTAAAAATAAATTTAAACAATTTCAAATGAACATTTAACATTTTTTTTACGTTATTAATTAATTAATTAATTAATTAATTAATTTAAATACTGACCTTTCCAAAACTGCCCTTTCCGAGCACCATGAGAAAATTGAAATCGCTCGCCCTTATCAAATCGCTCTTGCCCATATTGTGTGGCACATCCTTGTCCTGTGGCATTGGAACTTTTTTCGTGACGGAAGTTTTCTAAAATTCAACAAATCTTATCATTTATTTTTTATCCTTGAGGGAGAGAGAGAGAGGGGGGGAGGATTTATCGAGGAAAAAATAATTAATTGTTCTTTTTTTCTGGTTAATAAAGTTTTGTTTTTTTTTTTTCGTATTTTCTGGTAAAAGTTTTTTTTTTTTTCATATTTTCTCGTAAAAGTTTTGTTACGTCAACGTACTCGCATTTTGCTCTTGAGCTCGGCGAGATCGACGCCCTCCTCCGGCACCGGAACATTGTAAAATTCTCCCTCCTCCTGGGTCAAAAGTTTGAACCAGCCGACAGCTGGTGCTTTCAGGAGTTCCGATATGCCAAACGACAGGGAGCCCATAAAATCGTTTCTCGACGTTCTGTCCCAGTCCCAAAGTTCTAACAAAAGTCGTCTGTCCTTGTCCTCGGATTTGAGGTCGCTGGAGAGCACAACGATAAAATTGTCAAATTAATAAAAAATTAAAGAAAACAAAAATATATAAAACGATAATTGAGATTAATTTTTCAACAAATCATATAATTTTTTCTTTTCGATCTCTTGTCTCTTTTCATTGTTCGTGAAATTAAACAATTTATTAATTAAATATTGTCAAAGATACGTCGTTGGAATTTCTTTTTTTTTTTTCATTTTCTCATATAAATTTAATTTAAATCTTTTGCTTTGCCAAATACATCAGGAGCGACGATTTTTCGTATTTTATGGATTAAAAGACGATTTTGAGATTCGAGGAAATGACGTAAATTACCCTGATAAGCTCTCGACAGCAAAGGAGATAATTATTTGAGAGTATTGTAATTAATAATAACAATTATTATTATAATAATTGTTAATTAAATATTGTCAAAGATACGTCGTTGGAATTTCTTTTTTTTTCATTTTCTCATATAAATTTAATTTAAATCTTTTGCTTTGCCAAATACATCAGGAGCGACGATTTTTCGTATTTTATGGATTAAAAGACGATTTTGAGATTCGAAGAAATGGTGTAAATTACCCTGATAAGCTCTTAACAGCAATAATAATAATTATTATTATTATCATTTTAAAAAATTTACCAATTATGAAATTAAAAAAAAAAAAAAATCTCATGCTTACAAGGTGATTGTCTCGTTCCATTCGGGATTTAATGATGATTTGATTGTCTTTGATTTTTTTTTCACTCCATCCGTGTCGGGAATTAATTTTAGCTTGACGTAGGGATCGGAAAGACCATTCGGATCCATCGGGATGAGATTTCGACCCTGTTTTACTGAAACACAAATATGCTCGAATTGTTTTATTTATTTTTCTCTCGTAAAGGAAAAATCCATGGAAAAAAAAAAAGATACAAAAAAATAAATATCACAGATTTTTTGTTTAAAAATTTATTTCAAATTATACCCTCGGCATGAAAACCAACCCCCTCGGCCAAACTACCCCTTGAGGAATGTCTCGTCTCGTTTCTCAACTAACGAGAAAATTTTAACGAGGTAATTGAACTCGTGGAACTCGCCTTTTGACAAAGTTGCGAATTTTTCCATTTTTTTTTTCATTTTCACGCAATAGTGAAAAAAAAAAAAAAAACAAAAACAATATTAAGAAAATGTGGGAAATTTTTATTAATTTTTTTTATATTTTTATTAATTTTTTTTATTTGGCAAAAAATTACCTTCGACGATGAGTTTGTTGCCGGCTGCGGTGATGTTGAGTTCTATACGACCACGTCGTTCCGTGTGATCGCAGCCGCATAGATTTGGCACGCTCACCTCGCACCTTTTGTGTACGTTCATGTCGCATGCTATATGTCGTCATCAAATTATCGGTTATCATCGATTCAATATTATTATTATTATTTTTTGTTTTTTTTTTGTTTTTGCTTTTGTATAATAAGCCATTAATTCGTGGGTCAATCTTATATACACCTTGCAAAGTTTATCTGTTATTATCGATTCAATATTATTATTATTATTATTATTATTATTTTTATTGTTTTTTTTGTTTTTGCTATTGTATAACAAGCCATTAATTCGTGGGTCAATCTAATATACTCCTTGCAAAGTTTTGCAAATCCGCACGAATTTATCGGTTATCATCGATTCAATATTATTATTATTATTATTATTATTATTTTTTTTTGTTTTTGCTTTTGTATAACAAGCCATTAATTCGTGGGTCAATCTAATATACCCCTTGCAAAGTTTTGCAAATTCGTACGAGTTTATCTGTCATCATCGACTCAATATTATTATTATTATTTTTTTTTGCTTTTGCAAATCCGTACGAACTTTTGTTTGCAATTAAAAATTATATATTCTTGTTACGAGGAATTTTGTGAAAAAGTGCGCGTACGCACGACAGAGACACGTTACGATTTTTTTGTAATTTGTTTTTTTTTTTTAAATTATTTTTTTACGTGTATAATATTTACAAACAATTGTTTAAATATTCTTGTTTAAATATTTAATGACATTTATCTACAGGGGTAATACACCGAGACGAATCAATAGCAAAGTTCAACTATACGGAAATAAGGTCGGAAAAGTCTATTATTATTATTATTATTATTATTATTATTATTATTATTATTATTATTATTATTTATAATATTTAGAGAGTTTTTTTGGAGTAAGCTGTGTGTATCTACTGTACGACCAAGTATATATTATTTGTATAACATGCAGAGTGATGCGTGAGTTTTATCACTTATTGAAAAAAAAAAAAAAAAAAGTTCAAGAATGCAAACGAATTACGAGAATCACGACGATATATCGAGAAAAAAATAATAATGTAATTTAAACAGTCTTCAATTTTAATAAAACGATATTTATAACGATTAAATAAAATAAGCCAGTAATTGGATATTGGCAAAATTAATTGCATTTAAATCGAATGAATGAGTTGTTTTTTTTTTCTCGATATAATAAAATTGAGGATTTTAATACTGGAAACAACAACTTGCACCAATTAATAAGATTTTATAACGATGGCAAAAATTGTATTATATTTTCCAAAAACCAAATATATATACATAAATGTGTGTCTTATATATTTAAAATGACCAGAATGTACATAAATGAAATTTGAAGGTACAAGTAAAGACGAGAGTTTAAGAATTTCGAGAGATTTTTGGTGGAACAGGGTGAGAGAGTAGACGAATAATAAATATTTAAATAATGATGATAAAGTAGAGGTGAAAATTATCGTATATTTATGAACACGATAATAATCGAAGAGTTAAACGTGATGGAGGATGCAACTATTGGGAAAAAAAAAATCGATTCTCACATGAATTTAAAAAAAATTATTTATATACTTTTTAAATCCACAATTTTTTTTACTGTCTCGTAAGGTCAACGTAGCAAAGTTGATAAAAAGCTTTCCCTCTTAATCGATTTTCTACATGATTAATTGAAACGTCAAACTTCCTCATTGAGATAAAAAATAAATAAAAATAAAAATAAAACTAACAATCTACCTGTGGAGTCGCGATAGTTTAAAAGGGTTTAAAAAAAGCTCGAAAAAAAAACTTTAAAAGTTCTGGGGCAAAAAATGCCCAATCAACCCCACATCATTTTTTTAAAATTATTTATATTTTTTTTAAATTCATAATTTTTTTTACTGTCTCGTAAGGTCAACGTAGCAAAGTTGATAAAAAGCTTTCCCTCTTAATCCATTTTCTACATGAATAATTGAAGAGCCAAACTTCCTCATTGAGATAAAAAATTGAAAAAAACTAACAATCTACCTGTGGAGTCGCAATAGTTTAAAAGTGTTTAAAAAAAGCTCGAAAAAAAACTTTGAAAGTTCTGGGGCAAAAAATGCACAATCAACGCCACATGAATTTTTAAAAATTATTTATATAATTTTTTAAATCCACCCCTAGCGAAGTTGTTAAAGTACTTTTCCTCTTAATAAAAAACATACGACATAAAAATATATAAAAAAAAAAAAAAAAAAACTACCAATCTACCTGTGGAGTCGCGATAGTTTAAAAGGGTTTAAAAAAAGCTCGAAAAAAAGTTATGGGGCAAAAAAAAAAGCTTTTGACATCCAGCAACTGAGATAAGGTAATGTATATGTTTTGCAATTAAAATCGGAGCTTTGACTAATCGGGAAAAGCTTTTAAGTTTATCATTTTTTTTTTTTAATCACATCATGCTTGGATGATAAAAAAAGGGGGTGGTTTTTTTTTGTTTATTTTTCTCTTTCTCTATAAAAGGAGCAAACGAGTATATGAATATTGAGTGAATATTGAGTGAATGGATAGCGAGCATATAATTCTTTTCGGGGCTGACGATAAATCACGCACGTGACCGAGCTGCAATGCCCGTTTGGGGGGGTCGGAAATAGCGGCTGAAAATTCTCGAGAGAAAACCTAAAGCTCGTCTAAGTTACTACATATCAAATGTAGCTATAAATATATATATATATATATATATATATATATATATATAAATATATATATATATATAAATAAATATATATATATATATATTCTCGATGGAGAGGCAGCAATATCTGAGGGGACTCTTTACCACCAAGAATAAATAAGACCATTTTTATTCAACCCTCGAACCGTTCACCCTTGTCTCTCTCTCTCTCTCTCTCTCGCTCATACAATTCACAAAAAAGAGTCTCTAAATTTCGCCTCAGACTCGCGACTCCTTCCATTGACATTGACATTTAATGAACTTGAGCAAATTCTCTTCGAACGTGAGGAAAAAATTATGTGTTATTTATTATTATTATTATTTTTTTATTATTTTTTTTTCTTCAACTATTCCAAATGAATTAAATTTATTGATGAATGCCAATATAAATTTATAAATTTTGTTTCGTTAATTATTTTTTTTTCCAACTATTCTACGTCTAAAAATTGTTTGCATTCTAGTGCATAGTGCAAATTATTATTATTATTATGTAATGTTTGTGTAAAAATTAGAAATGCAATAATGGTCGTTGAACTAAAAGCCAATTTATGCGATAATTATTGTTAATTCCTTTTTATTGTTTTTTTGTTGTTGTTTTGTTCTTGTTGTTGTTGATTTTTTTGTTTTTGTTTTTTTAATTAGCTACCTGAACACTTGAATCCCTGATGCGCAATGCCATGAAGCATCGAGCCGCAGTGGTCGCAGAAGGTCGGCGTCAGGTACGTGAAAGTATCCCATTTGTGTGGCGCGCTCACGGCCTGGGAACACAAAGTCACGAGGCCGGAAAATCCCGGTTTTTCATTGCACTCGAATATAATAATAATATCTTGTCTCCTCGCTGAATGTTGATTTTTGCTGGTTTTCCGAGATCAAAGAAGTCACAAGGGAGTTTTCTGGTGGATGATTGAAGGGCACAAAAAAGAAGCTTTACAATATATATATATATACATATACACACACACATATATACATATATATGTATACATGTATATATGTGTATATATATACTACATATTTTTTTGGAACGAGCAAAAAAAAATGGAGCGAAACGTTCTATTTTCGAGTTTAATTTTTCATCCCCCTTTTTTTTTACCTTTATAAAATATTACGCTACGAAAATGGAAAAAAACAAAAGTAACGAAGAAAAAAAAAATGAATCGTCACCTTTACGACCTCATTTTTTTTATTTTTAAATTTAATGCAGTCCCTTTCACAATTTTTCTCATACTTTCAGAGATTCAGATTGACGTAAAGTGCAGACCTTCGGAAATACGACGTGAATATTAATTTGCGGAGCTCTTGCTAGGGTGAGTTGAAAAATTGGTTTGAATGAAAGGCTCGTTGCTGACCCTTAGCAACTGCGTGTATTTACTCGATTCGATATATTTATATATATATATATATACACATATATATATATATATTTATATTTATAGTTATTTATTGACCTGTTAAAGTCTCGAGTATCGAAACAAAATTGTTTGTTGATATTCATTAATGAACAAAATATAAACTCCCTTTCACGCGTACACTCGTGAACAAAAATAAAATAATATATACATGTATGTAGGAATTATATGAATTATTGAAAATGATGAAAAGTTTTTCAAGACTTTTCTCAAAGTGAAAATAATTGAAAAATCGTTTGTCAGACGATTTTTTTTCATTAAATAAAATCAATATTCTTGGATGGTGATATATATATATATATATATATATATTTATAGATATATATATTTGTCTATTCGAGATAAATTGCAACGATTTTTCGTAATAATTTATGATTAATTTCCAAGGATTCTCTTTCCTTCAAACTGCCAGCAGTCACTCGTGAGAAATAAATGGAAATTTTGTTATAATTCAACAAAGTCTGCTTTCAGGCTCTGCCAGGATAAGACTCTGCCAGAATTTATTTATAGTTGATGCTTTTGAACTCAAACTGACAAAAGCTCAAAAATCCCTCGAGGCGAGAATAAAGTAATATTTATATATATAAATATATATATATATATATCGCGAAAAGGGACGAGAGTTGAAGCGGGCCAATGTTGGAAAAGAGAAAAGCTTTTATGAGCGAGTCGCGTAACTTAGTTACACTAATGGCCGGCTCTTTCAATATTCGTAACAAACCTTCGAAAGGCGAAAAAGAAAGAATAACGAGGTGTGAGAGAAAAGTGATGGTCGAATCGATAATTAACTCATCCGAAAGAACAGAGGGAGGCTCGATAGAGTATTAAGTAAATTTTTTTTTTTTTTAAATATATATATATATGTATAAAATATTCGAAAAGTAAAAAGATCGATAGTTCAATGTAACTTTTATATCGAAAAATTATCGTAGATGAGATCGAACGAGAAGAAAATTTAATAGAATTTTTATTTAAGTATTGAAAATAATTAGAAAATTTTTATTAATTAAGAAAGGTCATCTTTTGTAATATTCTTTTCTCTCTTCCGCGTCTTTCTTTTTTTTTCTTTTTTTTTTAAAGCTACATCATCCTTTTTCTACTCTTCCTTTTTCCACTTCTCACATTATTCTTCGTCGTATAAGCTCAACTAAGGAATGACACGCCACCCTTTATCTCGAGTGTCCAACGCTACTGCTATTAGTACACAGTTTGGAGGGGGTGTCGCCCTCTCGCGGTGGCGTCTCGAAGTACACTCGAGCGCCACCTATGCGCTACAGTGGCGGTTAGGACATACGGCTTCCGGTTGTCGTTGACTCTCTCTCTCTCTCTCCCTCTCTCTCTCTTTCTCTCTCTCTCTCTATTTCTCTCCCGTATCGTATACTCGCTAAAGGTCAGCGCTAGAGTGTTGATAGAGACACGCTTTACGATGAAACGTGCGCGACAATTTACTCAAGGACACTTTTATACACACTCTCTGGGAAAATTTGTCGCGGGTTATTTTGCGCTGTTTCAAACTTGACAGAAGTCATACAGAAACAAGGGCAGCATCTCTCGCTGTTTCATGCCATTTTCATCGTCAAAGTACATTTATATAGCATATAATATTATATATATATATACATATATATATATATATATATATATATATATATATATTGAGCATGAAGACACTCACTCGGGTAGAACGATCGAATTTTCTCTCTCTCTCTCTCTCTCTCTCTCTCTATCCATTATTTCCGTCGACCAGCAGGTTGATGCTGCGAGCGGTAGAAACGCCAGATATGATTACAGGCATCACGACTACGAGAACTATGCGACAGCGTTCGTCACACACGGTTACAAAAGGAGATGCAATAATAAAGAGCCTGGTGAGAGGGCTAGAGAGGAGGGGAGTTGAGAGGGAGAGAGACGATAAGGGGAGGGAGGAGGGGGGTGAGTTGGAGCATAATATAGGTATGACCTCGTGACCTCCCCCACATTAGGGTAACTTTGTTACCCTAATGGTATCTCAAAGGGTGCAAAAATGAGAGGGGACGTCACACCCTCAACATCCCTCTGCCACAGTAATTATTGATATAATATACATATATGGGTTGTTCCATTAAAAATTTAATAGCAAAAATATTTCATAAAAGATTCCTTTGATGAAAATTTCTTTTTTTTTTCTTTAAATTTATCAAATTTCCATAAAGTCTCGAGCTGGATGAAATGCATCTTGGAACTTAATTAATGGAGGCAATTAGCATGAAGGTTATCAGCAGGTTTTTTTTTTTTTTTAATGAAGCCTTCAAGGTCACCCGAAGATGTCCTTGATTTTTTTGACCCATGAATGGAACAAAAAAAATTATATGCATGTAGATAAAGCGGAGAGAGAGAGAGAGAGTCATAAGACGTAAAATTTGCCCTATAGAATTTTTGCGAGTGAACGAAAAAAAAAAAAAAAATCAATTTCTTTTTTTTTTTTTCCTCACATTTATATATAAAATGATGAGGAGAAAAATGATGATGGGAAAATTTTTCCAAGCGTGAAATGCAAGCGCAGGAAACCGATGAATGGGCAACCAGAAAGATTATATCCGGTGAGGGTGAAATAAGCGACGTGTCGCGATTCTCGAGTGAAACAACCCCTCAACTTTAATAGCACATAAGTATGTGTGTGCTTGAGATTGGCGAGAAAAAATTTCTTCCGAGATATATATATATATATATATACGTGATGTGGCCTTAAACTTTAATTCTCTTTTGTATAGGGGCATTTGATGAACTGAAGGATAAAGTGAGTGAGACTGAGAGAGAGAAATAAGTCAAGAGATTCTCGATACATCGATCGTTTTTGCCCTCTCGACCTTGCACCCTCTCATCTCTCATTTCTCTCTCTCTCTCTCTTTTTTTCTCGGTCCATGAGAGACTTTTCTCCCTCTCAGCTTCCTGCTCATTTCTCACACAGTGGCATCAATTTATTTCCCATTTTTTTCTCTTTTCTCTATAATTTTAAACAATTAATCACAAACCTCTGAATTTATTATGAAAAATTGATAATGTGTCAACGGTATTTTTTTTTTTTGCAATCTTTTTGGCAATTCTCTATCATTCTCTCCCACTTTTTATAATAATTCTTTCTCTCCCTTTTTTTCTTGGTCCATGAGAGACTTTTCCTATTTATCTCTCTTTTATCTATAATTTTAAACAATTCATCGCGAACCTCTGCATTTATTATAAAAGTCAACTAAATTCTCAATTTTGAAAATTCTCAACTATCATCACTTAGAAATTATTAAAAATTGTTTATGTGTCATCAGTATTTTTTTTCCCCATCTTTTTGGCAATTCTCTATCATTCTCTCCCACTTTTTATAATAATTCTTTCTCTCCCTTTTTTTCTTGGTCCATGAGAGATTTTTCCTATTTTTTTCTCTTTTCTCTATAATTTTAAACAATTCAATTTCTCAATTTTAAAAATTCTCAACTATATCAACTGGCTGTATCACTTATAAATTATGAAAAATTATTAATGTGTCAACAGTATTTTTTTTTTCTCCATCTTTTTGGCAATTCTCTATCATTCTCTCCCACTTTTTATAATAATTCTTTCTCTCCCTTTTTTTCTTGGTCCATGAGAGATTTTTCCTATTTTTTTCTCTTTTCTCTAAAATTTTAAACAATTCGATTTCTCAATTTTGAAAATTCTCAACTATATCAACTGGCTGTATCACTTATAAATTATGAAAAATTATTAATGTGTCAACAGTATTTTTTTTTTCTCCATCTTTTTGGTAATTCTCTATCATTCTCTCCCACTTTTTATAATAATTCTTTCTCTCCCTTTTTTTCTTGGTCCATGAGAGATTTTTCCTATTTTTTTCTCTTTTCTCTATAATTTTAAACAATTCGATTTCTCAATTTTGAAAATTCTCAACTATATCAACTGGCTGTATCACTTATAAATTATGAAAAATTATTAATGTGTCAACAGTATTTTTTTTTTTCCATCTTTTTGGCAATTCTCTATCATTCTCTCCCACTTTTTATAATAATTCTTTTCTCCCTTTTTTTCTCGGTCCATGAGAGATTTTTCCTATTTTTCTCTTTTCTCTATAATTTTAAACAATTCGATTTCTCAATTTTGAAAATTCTCAACTATATCAACTGGCTATATAAATTATGAAAAATTATTAATGTGTCAACAGTATTTTTTTCCATCTTTTTGGCAATTCTCTATCATTCTCTCCCACTTTTTATAATAATTCATACACACGAGAAATTGATGATAAATATTTTCTCGTCACTTTAACATTTACCCCCTCTCACCCCTGCTCTGTATCTCTTTTACTCATTTCGTGTATGACTCTCGTTGAATATTCCCAGAAATTTCGACGTAATCGCATATTGATCTCGAATTAATTTGTGTACTTTCAGGAGGGCGGTGGGATGGAGAGGGGTGGGGTTAGGGGGGGGTGGGGGGAAGAAATAAACGAGCAACGCAAGCTCTCAACCGACAGTAGCAAAAGCAGCAGCTTTATATATAATATTTGCATATGCTCTTGTTGGTGGAGAGAAACAGACCCTGAGGGAGTTGGCAAAAGAGAGAGGGGGGGGGGGGGTGGGGGGAGGGTGAGTTAGAAGGATAGGTCATGTGTCACGCGCGTAACGATGCAAAGCTAATATATATATATATACATATACGTACATATACATATATACATATATACATATATATATATATACATATATATATATATATATATATGTATATATACATATATATATGAGGAAAAGACAAATGGCTTATGGCAACAGGATGAAGAAGCCGGTCCTGAATACCTCGGTGAATGTTGAAAAAAAAAAAAAAAAAAAAAAAAAAGAGCAAAGCTGACGAGAACCGAAGAGGAGACCAAAGATAAAAGGGGTGAGGATTTACCCCACTGATGATCCTGGCTATATCTCTTTTTTTCGCTCCGACTTCGTTAAACTACCCCATAAAGAGAGAGGGGGAAAGAGAGAGAGAGAGAGAAAGAGGAGGGGGGGGGGGGAGAATTCTCGTTAATCCGACATTTGTTGTAACTGTTGAAGCTGGACGTTATATATATGACAATTCTCAATGCCCCACAGGGAACGAAAGAAAATATACAGTTGGCATTCGTAAAAGTTTTTTTTTTTTCTGTGCTGATATGCTGATACGCAAGTTTTTTATATTTTCTTTGTTCCCACTCGTGTTGTTGGAGATATACTGCGCCATTTTTTATTTTCATTTTAATCCCTTTGACGTTCTTGCTCGGAGGAAAAAAAAAATTACTATTTTTTCATAGCCATTAAAGCTTGGAATATGAAAAATATATATATATAATTTAATTGGAACGTGGAGTACCAAGAAATTTTATTCTTCTGTATCAAATTGGAAATTTAAATTTTCAAAATGAATCAAATTTATCAAAATCATAAATCTGAAAAATTGTGCTTATTAATTGTAAAGGATAAAACGAAAATTTAAAAATTCTCTTTACTAATAAAAAGGAGAAAATAGTGATTATTTATTTATCGAGTTTTCTCATTTTACGTGCAAAAAAATTAATTAATTAATAATTTTTCATTCTGTCAGATTTTGTCTGAGATTTTTTTGTAAGGGCCAATATGAGAGGGGAGAAAATAGTGATTATTTATTTATCGAGTTTTCTCATTTTACGTGCAAAAAAATTAATTAATTAATAATTTTTCATTCTGTCAGATTTTGTCTGAGATTTTTTTTAGAGGGGTAATATGAGAGGGGAGAAAATAGGGATTATTTATTTATCGAGTTTTCTCATTTTACGTGCAAAAAAATTAATTAATTAATAATTTTTCATTCTGTCAGATTTTGTCTGAGATTTTTTTGTAAGGGCCAATATGAGAGGGGAGAAAATAGTGATTATTTATTTATCGAGTTTTCTCATTTTACGTGCAAAAAAATTAATTAATTAATAATTTTTCATTCTGTCAGATTTTGTCTGAGATTTTTTTTAGAGGGGTAATATGAGAGGGGAGAAAATAGGGATTATTTATTTATGGAGTTTTCTCATTTTACGTGCAAAAAAATTAATTAATTAATAATTTTTCATTCTGTCAGATTTTGTCTGAGATTTTTTTGTGAGGGGAGAAAATAGTAATTATTTATTTATCGAGTTTTCTCATTTTACATGCTTGTTGTGTGTAAATAGAGTGAGGAAGAAAGAGAGAAAGAGGAAAAAAGAGAGAAAGAGAGGAAGAGAGAATGACCGATATATAGGATGAGTTTTCTCACCAGTATACTCTCATTCTCAACGTGAATTGTCCGTCAACGTTTCCAAGACAGACCGAACGATTTTCCACGTGGCCTAGTTTGACGCTTCTAACGTTACTTTTCTTCAACCAAGTCCTCTCAATCTCTCTCTCCCTCCCCCCACCCTCAGCCGACCAGTCACTGTTTTCTCTTTCTCACGAGACGTGGCCTCCCTCCTTCCCTTTTTTTGTCCCACTGCCCCAATAAAACACTTGTCATCCTCACAACTCCACCGACTCTTCACATTTGTTTTCTCTTCTCTTTTCTCCCTGGTCTGGTATTATTATTTCTGGCCTCTCATTTTCATAATATTTTTCTCATCGTTCTAATACGAATTTCGAATGATAAATTTTCAAAAAAAATTTACCCTCATTGAATGTAAAAAAATAAAAAAATAAAATTTTGTTCAAGACACGAGATAATATTATTATCATTGATAAAATTAATCGAGAGTCATGTGTAAATTGTCACGTAAAACTATTAACCCAACAAAATAAAAATAAACATTAATTTTATTAAGAATTAATTGATTAATCGTATAAATTTGATCTTGTATTATTTCTGGCCTCTCATTTTCATAATATTTTTCTCATCGTTCTAATACGAATTTCGAATGATAAATTTTCCAAAAAATTTTACCCTCATTAAATGTAAAAAAATAAAATTTCGTTCAAGACACGAGATAATATTATTATCATTGACAAAAATTAATCGAGAAATAAAATAAGGAAAATTTTTATAACGAAAATTTTTTTAGATTGAATTCATTTTTTTTCTATGCTTGAAAAAAAAAATAATAATAATTTGAAAACAATTTTGAGGGTTTAATAATTTTGTTAATCTGACACGCCATGATTTCCTAGCTGGTCTCGTTGTAATCCCTTATACGACCAAGTCTTTATATATATATATATATAAAAGCTTGGTATATATTGGTATATATTGGTATATATTGGTATATATATAAAGGCTTGGTGTATATATATATATATATATATATATATATAAAAGCTTGGTCGTATATATCTATATATATAAAAGAGCAGAGAAATAACGATGGTACGTGATGCTGTCGTCGGAGACGTCGAAGAAAAATTCCATCGATTCGGATCGAAGAAAAAAGTACTCCTAGTACACGTATATTACGTGTCGTCTGTGTACTCTCTCGCTTGGAGGCTCCTGTTGCTTGCTGACCCCGAACAGAGTAAAATGGAGAAAGAGAGAGAGGGAGAGAGAGAGAGAGAGAGAGGGAGGAAGAGAGAAAGAGCTTTTACCCTCGACCCATGAGCTTTCCGGGATCGTTTCAACTAGTATGTGGGTGCAGCTGCAACGAACAGAAATACGTTGTACATCTTGGAACGCCTGGGGGATATATTCCTGCAGAAAAATGTCCCTCGAGCATTCGTTTCTTCGATTCTCTCACTCATTTCAGAAATGTGCTATATATATATATATCTGTGTGTGTGTGTGTGTGTGTGTATATATATGTATATATACACATATATATGTATATATAATATTATGGGACATATATATATATATATATATATGTGCAAAATAAAATTACAGTCTATTAAACATATACATATGGGCCATTCCACGTAAAATTGACCAGCTTCTAGTCCTGATCCACTCAAATTTGCTCCATTATTATTATTATTATTATTATTATTTGTTATTTTTATTATTTTTCTGCACTATTGATTCAATTTTTCAAATATTTTTTTGTACTTCTTCGAATTTCAGAGTTAAAAATATTAAAAATTTCGTTACGATAAAGTAAATACGATGCATATTTTCTTCTGGTTTTGCGATTATTTGAATTTATTCGAGACGAAAGTATTGAAAGAAGAGGCGAAAAAGTAGAAAAAAAGACGCCCCTCGTCAGAATATACGAAGGAAAAATGCTCTCAGAGGTCTTCAACGTGAAAAAGGGAGAACGATTCCGCCTCAAATCGTGAGAGACTTTCTTTTCGCTCAACGAGCACACATCACGAGGAAGCAAAAACTTTCTTCGTTCTCCACTTACACGCCAGCAATTCTCTGCCCTTACATTGGAGAGACAGCGAATCTGACGAATAGGGGAAAAACCAGCCCTTTGAGAAACATTTCGGAGCAAAAATCACATCTTTGCAGTGTACAAAATGTATATATATATATATATATATATATATACATATATATATAATATAATATAATATTATATATATATATATATATATATATATATATACACATATATATAATATAATATAATATAATATATCATATTTAATATATATATATATATATATATATATATATATATATATATATATTCCCTGATATCCTTCTCTTGCAATTTTCGTCTCGAGTTTTCCTCGAGACTCTCAACCTCACTGAGCTAATATATGTATAACGAGAGAAATGAGATCGGTGAAATTCTCAAGATTTCTCAAGACTCTCAGAATAATCATTTAACAGGTGAATTAAAAGAGAATTATTGAGAGAAGGGCACAAAAAATGTCTCTGATATTAAGAATATTTTTCGAAAATTTTGAGTCTGAATTAAAAAAGAAAAAAAAAATAAATAAATAAATGCCTAAGACGAAGGGTTGAATTAATTCTTCGAAGGGAATTATTATTCTTATTATTCATAAAAAAGAATTGCTTGATTTTTATTTATTTCGACATATTTTAATTTTCGGTCTGACCTGCAAAGTAGTTCAAGCTAGTAGTGAAGGCCGTATTAGTGCAGACGAGCTGCAGACTTTATCATTTTTTTTTTCTCTGCTCAAAAAAATGTCTGATATTAATGAATTAAAAATATTTTTCGAAAATTTTGAGTCTGAATTCAAAAAGAAAAAAGAAATTAAAAAAAAAAGAATGCCTAGGACAAAGGGTTGAATTAATTCTTCGAAGGGAATTATTATTCTTATTATTCATAAAAAAGAATTGCTTGATTTTTATTTATTTCGACATATTTTAATTTTCGGTCTGACCTGCAAAGTAGTTCAAGCTAGTAGTTAAGGCCGTATTAGTGCAGACGAGCTGCTGACTTTCGTATTATTTTTTTTTCTCTTTCTCTAAATCTCGCGGAATTCGAGAGTCATTCTTGCACCGAGGAAAGAGTGCACGGAGAGGCGACAAAAAATAATTTCTCGATTTTTTTTTTTTCATCAAATATTTTTTCCAGTCTGACATAAGCGGCTAAGTAGTTCAAGCTAGTAGTGAAGGCTGTATTAGGGCAGACGAGGCTATTTCTATATTATTATTATTATTTTCTGAATCTTACGGAAGTCGTGATTAATTCTCGGACGAAAAAAAAGTTTATCAACAGGGTGGACAGCTCTCATCCACATGCCATTCTCGAACGATAAAGCTACTTACCAATACGTTCGGATGAACACAAACGTTAAGTTTTTGTGCTTTTTTCTCTCTCGCTCATTCTCTCTCCCTTCTTCCCTTTAACTCTCTTTCTCACCAGCCCCATATATATATATGATATGTTTGCGAAACTCCCACACTCTTGTTTATCTTCCCCTCTGACTCCTCACCAAGACCCGAGACTTTGTACACTCTCTTGTCTCTAGTCGATTCATAACAAACACATCACGACAACAAAGTGAAATTTTGTCCCGCGTTATTTTTCTTATTCCCGAGAATCGCATTTTTTTTAAATTAGAAAACAACGACTCTCGATGATCGTCATCGGCAACTAACTAATTTTCGAAATAAACAATAAATAAATAAAAATTTCCAACGACTTTTTCCATAAAAAAAGCATCCCTGAACAATTTTATTATTCAATAAATATCTCTGTCTCATTCTTTCCATAAAAAAATTTAAAAAAATATCTCTCCAAATTTTGTTATTTATTTAAAAATTATTTTTCTCCCATTTTACGATGATAAAAAGCATCAAATAATTTTTTTGGGGCAGATAAAAAGAGCTAATAAAGGCAAGTAATTAATTATTCCCTGATACTATTAATTCATTAATATTCCTCTGATATTGTCAAAAGATTCGTCAGTCTGGCAGCCAAGTAATTGAAAAAAAAAATCAAACAGTCCCTTGACCCTCATTAACCCCATCGATTCCATATGAGAACTAAAATACGCGTGGACAGGCCAAGCTTGTCTCAATTCGACACTCGTCTCGATTGATCGTTTTTGAATTGGACGAAACTCGATTGTTCCAATATAAATGTCAGTACTCTCTTCTCTTTGAGCGTAATATATACATATATATATAAAAGAGAAGAGACAGGGACGAAAAGAGAAAAGAGTGGTGACATTTATATTAGAAAAATCGAATTTCCTTCAATATACATATATACATAAAAGCTCAAAGAAAAGATATATATATATATATATATATGAATCGATAAATAGTTTAGTCAAACGATTCACTGGACAAGAGAGCGAATGGCCAACAAGTTAGGGCCAAATTCCAGCTTGAGTTTTGGCGAGATTCACTCGAATGCATTTGTGGGCACACTCATGTGGTTGATGTTGGCAGCCACGTAAACTTTTCTGCCAGAGGTGACCTCGTGAGAAACTTTTTGCACGAAACGATTCTCATCACTCTGTGGCATTTGCGGTCTCGCTTTGTTTTCTCTCTCTCTCTCTCTCTCTCTCTCTCTTCCTCTAGAGAGAGAGAGACAGAGAGAGAGAGTTCTTATCAGATATATAGAACGAGTCACAAGGTGAAGAGCCGAGGGGCCCTAACCGACTTATAACTGTCGTACACTCTCGACCACTCCTTTGCCTCATATTGTTCTACCCTCGTTTTACGCTCTCACGATTTTACTCGGTACTTTCGTGACGTCTGCAATTTTCCCATTGGGACCTCGAGAGTTTTACGCTGACCTCTCGTGTAGAGATTTTTAATTAATTCCTCTACAGAGCTCTCTCTCTCTCGCTGTTTCTCGCTCTCTCTCTCTCTCTCTCGCTATTTATCGCTCTCTCTCTCTCTCGCTATTTCTCGCTCTCTCTCTCTCTCTCTCTCTCTCTCCCTCGCTATTTCTCGCTCTCTCTCTCTCTCTCGCTATTTATCGCTCTCTCTCTCTCTCGCTATTTCTCGCTCTCTCTCTCTCTCTCTCTCTCTCTCGCTATTTCTCGCTCTCTTTACTATCTCTGGACCATTATAACTTATTTATTCTGGCCCATTAAAATTTGAAACGTTGTAGCAGTTGAAGGCTTAAAAATTTCTCACCTAAATGTCATGATTTTTCATCAGGTGTTAGGGTGAGTGTACCAGTGAATGACCAGACCTCAGTTATTGACATAAAAATTAAAAAAAAATTAAACAATTGTATGGACCACTTAACGCGAGCTATATCTATATATATATCGATTTTATCACGGGAGGTCATTCACTGGTGCTGAATCTTAAGGGGGTCATTCACTGGTGCACTCATCCTATTATAAATTAAGAAAAATCTTTAAATCAAGAATTTGAGAAATATGAAAATTAAAAAATTGTGAAATATCGAAATTTATCCTTCAGACGAAAATTTATAAAAAATCATTTCATTCACGATGAATTCTCATAGTGTATCACGAAGATAAAATAAGAAGAGAGATTTTCGAATAAAAGTAAAATTCTCTCTCTCTCTCTCTCTCTCTCTCGTCTAAAAATTGTGAATTTTTTGTTTCAAGATCATCCCTTTAATGCCAGAATAAAAATTCTATCCGAGATGAATCGAACGATAATTGCTTCTTGGTCGTTTCAACGACTCGTGAAAGCGGGGTCGGGGGGACTCGGGGTTGTAAAAACAACCCCGAACCAAAGAGCTTTTCTCATTCTCAACTGGGCGAAGAATTAAAAGAAGATAAAAAAAATTTGATGTTACTTTTTATTTTGCTCAATGAGAGGGGACGGAAAAAAAAAAAAAAAAAACGAAACTGATGAGAAAACGAACACGTGGTGTCTCAAATATTTTTGATTTATAACTCAAATTTATCTCGATGAAATTTGTTTGTTTTTTTTCTTTTCGACACTTTTTTTTCGACGCAATAAAAACGTAACAGTGTAAGATGAGAGGGATGAGAATAATTTTGAATTAAGGGGGGGTTGAATCGATCGCAAAATAGAGGGGGGGGGGGGGGGGGTGAGAATAGAGAGAAAGCACTCTGGGCTATTGGTGGCTCGTGAATGATTTAATTGAAACGCCAGCTGTGGTAATAATAATAATAATTTAATAATACAGGCTGGAATGTCATCGTGGAAAATGTAGCGCGTGAACGATAATCGAAACGACTAATTTTTCAAGTAAATTCCATTTGGAGATCCGTATAAATACATCGAGTGAATATATTCATCTCTTTTTCTCCATTCTGGAAGATCATTAACTGCCTGTACATTTTTCAAAATGTTGCTGAAAAAAAGTATCGAAAGAAAAAGAAAAAAAATGGCTGCAAAATTCACGAAGATTTCCTAATTTGAACGCGAGATGAGAAATTTTAATTAATTAGCTAAATGGCTAAAAAAACGAGGAACCGATTGATTTTTGTGACCACGAGCGACTAAATAATTTTACGACCCGAAAATTATGAACCATTTTTTTTTTTTACTCGTATAATAAAAATATTCGTAATTATTCATGAAAATTATTTGAATGAATTTTCATTTTAATCAAGTGGCAATTTTCGCTGTTATTAATGGGGAATGCAAGATTTAGCAGAGAAATGGAAGAAAAGTGTGAGAAACGCGATTAAAAAAAAAAAAAAAAAAAAAGGAACGATTTAAGCTCTCAAAGGATCGGGGACGAATGGGAGACAGAAATAAACGACGATTATCACATCAAACGAGTAAGAAAAAACGTTTATACGATGAAACGTAAAACGACGCAGAGTGACACTGGAAATTATAGACAGAAATATATTGATATAAGCAAAAAAATGTACATAGGAAAATCTTTGACATCAAACCGTGAAATATTTACAGGGACGACGCTGATTATATGCTATATATATATATACTATGTACAGTAATGGAGAAATTTGTAATTTTTTTAATGAGCAAAATGAATGAAAAATGTTGATGAAAATTTTTGATATTTACCGAGAAATTATTTCAGCCAAATAAAAAAATATTCAGAAAAAAAAAATTATAAATCTTCACAATATTGGATGATTAAATTTATTTGAATGAAATTTTATTTAAATTAAATAAAAAATTTCCTCGGTGAGCCTATAAATTTCCGAACTATCGTCGACGCTCAAATTTCAGTTGGTAAATTTTAATTTTTGAATGATAAAAAATAATATTGTACGCGTCGATTCTATCGCAGTTTTTTTTTTTTTTTTAAATAGGTCAATCGATTCGTCATTTGAGAATCGTAAACGATTTTTATTACGTGAAAACTTTTAATTATCGAGATACAGATAAAAAAAATATTAAAAATAAAAATGGCGGTAGCGAAAAAAATGACAAGAAAAAAAAAAAAAAAGTTGTTTATCGCTCCGATATAAAATATCGAACGAGCTGCGAGCTAGTTAATTCGATGTATCTTACGAGGGCGTCAAGTTATTAAAAAAAAAAAAAAAAAAAAAAAAAACACTCTCGTTTAATTGAATTACCTTTGACCCGCGACACGCCCATATTTTCCTTCACCACCAAGATTTCATCGAGATCATAAATTTATCTCGCGCTGGATGAGAGATTTTTTATAATTCAGTAATCGTGTAGCTGATTTTTCATTCCTATCGCAATAAATAATTCATCAAAGCGAGGATGAGCACGAAATAAAAAATAAATTGTTAATGGAATAACAATAAAAAATCAGACGCACACATAATTTATGTTTTTTTTTTTTTAATTTGCATGACAAAAAAAAAAAACAAAATTTTGAATCTGTCAGAGCATGAAACGTCTAGGCGTCGAGAAATAGGGGAAAAAAAAAGATATAGTCATCAATTTCTCGCTGTAGGAAATAAAAAATACGACAATCAATAATCCACCTATCTATATATATATATGTAAACAATCGTTATCGTGTGTATGAATAAATTTTATATACAATTTATACATAAATATATATATACATAAATACATAAATATATATATATATATATATATATATATATATATATATATACATAAATATATATATATGTATATATATATATACAGACATGTACACACAAATATGCATACATCAATATCGAGAGCATGACACAGTGATAAGAAAACAAATCTTTTCGGGACGTGAGATGGCCTAAAAATATAAAAGCCACTCGTAGTTTCCATTTTGTTATATATATGCATAATTTTATACGTTATCTCGTTACGTATTCATCTGTTATACGCAACAAGATATATATCCTTACGTCGTGAAATTTTTATTTTATTTTTTCATCCTTTTATCGCCTTTTTTTTGTTTTTTATCGACAGGTACGAAAAAGAAAAAAAAAAATATATATATATATATTTACACGCACACAAAAAGTAGAATATGGCCAGAAAAGTGAGTAGAGTGCGCCACGTGCTAATAATATACACGGGTCAAAGTGAAAAAATACGAAAATGTTTTCCCAATTTTTTGTTTTCTTTCTTCCTTTTGTTCGTATTTACAGTGCAATATATAAAAAAATAAAATAACAATAAAAATAAAAAGCAACACCATAAAGTAAACTCGACAATAATCTGTTCGATATTCTCACATCGTCTCGTAATATATGGATAGATGTGAGCTTTGTTTTTAAATTTATGTATTTTTTTTTTATTTGTGTAATTTTTTTTTTTCAATTTCTTTTTTTTTTTTTTGGTTTTTTTTTTTTTTTTTTTCGGTACCTTGGCATTTCATGCCCTGGTGGATGACACCATAGAGAAGGCTACCACAGTGGTCACAGAAAGTGGGGCTGTTGTACGTGTGTTCCTTGAAATGGTGCTTCGTCCGTGTGTCCTGCATTGTTTTTCACCATTAGCAACAATTTAGCAGACGATTTTTAGAAAAAAAAAAAAAAAAAGAAAAAAAAAATCTACGTTGACGATGACGATTAAGTAGACGAGGATTAATTGTTGCATTGGAGAGCTAAGCAGGTGGAATATTTCAGTACAATTAAAGGTCAACTTTTATTACCTCGTAATAACTATTAAATTTTGTTCTCAATTCCATTATTTATAGATTTTTTTTTCTTATTGTTTATTTATTTATTTTTTTCAATAAGAAATTAAGCGCTCCTTGAAAAATTTATTGTTACTACTGTTTTGGGGAATATTTTTGAAATTTATATTTTTGAATTTATGTTATATATATATATGTATATATATATATTTTAAATGGAAAATTGAAATATTACGAAAAAAAATGCAATCACAGAACTAATAATTGATATTTCGATGGTTTGCAGATTATACGAGCGAAAAATATTTTCTTTAAATGAAAAAAAATAATAATAATAATTATAGGAAAAGCTGCCATTTCTGTATGACGAGGATCAGGATGAGGGAAAATTTGAAACGGAAAATTGCAAGTTTCGAACGGGCGTATATTGAAAGGTGAAACTGACACGCGGGGCAAATTCGTCGAACGACCCCTCGAGCTAACCCTGTCAACCGTTTTCTCGACCCTCTCTCGATCTTTCGTCGTCGAGCTTGACGTTAAAGTGCCTAAAGTGGATAGTTCCATAAATCAGAGGATCGAAGACGCTTACCCCCTTAATACCCAACTCTATTACTTTATCGTGAAAATTTCATTAAACGAACGCTATATATATATCTCTCTCTCTATATATATATAGATAAAAGTATACAAAAACTAAATATAATCTCTTCATACACGAAAAAAAATCCTTCATTTATGACAAAACAGTGAAAGAGGAATAATAATAATAATAATAATAAAATCTTAAAAATTTTGTTTTTATCAATGAAAATGAAGAAAAAAAAAAACCATTGAAAAAATATTAGTTGATAAAGTTGTCGATTTTCATTTTCGCAACAGTTTGGATTTTATCGATACAATTTTTTATCGGAAAATGTCGGAATAATTGAGTCAACGACTGCATGATTGATAAAAACAAAAAAAAAAAACGAAATAAAGAAAAGTGACACGAGACTAGGTCAATATACGCGGTCTGCGGTCACGTTAGGCAAAATGGAAGATCGATATGAAATCAGATCTTGCGAGCTGAACGGGCGATATTAGTTACAGTTATGAGTGTTTAGGGGCGATGGAGGAAGAGGAAGAGGAGCAGACCATCTGCTCATATCTATGTGCACGTGTATATATATATATATATATATATATCTATATACACATAAATATATAAATATATATATATACACATAAATATATAAATATATATATATACACATAAATATATATATATATATATATATATATATATGTATATGTATATGTATATATATATATGTACATCGTACGCCACGAGAATAATAGCCAATCCATTTTCGCTCGCATATCCACGCTCGCTAAGGGATGAATGAGAAGCGGAGGGGGAAGGGGGGAGGGGGATGATGATAGATCACGCTATTTTCTCGCCATTTTGCTCGTGTGATCTATGGGCCCGGGAAAGAAAAAAAAAAAAACAAGAAAATATTGGCAACATTACGACAAACGAGCCAAAGCGAGCCACAGCCACGCGCAAGAAGAAAAAAAAAATCAAAAAATCAAATAAAATAAAAAAATCAAATAAAAAAATAGAAAAGAAGAAAAAAAAAAAAAAAAAGCCCTGAAAAATCAACAACGACGACACGCCGAGCACAATAGCAGCGAGCATAAAACGAAAAGTTCAATATCACCGACACGGTGAGAAGAAAATTTATTGCTAATATTTCTTGGCACGAGTTGGCAAAAAAAAAAAAAAAAAAAAAAAAAAAATTTTAGCTGGTGAGGCGAAACCCGTGAAAAAGGGAATATATGATTTTTCCATACGATTTTTTTTGTTATCAATTTTGTTTTTTTCGAGCGCCTATAAATCTCTTTTGTAATTCATATTTTTCGTTTTTGATAAATGAAACGTTTTTTTTTTTTTTTTTTACGTTCGTCTCTCTCTCTCTCGCCCCTCTCGAGACTCGTTTGGTTCGTTGAAAAAAAAAAAAAAAGTGGGCGGGAAAGAAAGGACAAAAATTGTGGCCTGGCGAAATTGTTTCAAACTATTAAAATTCCCTCGGTGGTCTCTCGTGATAATTCCAAGTTTCCGGATATTACGAGAGACCCACGCGCGAGTAATTTTTCTTTTATTCTGAATTTTTTTTTTTTTTTTTTTTTCACCCTCTTCGCGGGGCTTTTCAACGCGCTCGTTTGGGTTTGAATTGTCGCGAGAGTGTCGCGAACGCGAGGCGTTCAATATTAATATTTCTCCATGGAAAATTTACAAAGATTTTTTTTCTTTTTTTTTTTTGTTCCCCTCTTCACTTATACTGCCGAGAAGTTGGTGGATAAATTGCCTGAGTAGAGAAAACTGGCGAATGCATTAAAGTCTAATTCGATACTTTTCTACCCCCACAAAATGGCCGCAAGGGGAAAGGGGCAGGAGGAGCTTGCAAGTTTGAGGGATCTAAACGATTACTGTGTGTGTGTGTGTGTGTGTGTTGGGCTCATTAGTCGTAACGACTTCGTAATAATGATAATTAGCAATGTCACGAACTCGAGAAAATATCGAGGCGAAGAAAAATGTTAAAATATTAAAAATAATTAAATATAAAACGAAAAAAAAAATAATTAATTTTCGAATTAAAAATTAACTAATAATACGAAAACAAAAATCTAAATAAATTTTACCCCGGGAATTTTTATACATAAACAAATAATATTGAGCGAGAAAAAAAATATATAAAAAATTAATTAATTAGCATAAATATTATTCATTCGTATTGTTCGATATTAATTTTCAAGTTTTTCATTTTCGTTAATAAAATAAATATTTATTTCTAGCTCGAATTCTTCCCTAACTCTGTTAAGTATCGTCAAGCATCGTCATGATGATCGAGAGGATCGAAGAAATAAACTAAAAATGGGAAATGAAATTTTTCGTAATATTCATAATTTCCTTCGTAATTTCCTCAAAAATTTTACATTACATAATAACGAGGGAATAAAAAAAAAATTTAATACTTTTTCATATATCGATATTCCAAACTCGGGGTCACGTGATCGATTGACCAAACCGAGATAATTTTTTTAAAAAATCCTAAAAATCAATTTTTCTTCATTTTTATTATTTGTATCGTTAACCTCAATTTTGGCAATTTTTCTAAATTGACATGTCAAAGGGCAAATTATCACGAGTCATCATAATTGAGACAAAATCGTTGTAAAAATTTACTTTTTCTCAGCAATTTATAAAAAAAAAAATCTTTTCTCGTCGATTGAAAATCGAGATTGACGCAAATTTTGAATAATTTAATAAAATTAATAATTTTGGGAAACGTTTGAAATTTAACGTTCGCGATCAGCGTATCTCGCCACAATTATATTATTAATATTCTTCGGGAGTTTCGAGAATCTAATAGACAGTCAAGGCAGGAGAGACGAGGCGATTTCCCTGGCGACGTTCATTTCCGTGGTCTCTTCCCCACCCCCGTGACCCACCCCCTCTTACTGCTACTGCCTCTGACCTTGTCCGCTCACTGTTTACTTTCCAGAGGTCAGTGATAGAACTCGAATGACCAACAGCACGAATCTCACCACTGCTCTGGCACTGCGTGACTAAATCGATCGTATATAAAAGACAAAAGGGCGTATCTTTCATCCCCTTGTACACGATTTATCCGCCCTTTTGTTTTTTTTTTTCACAAACTCGATATATAATAATAATAATAGGAAGGATCGACGAAGCCCAGCGTGTCGAGGATCTCCGTTTCGGGATTAAGAAACTATCAGGTCCCAGGGTGAGCATTGGGGGGTTGACACGAGGCAACTCTCGTTCCCCGTTCCACCCCCTGCCACTCACCCCCCACCTAACCCCCCAGGGAATCAAAAGTTTCACGCCAAATTTACTCTACAACTCGCCATCACCATTCCTACTTCCTACTTTCTCATCTTTATGGACCAAAAAAAAATTTGTAAGTTTTTTTTTGTTTTTTTTTGGCCTTTATTTTCTAGGATTCATATCAAGGACATTTGTGTGCTGCCATCTCGTGTGGGAAGAGAAATTGAAAATTTAATTTGTAATTATCTCGTCGATCAACTATTTGGCAATTTGAAATATTTCAGAATATCAATTGTTGCTGTGCATGAACATTTTTTCACTATCGATAATATTAATAATAAATTAATGACAATAATGCACTGGCTTTTCTTACTAGTTGCATTTTTTCTAAAATTTCAACTTTTATATCGACGCTGTACCTCCTCGAGGGACTTTATTGTCCCTCCCTGGTGGTGAAAAATTTAACGACAGAATTTACTAAACAAAATTTTTTAAAAATAATCCTAAGAATTATGAAATTTTTCCCTCGGATTTTTTTTTGTTTAAGGAATATTCTGAAATATTTCATTCGTACATTTTTAATATTTAATATTTTATTGATATTAATATTTTTCGTAGCACGATGAAATTTGCGCGAAACTTTTTCTTTTTATATTCATATCGCATTGTAAAAGCTGAAAAATAATAACGAAACGCAAGAAAATTTTGCAATGTTAGCTTTCGTCAGCCTATCGTTATATATATATATAAAATATCGCTATCAGTTAGCTAAAATATAGCTAAAATATATATATATTAATTTTTGAATTAATTTTCTCTATATACCGTTAAGGGGAAATTAAATGATTTTAGATAATTAAATAATATTAAACTTACGTCAGAATCGGCGCCTTTGTCAGCTCCGGGACACGTAAAGCTGACGTACTCGTGACATCGTTTGTGAACGACGAAACTACAGACTGGAACATAACAAGAATATTTCTTTCTTCTTTTTGAATGATTTTCTCTCAGGATTTTACTCTATTTTTTTTTTTTCTTCATTTTGTTTTTCTCCTTTTCTTCTTTCACTCAATTGGATCACGCAAAGTCTTACCTTGGCACTGGTATCCCTGCTTTCCAAAACCCCTGCAACACAAAAGAGAGACGATTTTTTTTAGACGAATTTTTTTTACGAAACTTTTTCTCATTTTTCTCTCTCTCTCTCTCTCTCTCTCCAGATCCATTCTCTCATCATTCTTGTTATTGCTACTTAATTTTTTTATATCTATCTATAATTGCTTGAAGCTTTTTTCTAAGCCATGAGAAGCAACCCTCTCGTGCCCTCAAAGGGTTGTTAATGGAAAAGTAAGAATATTTTATCTCTCTCTCTCTCTCTCTCTCCAGATCCATTCTCTCATCATTCTTGTTATTGCTACTTAATTTTTTTATATTTATCTATAATTGCTTGAAGCTTTTTTCTAAGCCATGAGAAGCAACCCTCTCGTGCCCTCAAAGGGTTGTTCATGGAAAAGTAAGAATATTTTATCTCTCTCTCTTTTACTTTCATCCTCATAATATTTTTCTTTCATTCGCGGTGAAACTTTAATTGAACTCGAGGGTGAAAAAAAGTTTGAAGGGTTCTCGTGCCAGTGCGTATTTAAGATTGAGAATGATAAGACTCCGAGCAAAAAACACAGTAGGGATAATTTTTTTTACAGTCACTTAAATTGTCTTTGTATTTTAGAGATGCTGATTAATGAGTTTTGATTAATTTTTGTTGCCCCTTTAATTTTTTTGGCTAGTCCTTTTGGCTAGCAAAAAAAAAATTGAGTCGATTAAGTTGCTCGCAAGATTACGAAAATAATTTATAAATAATTTTTCACATTAAGAGAGCACTCGTGTCACGTGTAAAAAAAAAAAAAAAAAAAAAAAAAAAAACACCCCATATGTGTTTCAAAACCGCTACGCTAAATTCTCAATGGAGAGAGATTTTTTTTTTCCTCCCCATTTAACGAAGAAAAATGTCAATCCGTGATTACATGCCGGACTGAGCAACGAAAAAGCCTTCTCGATTTAAGGTGGATGCTGGGAAATGCGAGCGAGCGTGAACGAAAAATTGAGTCTCATCGGGGGTGCTTAATCAGCGTCCCACTCGTATGGACTCTCTGGGATGAACGACTCTCCAGGGAGACTCGCACAGGATGATGGGAAAAACTTTTTTTGTTTTTTTTTTTTTCTCCCCTGACCTTAAGACCTCTGGCTGAAAATCCTCATCGCGAATGTTTCCTCTCCATCAACGACTCTCGCCTTGCACTCTGCTCACTCACTCACTCACTCACTCACACACCCAAAAACACCCCAAACGGTAAATTTTCTCATCGAGTTATTTTTTCTCGTGTGCCACCCACGTGACTGACTCGCTAATGGATTATTCACGTCAAATTTTATTTACAAAATGAGAAAAAATTATCCAAAAATTCATTAAGCAAAAAAATATTAAAAAATAAATGATTATGAAAACAATTAAAAGTTTGAACGATCGTTTCGAGAATATAACAAAATCGATAAATACGAACAAATTTTGTTTTATAATTCCAAAAACAAAATCAGAAAAAACTTGTTATTTTTTTTTCGTTTATTTAATTATTTCAATGTTTCGAGTGAAAACGCAATAAAACGAACGTATGTTTGGCATACATATACACATATATATGTATATATCGCGAAGAGATTTTCTGAAGCGACATTTAGCTGTATACTATACAACTCGTCTATTTCTATATACACAACAATATATATATATATATATAAACTAGTCTATGAGTTTTGCAATTTTTTAACACTTCAACGAGCCTCTCGGATATTTTGAGGCTTGCAAGTGTCTCTCTGTGTACTGCGTCACAGCAACGTGGGCAATAATGACGATGACAGGGCGACCCTGTCAACAATTCAGTGCAACACTTGTGTATAATGTGTATAGACCATGTATGCATATGTAGATATATATATATGTATATATATATATATATACATATATATACATATATATATATATATATATATATATATATATATATATATATATATATACATATATACATATATATATGGGCTCTCTCGTCTCGCCTTTGTCCATTCGCGTCAACGACTACAACGCTGCCCGACCAACCAGTCCTATATATATATATATATATATATTGTGCTCGATAATTCTCCTTGTTGTTGACGCTGTTGGTCGCGTTGCACACGTCGATTAAATCAGCTTGAACGAACAAATCGATATTTCAAGGTTCGCCAAGTCGACCAGTTCGTCCTCGTAGTCCATTCTCGTCCGTGTATACAAAAATATATATCTATATTTATATCCCTGCGACCGAGCATCCATCTCACACACACACAACACACACACACACACACACAGAGACAGCTCTGTCAAGCACTGTGAATCTCTCTGATGCTTTGTTTACGGTTTTTTTTTATCTTTTTTTTTTTTTTTTAAGTTTCTCTCGCCATTTTTTTCTCACTCGCTGTGCTCACAGCGACCGAGACAAGGAATGGGAAAAAAAAAATCATTGTATACAAAAAAAATTGTTGGAGAATGACAAAGTAAACAAGAAAGAGCTTTTTATGAGGGGAAGAAAAAAAGAAAAAAAAAATGCTTTTGGGATGAGAAAAAAAAAAGTATCTTTTGATAAAAAAAAATCTTTCAGAGAACTTTTTTTTTTTACTTTTTTATATTAGAATTGAGAATATCTTCAATTTTTACATTTTTGTTTTTGAATATTTTTTATTATTCAATTTAGCGAGTGTTTCTTGTATTTTTGATTTACTTTAATTTAATTGAATTTTTTTTGTCATCTATTTTTCGATTTTACTTTTTCAATACGAAATCGTTAATCTTCGTTTTTTTCGGGAAAATCGTTTTTTTTTCTCACTTTCGAGGAAACGTAAACGCATTTCTTGACGAGAAAAACTTTTACAGTCAGAAAATAAGTATATATATATATATCTATATATTGTCAGAAAGTAACCATATATATATATATAATATAAAAGCTCAAGAGGCGGGCTGAAGAGTAATCTCGGTTTCTGACGTTTGTGCGCTTCGCGATTTCGCGTCACGGAGATATCCCTGGGGCACAAGTAGAAAATGCAGCAAGGAGTCAGACTCGAGGTAATTTTTATTTCGTTTTCTTCTTACGGAAATTCGAGATTAGCCCAGATATTTCCATTTTTCCGATATTCTGGTTGGCTTATATAGACTTTGGCTGAGATTGAATTTTTCAAGAATGTCGAGTTTCGGTGTCAGGCGAATCGAAACATTTATTGATTCAATGAAAAAAAAAAAAAAAAAAAAAGAATTAATGTGGTGAAAAGCGAGAAATTAAAAAATTGAATCAACTTTTAGATTTTCTTTTCAATTATTTGGCGTCGAGATGCTGCTCTCTTCATTTCCCATTAATACACAATTATTCAAGTCCCATTTAGCCCGAGTCACGTGGTACGTTTATTAAAATTCTTAGCAGCATTGAGGGGAAAATAAAAAATTATTTCGAGTATTTAAAAAATGCAAATTAAATATCAAATTCATGTAACTTGATATTTCATAATTTTCTTAAATTGTTAGTTTAAAAATTGTTTCGTTTTATGTGTCTGAGATAACGATCAATATTATAAATAATATTCAATTATTTTTAATGTTCAAAGAATGAGTGAAAAAAAAAAAATTAATTTTATTTTACTAATCGAGAAAATTGACGAAATATTTTTGTCTGATTTTCCTGAAATGCATGTCAACGACCTGTCAACGACCCTCATATTGTCTATTTCTCGCCTCTACCAACAGGTATGAAATTCTTAATTCGTTTTATCGTATCATCTCTTTCTCTCGTTCCTGTGAGACCAAAGTCCGAATAAAATCCACCCCTTTGTCCCAGTTTTCACTTATACAATGGTGAGCACGTTATAAAAATAAAGCTCAATATATATATATATATATATATATATATATATATATATTTTTACAAAATATCTCAAATATTCAGCCATCCAGTGCAGCTAGTATTGTAGCCGTGTATGGTGGCAAGAATGAGAGCTAGCCAAGTAATATATATATATATATATATATAGCAAGCCCATGAGATTATGTGTCCGCTTGTTGGGCGGTGCACACAAAGTGCATTATACAACGTTATATAATTTATATTACGTCTGGGCAATCCTCTCTACTCGGATAACGAAACGACCGAGCGGTGGTCCAGCCATAAAACTTTGCCAAGTTTTATCTCTCTCTCTTTCTAGCTCAGCTCTATTGCAGAGAGAGAGAGAGAGAGAGAGAGAGAGAGAGAGAAATAGTATGAAACTTAGAAATTCATCCACGTGTGTTGGAACGAAAACAGAATCAGCATGATAAGAAAATAAACAATAATAATAAAATTAAAACGATTAATTTTAAGGATGTAAAATTTTAGCAACTGATAAAAGCTTTCTTTTACTAATTGTTTATTTTATTTTGTTTTTTTTTTTTATTTTCTTAAAAATTATATAAAAAAAAAAAAAATTGATAAACATTTTTGTTAAAATTGTAAATACGAGATGCTATTTTAATTCAGAATTAGATGCATAATTATCACCAATATGGCTTAATGGTAAAAAAAATATTGATGTGTATACTTTTTTTTTTTCATCTCCCAGCACATGTTGTTTTATTTTATTCTTTTCTCTTTTTTACCTGGCTGATTTTCCATTATTGCATTTATATGAGGTGCCTAAATACACATACACACACCCATATATTATATATATTATATATATTATATGTATTACATATATATATATATATATATATATATATATATATATTGTATACTAGTTGACTGGTAATATCTGAGAAGGGTGGCATCAGTTCTAATCGTCCAAGGCAGCAAAAATATTGGTGTGTATATATATATATATTTTCATCTCACAGCACACGTTGTTTTATTTTATTCTTTTCTCTTTTTTACCTGGCTGATTCTCCATTATTGCATTTATATAAGGTGCCTAAATAGACTTGCACACACACATACATATACATATATATACAGGGTGATTCGGGACTGCCCCTTTTCCTGATATGGGCATATACGGGATAAAAAACGAAAATTTTTGGCATTATTTTTTTTGAAATCGGCTGCGTCGTTTTCGAGTTATAGCCGATCGAAGTTGGCCAATCGGATGGCCGCTTTAGCCGCAGCGACGTCACTGGTTATAATCTATGAGAATGGAGCGTTCGGGTATCTTCGGAATCACACTGCCGCCTGCAGTACATGTTACCCGTTGCTATTGGAGATGAGTGAATCGAGACACGATGAAAATGACATTTCAGAGGTGACGGATTATTTCAAGATGACGTTACTTTTTCGCATATGCACATGTAGTCAAACTATTATTTTCCTCAAGGTTAAATTCTTGTATGGATGGCATCGTAGCTGAACAATGATTGAAAAATAAAAAAATCAAATAAAATAATTTTCTCAAATAATTCTCATAAGAGAACAATGGGGCTTATGTGGTAGTGGGGATTGACGGTTCACGCGTCACAAAGCCATCCACGCATACCGTCAAACGTCGCTTGGACGTAGCAGTTGGCCAAACGCGGGCAAGAGTGAAGAACGCGCGCCACCGATAGATGGCGGGAGTATATCACTCGTAATATCAAATGCAAACGAGTGCTAGACTCTCATTACGAAAGCTATTTTTATCCTTGATTAAATTGAGATTTTAAATAACCTATTTTTTTTTTAAATAAAAAACTTGTCATTTTTAGTTTTTCTTTATTTTCATTTTTCATTCGTAAAAAATTACGTAAAAATAACTATCATCGAAATCATGGAAATTTCGTCTGAATTTTGTCTAATCTAATGTATGTAAGAAATGTCTCTAGTCAGAGCTTTCTCGTGTACAGCCCACATTAAAAATCATTTTTTTCAGCATCTTGATGGTCATGTGACTAGCAGATGTGATCTTGACGGGGTTACACAGCCGTTAAATTTCCACCCTCAAAATCTTGAATTTTTCGATCATATCAGTTTTTCAACTGATATGATTGAAAAATTGCGCTTCATGCTTCTAACCCACGACAAAAATATTTTTTTTTTATACTTTGATGATCGACTAATAAGGGGGCACCACGTTTAGCGTGGGTTTGATACCTGATAATGAACAATGATCGAAATATTATTATTTTATCGACAATGAGGCGAAACTTGGAATATGCTTGTAGCATTACTTGTACAGATATTCCATTTTTGTAACTTAAACTAAAAATTAACTTCCCAAAAAAAAATGTGTCCACCTCCTATTTCCAAGCAAAGTCGGACCCGGCATACAAAATTTTCTATCACGCGATCGAGCATCTCCGGCGTAATTTTATTAAAAGCTTCGTTTATCCGATAAAATAATAATATTTCGATCATTGCTCATTATCAGGTATCAAACCCACGCTAAACGTGGTGCCCCCTTATTAGTCGATCATCAAAGTATAAAAAAAAAATATTTTTGTCGTGGGTTAGAAGCATGAAACGCAATTTTTCAATCATATCAGTTGAAAAACTGATATGATTGAAAAATTCAAGATTTTGAGGGTGGAAATTTAACGGCTGTGTAACCCACGTCAAGATCACATCTGCTAGTCACATGACCATCAAGATGCTGAAAAAAATGATTTTTAATGTGGGCTGTACACGAGAAAGCTCTGACTAGAGACATTTCTTACATACATTAGATTAGACAAAATTCAGACGAAATTTCCATGATTTCGATGATAGTTATTTTTACGTAATTTTTTACGAATGAAAAATGAAAATAAAGAAAAACTAAAAATGACAAGTTTTTTATTAAAAAAAAAAATTGGTTATTTAAAATCTCAATTTAATCAAGGATAAAAATAGCTTTCGTAATGAGTGTCTAGCACTCGTTTGCATTTGACATTACGAGTGATATACTCCCGCCATCTATCGGTGGCGCGCGTTCTTCACTCTTGCCCGCGTTTGGCCAACTGCTACGTCCAAGCGACGTTTGACGGTATGCGTGGATGGCTTTGTGACGCGTGAACCGTCAATCCCCACTACCACATAAGCCCCATTGTTCTCTTATGAGAATTATTTGAGAAAATTATTTTATTTGATTTTTTTATTTTTCAATCATTGTTCAGCTACGATGCCATCCATACAAGAATTTAACCTTGAGGAAAATAATAGTTTGACTACATGTGCATATGCGAAAAAGTAACGTCATCTTGAAATAATCCGTCACCTCTGAAATGTCATTTTCATCGTGTCTCGATTCACTCATCTCCAATAGCAACGGGTAACATGTACTGCAGGCGGCAGTGTGATTCCGAAGATACCCGAACGCTCCATTCTCATAGATTATAACCAGTGACGTCGCTGCGGCTAAAGCGGCCATCCGATTGGCCAACTTCGATCGGCTATAACTCGAAAACGACGCAGCCGATTTCAAAAAAAATAATGCCAAAAATTTTCGTTTTTTATCCCGTATATGCCCATATCAGGAAAAGGGGCAGTCCCGAATCACCCTGTATATATATATATATATACATATATGCTACTGGTAATATCTGAGAAGGGTGTCATTAGTTCTAATCGTCCAACGCAGTGGCTTATTAAATTGCTTTCTCTCTCTCTCTCTCTCTCTCTCTAACCCTCGCTTTACCTCTCGCTATATATATATATATATATATATATATATATATATGCATTAGCAAAGCCATCGAGTTTACCGAGGAGAATCCACGCTCTCGCACATCTCTCGCGGCTGCTCCGCATTCAATTATGCGAACGCGATTAAATTTATCATCCTCCCCTCTCCCGCCCCCTCATCGCTATTTCTCCTGTCGGCTCGACTCGGAACGAGATGCCATGTAGCAATACCCAATATCCGAGTATACCACAAGAATGTAATTCCTCCAATGAAAACATACATATATATATACACACACACACATATAGTATATATATATATATATATATATATATACGTATAGGCGTAGAAACGTTATATATATAGCAAGCACATCGCGGAAATCAATCGTTATCCACATATATATGTGTCCATCCACATCGTATGTGCACGAAACAAATCGTTATATACATATAATATTAATATGGAGTCACGCAACAGATCGTTATACAAATCATATGTATATATATATATATATACATATATATATGTATGTACGTTTATTTATACAGTAAATCACTAGGTTGGTACATAAGAGAACGATTAGGTAATGCAAACTGTTTAACTATATATATATATATATATACACATCTAAGGGAAACGAATTAAAAGAAAAAGCGAATTATACATCCTCTGTTTGCACTGTTATAATGTTTGTGGGAGAGAGAGAGAGAGAGAGAGAATTAGATGGAGGGTGAAAACGTGATTTTCGTGAAATTTTAGATCGAACGAATAATCTCGGTACGTTGGCTAAGTCCATGAGTCGAATATATATATATATATATATATATATATATATATATAATTATATGTATGGGGCTCTCCAGGCCGAACGAACGTGGTCTTTTTTTTTCCTCGTCGTATGTTGTAGGGAGAAACGAAAAAAAAATTCTATGACATTTTTTGCAAATTGAACAAAAAATTTTAATGGTCATAATGAATTTTTTTGAAGATTTTTTTTTTTTAAAAGTATTATTGCGGTTTTTTTTTTTTTTCTTTGCCTCATCGGGGAGGGTTGAAAATTTTCGATCGCCTGTGAAAAATTTGCCAAAAATTAAAAAAAAAATAATTTCTTTTAAAAAATGTTTTTTTTTTTTTATTTTTTTTCGGCTCAGCCAATATTTCCATTTGGGTAAAAAATATTATTTCGGTTTAACGGAGACTCTATTGATTTGTATCTGGAAATTTTCATTGATTTATATAAATGATAATATGAGTATAATATTATGTGATTGAAGATCGCGATTCTCCACATAAAATAATATACAAATGAGCCATGCAAATGACCTTGGAGGGCAAAGTACAAAGCAAAGATACAACATATAACGTCCCTCGAGGAAAAAACATCCCTGGAGGAAAAGCCACTCTAAAGAATTTGCTAAAATATATTTCTTCCTCCCTCTCTTTCTCCTTTTCTCTCTCTCTCTCTCTCTCTTTCTCTCTCGCAAACGCCAACGCTCAAAGTGCCATGACGTCGCGAACTCTCAGACTGGGAAAATCCGTTTCTTCGCGCTTGCGAGAGCATGAGAAATGAAAACGAAGTTTCAAGATTATATATAAGGTGCTCATATTGTATATATATGTATATATATATATTTGCTCATCTCTCGTGCTACGAGTTATATATATATATATATTGTTTTTTTTTGCTCATCTCTCGTGCCACGAGTTACATATATATATATATATTTTGCTCATCTATCGTACTACGAGTTATATATATATATATATATATATATATATATATGTATATATATAACTCGTAGTACGAGAGATGAGCGAAATTCGTCATCCGTGACTTTCACGAGCCTACAAAACAAGAAAGAGAGATAGAAAGAGGAACAGAAAGAGATGACAAAGTTTAAAAATGTGGAAAAAAAGGGAAAGAGAAAATATATATGGCCAACTCTCTATCTCTCTCTCATCCACACTAAGACTCTCGCATCCACATAGTACAATTCGAGAGAGTTTAAAAATAAACGACTAAATCTATACATATATTTCTTTGGGGCCAGCAGAGCGCGAGAAGTGAGGAGCTTTTTTTTTTCGAGCTTTTTCTTTTCGTTACAGCTCAGAATGAGTGGGAAAATAAAGAATCCGGGAATCAGAGACGTTTCGTTACTCCTGAGAAACGAGAATAAATCGAGAAACGCAGCTCGATGGCACAAATAGTCGAAAAAAAAAAAAAAAAAAAATTTCTCCCTATATATTAAAGTATTAAATAAAATGTGATTATAGTGATTAATTTTTATTTTGATCATTAACTTATTATTATTATTATCATTGAAAAGTATTAATTTTTTCTACCGTAATTTAATTGTAGATTTTTAAAATGAATTTTTATGACTTGTGATATTTTATTTTGATCATTAAATTATTATTATTATTATTATTATTATTGAAATGTATTAATTTTTTCTACCGTAATTTAATTGTAGATTTTTAAAATGAATTTTTATGACTTGTGATATTTTATTTTTTGACAGATTTGAAAAAAAAAAAAAAAAAAAAAATCAAGTTGGACGAGTCTGTAGGACGTAGGACAATTTTTCAAAGTTGTCCCAGTGACCCGGAAAGGGTTAAATGAATTATCTTGATTTTTTGAAATTTTTACCGGTAATTCGTTACAATTGGCAAATTATTCTCTTCGATTTTCTATTCTTCGCTCATTGTCGAGGTCCTTTGCGATCTGTGCCTCGTCCCACAAGCCTCTCATCAGGCTTGTTGATTTCCTCCGGCCTTCGCTTTTCTGAATATCGTTTCGAGCGAGGCGTGACCTCTGCGTCAGCGTACAAACTTCCTATTCTACGACCACTATATATGGATAATTCCAGGCTAAATGGACAGGGCCGTGACCCTTACCGATTTTTATTTATTTTTTTCTCCCATCAAATATTGTAAAATTTACATTTTTTTTTTATGTTCAAGGGATGATTTTTATTCCAGATGACGAAAAAAATCCAAATGAGGATTTTTCAGTAATTTAAAAGTTGTTTTAAATTATTAATCAGTACGAGACGTGACCTCGGCATCAACGTACAAAATTCCTACTATACAATCAATTTTACCTGTACGGATAATTTTCCGGGGTAAATGGACAGGGCCGTGACCCTTACCGATTTTTATTCATTTTTTTCTCCCATCAAATATTGTAAAATTTACGTTTTTTTTTTTTATGTTCAAGGGATGATTTTTATTCCAGATGACTAAAAAGTTCCAAATGAGGATTTTTCAGTAATTTAAAAGCCGTTTTAAATTATTAATCAGTACGAGACGTGACCTCGGCATCAGCGTACAAAATTCCTACTATACGATCAATTTTACCTGTATGGGCCATTCCATGCTAAATGAACAGGGTCGTGACCCTTGCCCATTTTCATTTATTTTTCGCTCCCATCAAATATTGTAAAATTTTTGTTATTTTATATCCAAGAAATGATCTTCATTTCAGACAACTGAGTAGATTCAAATAAGGAAGATTTTTCAGCAATTTAAAAATCATCCCAAATTATCAATAATTATTTTCTCCAAAAAATCATTTCTCAAATTTAATAAAAAAAAAAAAAATTGAATAAAAAATTCATAACTCGCTCATCTCTCACAGAGGTTCTCAAATCATATTCTCTATCAACAAAAATTTATCCGATACAAATAAGCGAAAATATAAAATAGTTATTATCGAAGAATTGGCTAAAAAAAATTGTCATTGTGATTTTTTCTTCATATCAATATTGGAATCGAGTTTTTATTTTATTTTGTCCTACGATATGGCAAAAGGGAAAAAAAGGAAAAAAATTGAGAGGGTCATGGTCGTGTCCATTTGACCTGGAATGTCCCATATGTACATCGCGGCTGGTTTTGGTGCGGGGTCAGCGTGGGCGAAATGTACCCTCGTCCTCGTTCCGGCACATGGTCATACATCGCAACAGAGAGTGCTATGTACATATATATATACATACATATATATATATACATATATATATACATATATATATACATATATATATACGTACGTGGGGTATATATATATATATATATATCTACAGGCACAAGATTTGCACCTACGAAGCGCGCCCGAGCCTTTTTCTCTCTTTATCTGGCTCTCACTCTCTTTTAGCTCTAAAAAAGGGCCGAGGTTGAAACTCATCCAAGGCGAGAGGCGAGCTTTGTTCTTTTTTTTTTCTCTCTCTCTCTCTCTCTCTCTCTCTCTTTCTCTTCTTCCCTCTCCACACATCGTGGTTTTTCTACCAGAAAGCCACAGAGGTTAAAAAAAAATGGCGAAAAAAAAAAAAAAAAGGAACGCGAAATGCAAAATCGCCCACCCCACTATTATTCAAATCGGATTGTTAATTGTTTCAGTGAAATCTGGACAATTCAAGAGATTAAAAAAACGAACAAACATGAACAATTTTTTTTTTTTTTTTTCGTCCTATTTTTATTATCCTCTGTGGTGTAGAATAATTTGTGCTGGCTGATTACGAGACTTTCATTCGTCTGACTGGAGACTCGAATTTATACTTTTTCACGAGTGCCAGAAAATGCAATTTGCATTTTTTCTTCACTTCAATTTTTCGTTATATGCAAACGTGTACGATTTTTTTCACAATACATACGGAGAAAAATAAATTTATCTCTTTTCAAATATTCATTCAACGAAAATTCGACAAAATTTCTATGAATATTTGAAAACAGATAAATTTATTTATTTATATATATATATATATATGCACATTTGATTTAAATCATGTAAATTTTGTTATGCTCATGTGTGACCATTTTTTCCACGTTGTACAAAAAAATAATAATAATAAAAGAAATGAAAAAAA